>ML664161.1:38154572-38257333 GCA_007570785.1 Antilocapra americana
TGCCAGGACTCTGTTGCTGTGTTAGGAATTTCTCTAGTTGCGGCATGCAGGGGCTACTCACTAGTTGAGGTACACAGGCTTCTCATTGCAGTGGCTTCTCTTGTGGAGTGCAGGCTCTAGGCACACAGGTTTCAGTAGTTGCAGCATACAGGCTTTAGAGTGCCAGCTTAGTAGTTTTGATGCATGGGCTTAGTTGCCCCATGGCACATGGAATCTTCCCACACCAGGAGTCCAACCCGTGTCCTCTGCATTTGGCAGGTGGATTCCTATCCACTGGACTACCAGGGGAGTCTGTGACTGCTTCTTTTACTGAAAGAGAAACTAGAGGAACCTGAAACCTGCTTAGAAATGGCAGCTGGTATCTTTCTGCCTTTAACACCCAGGAGGAACCTAGAGAACACAGTTTGGGGGCTCAAATGACCAGCACTGAGTGGTGGTGATACTCAGTATTTATCAAGCTTGATTGAACTTAATATTCGGTTAACATATGCTTAAAATATGCTGATTTCACACACACAAAACAAACTCAGAGACAACTGATGTCTAAAAATATGATCCTGAGAGTCAGGAAAAAGGGTCGTTTTTGCTATTTGAACATTTATTCAGTCAGTAGATATCTGTCTTCTGTCAAGGGCTTTGTACCCAGAGGCTTTCAGTGGGTAGCCCCCCTGATGATGAGTAGCTGATAACAAAAGAGGTAGCAGTGCTATACAGACTGCTATCTCTTGAAATGATGAGTGGCTTCATTTTTGCATATGTTTACATGTATTCTTCCTCTGAGCCTTTTAGAAAAGAGAGAATTTATATACATTTATATTGTTGATAAAGCTTATCTTTTCTGAACCAAATGCAGGAATCGCTAGGTGAGGGAAGCATTTGAATTAGACTTGAAGAGTTGGCCAGTCCAAATTACTTAGCTACTGTGTTAGCATTGTTCCTATCTTGTGGGATAGGAGTGGGAGTGGGTATGAGCTGTTTGGAGAGACACCTGCTATGACCAGCAGCCCTATCCTCTGCTGCTCTCACTTTTTGATCTTTCCAGATTCATTTCAAAAGTGTTACCCTTACTTTGCCCTTGGATTTGAGTGAGGAACTTTCTACAGGAAATGCCTTGTATACAGAGCTGACCGGCCTTCCACTTCGTGGATCTTTGCCAGACATACTTGAGTCAGCAAGGAGAGGGGGTTGCAAGTTTCTTCTCTTGAATATCTGTAACAATAAATCTCTTTGGGGAAAATGTTTTTGAGAAAATAAATGGATGTATATTTTTTACTTCAACAAAGACTTTAAACCTTGTCATGGATTAAACAGTTTCCGTGATGTTTTTGTAGTTAAAGTTAAGCAAAACTAGAATTTTAAAGTGTGGATCTTTTATTTCGTGATTAGTTTAGAATAATTGTGGCAGTTAGTTAATAGTCCTCGGCTGAAGCATATATTTCTAGCATCTTAATTCCTGACTCCATGGGTCTGGCATGATGTTTGAAACTTGAAACTTTCTAAAATACATTTTTTTCTGCAGGTGGTCTGCTCTGGGAGTGAATAGTTCCTGAAAAATGAAGAAGATTCAATAACTTTGGGAGTTTCTTGCTGAAAATTGATAAATAAAAATTTATAATTTATTTTAAAAAATCCCTAGTTAAAAGTCTTCAGGTGTGTTTCTTTTTGTATTCCTCACATCCGCAAGTAGTATTTATTTTTCTTCAGGAATATCTGTGGGTTTCTCATTTGTGCATTCAAACAACCTTGGATTAAAAATATTGGGGGGTCAGGGCGGGGAATTCCAGAAAGTTCCAAAAAATAAAACATGAGTTTGTTATTTTTTTCAACTATTTACATAGTATTTATAACTGTTTACATTGCATTTACAACTATTTGCACAACATCTACATTTTATTAGGTATTATAAATAATATAGATATGTACATAGGAGGATGTGCTTAAGTTATATAGAAATACTACATCATTTTGTATAAGGGACTTGAGCAAACACAGGTTCTGGTATCCACAGGAGGGTCCTGGAACCAATTGCCCCAGATCCTGAGGGACCGACTGTAGTATAAACAAATCTTATAACAAATTTCTTATGTTCTTGTTGTCATTCTGGAAACTCTGGATATTTTTTGTCAAGAGAAAGCAGATACTGATAACGAAATCACAAAAATTAGTTATATAGAAGTACTCAATTTATAATGGATATGGTAGTCAAACCATTTCATTCAAGGTTTTGGTCTTTATTTTTAACTTTTTTAAAGGTAAGAATTGGACAAATCTTCAGTCTTAATATTTTAAGTCACTGTTGTTCTTTAGTAATTCTCTCTTGTGAAAGTAACTTGTTTAGATTTTGGACCACATCAGGGTGCACTGGCTTGAAAGATCCTAACTGTTTGGCATAATTCAGTGTACATTTTTTACATTTTAGAATAGACTAGGATCATAGGTTTAATGCCTAGGGGCCAAACAGTTATCTCTTATTAATTAGAAGCTGGCCCGGGTCAGAGGCTGGATTTTTACAGATAAGTCACTAATGAAATGGCTCATACCTACACTGTAGGTGTTCTGTTCACTATGTTCTGTAGTTCTAACATACAGAACATAGTGAGTAGAACATAAAGGGTGCATCACTTACTATAGCAGCCCTGTGGGCTTATTAGCTGCTTTTGAGCCAATGAGGCAGTTGGTCATATTCTGCCTTTGAATCTTAAATCTCAACAACAAAAGATACTGTGAAAACTGATGAGAGTGTGTAGAGGTCATGTGTCATAAGATCGAAGATCGCTGCTTAAAAAGGAGCTGAACTAAATTGTTCCTGAGGATCCTTTCCTGGTTAAGACATGGCTCTGGGGACTCCCTTGGCAGTCCAGTGGCTAAGACCCCACACTTCCAATGCAGGGGTGCAGGCTCAGTCTCTGGCCGGGTAACCAGGGTCCCACATGCTGTACAGCTGGGGGAAGAAGAAAGCGTAGCTTTGAAGTGTGACAGGCTTAAGTTCAACAGATGGCTACATGGCCTCAAACAAGTCAACCTCTTTGGGTCTGTTTTTCTCATCTGAAAAAATTGAGGAGAGTAATAATATAAGATTGTGAGTACTCGTTAAAGTGGGGGTACATAAAGCATTTGGCTCAGTATCTAGCATTTAATGTTACTGACATTCTCTGATTCTATATTCGTATTTTTGCTTTAATATTCACTTGGATATAGAGTTTTATTTAAGTGGACATTGTGTAGCTTTCAGAGCATTCTAGAGTGAAGAATAGAATCTTGGACTCCTAAGGGAGATGATGTGAATCAACTTCACACCAATATAGATGCCTGGCAGATGGTTATCCATATTCTGCCCGAATATGTCCTGGAACTACAAAAAGAAAAGAAAATCCCTAACCTTATCTCTCAATGTTAATCTTTACTATTTCAGATTTTTCTTATGCTTTTAATGTATTTTTTTAAAACAAAAATTTTGGTCATTTTTCTGTTACTTTTCTTTTTCACTGTGCCAGGTCTTGTTGCAGCAACAGGATCTAGTTCCCTGACCAGAGATCAAACCCTTGTCCCCTGCATTGGAAGCATAGAGTCTTCACCACTGGACTACCAGGGAGGTCCTTATGCTACATATTTTTAATGCAATCATAGTATTAACTTTTCTCCATAATATATTTTATCACCTGTGAGTATAGTTCTACAATATGGTTTCTATTAGCTATGTACAAATCTACTCCATGGTGTACCATAGTTTAAACAATTCTCTATCTGTACATTGATTTCATTAAACAAATGTTTACAGAATGCCTGTTATATGTTAGATACCATTCTAGGAACTGGGTCTCAATATTGAACAGGATACATACCAGATATCTAAATTATTTCTGATTTTAAAAATGTTTTATTTTGTTGGTTTTGTGGAAACATAAGGAAGGAAGGAAGAAATCAGCTGCAACTCCACCAGTCTACAATAGACTCCTTTTTGGTGACCTTGCCATTTATCTCTTTTTGCATGTATGCTTTTTTCTCCCTTTGGCTACTCCATTATAACACTACAATGGATGTTTCCAAAGGAAAGTATAAATGTCATTTAACCAAGGATGGGCCAGACGCTTTGGATGAGTCCTGCCCGACTGATCTCTAGAAAGGGGGGCGCCCATTTATACTAGGTACAATGTGTCTAGTCCCCTGACCTCATAGCAAGATTAACTTTTTCAACCTTTGTCAATTTGATATGCTTACCTGATTGGTAAAGGAATTAAACCACCCCTCTAGACGTTTGCCATACTAAAAAGTACATCTCACAAGACTCTGCCCATCATTCCCTAGTGCTTAAGCCTTCCCAAAGATTATGTGTAGTATTTTGTTACTAATAATAGTAACATGTTACCACAGTAATTTGAAAAAATGTAGAACTTAGCTTCCTAATAGGTTGTCACCACATTCTGACATATGTCTTAGCTAAGCTCCTGCTATTCATGATACTTCCCAAATTCTCAACACAGATACACTCGTGCTGTTCTCAAAAATTAGTTTCCTTTGTCTAACCTTGAAACATTTGACTTGAAGGTTGATGAGAACAGGACCATATTCCTGTGCAAGGTCTGCTTTAGGAGGACTATACAGGTCTGATGTGAGGAGAAACTATAATTTCCATTTCACAGGTGAGTACAGCCAGTCAGGTTAAAGAAATTGTTCTGGTCAAATATTTGGTGACCTGGGATGTGAGTGTCATTAGAGTTCAAGCCCCAAAACCCAACGCTTTTTCCTGTACCAGTTAACACAAAAATTATGTATTCATGGTCATCAATTCATATATTCATTCAGTACATATTTAGTGAAGGCCTGTTATGTGCAAGGAACTGCCCTAAATGTTGAGTATTCATATGTGAATCATACGTATCCCCTGTTCTCGAAATGAGAGGATGCTTGACTCAACATTTACTGAGGACATACTAAATGCCAACTGTGTGCTAAGTAATGAACAAAGATTAGTAAGACATGGACTCTGCTCTCAAAAAGCTTATGTTCTGGTGGATATATGTATATAAGCTATAAAAATTAAAAGTTGAGTATTCAGTGCTATGATAAATATTCTAAGATGTTTTCCTAAAAAGAGTACATGTGTGAATATGCCCAGTGATTCTTTAGCTGTGATAAACTGCTAGATGGTAGTTCTGTGTTGATGATGGTGCTTTTGACAGTTAAGTTATACAAAATCTTCATCAAGGAAAATACATAACTGAAAGTCTAGGGTTAGGGCAAACTCTAGATGTAGTGATATCAGAGGCTCAGTGATGCCATCCAAGAACCAAGTTATCAATATTTTTCATCTTAATGCTCTCTTCCAGGATTGATGAAGCTAATCATGTGCTTTCTTGCTTAAGTCCAGCAGAGGAGAGAGAAACTATTCTTAAGGCATGAAGTACCCTTCGCCCCCTTACCTTTTTGATCTGATTGAGCCAAATTAGGTTGTGTCTCCACAGACTGTAGCCTGCCAGGCTCCCCTGTCCATGGGATTTTCCAGGCAAGAATACTGAAGTGGGTTGCCATTTCCTACTCCAGGGGATCTTCCTGACCCAGAGATCAAACCTGTGTCTCTTGCATCTCCTGGCAAGGGGATTCTTTACCATCTGTGCCACCTGGAAAGAGTATAATGATAATTGTCAACAGAACGCCTTATGCTGATTGGCTTAAACCAGGATCCCCTCCTTGGATCCATGTGTAGTTTAGATATCAGAACAAAACTGGATTTCTGTTATAAGGAGGAAGAGGTAAATGGTAAATAGATGTTGAACAGATGACCAACTTTGCACCAAATCATCTTGTTTATTAACCACCAAATTATTCTATTGGCCAAATTGAGTTTAGAGGAGCATTTCTTTTCAGTTTACTCAAACTTTTAAGAGAAAGTTATTGGCAGTACATAGCAAGTCATCTGATACTCAGTTTTCATAGAATAATACAGGAGATGTTTAACAACTACTGGCTGAAGAGCAATCCTTATGGAGATCCTTGTGTGTGTGCGTGCTAAGTCACTTCAGTCGTGTCCACCTCTTTGCAACCCTATGGACTGGAGCCCACCGGGCTTCTCTCCATGGGATTCTTCAGGCAAGACTACTGGAGTAGGTTGCCATGCCCTCCTCCAGGGGATCTTCCTGACCCAGGGATCGAACCCGCATCTCTGATGTCTCCTGCATTGGCAGACGGGTTCTTTACTACTAGCGCCACCTGGAAAGCCCATGGAGACCTTTAGGGAGGTTTGCATCTGAATGTATTCAACTGCAAGTACTAGAATACCCAACTAGAATGGCTTAATAAATGTAATTTATTTCCTGTCATAAAGTCTGGCAGTTGAACGTCTCAGGTTCGATACAATGCTCAGGGATACTTTGAAGAACCAAGGCTTGTTCTATTTTTCTCCTCTCTCAGCTTCTCATCCTTAGGCCTATCCTACCTCACGGCTGTGGTAGCTTCAAGCATCACACCATCATACAGCTGTAGTCAAGCCAGGATTGAAGGTAGCAGGCGTCCTTACTGGCTCTATCAGGGAAAATGCTTTTCCTCGGATGCTCCCACGTACACAACCTCGTGTCTCATTGGTCACATGCCCACTAGAGCATGTAGAGAGGAATGGGATAGTGTGCTTGGCTTTGGCCAGTCTTATTTCAGGCCCTGGCAACCCAGAGAGAAGCCCACCCTTCATATATTGTCCAAGAAAATCAGAGTGCCACAGATTGAGGGGAAAGGGGAAATGGGATAAGAAAGCAGTAGTGTCTGCCTGAGATCAGCTCAGCAGCAGGTGTCCAATGCCTAAAGTCACACCTGTGTTCGATTTTAATAACTATGTTAGCAAAGCATTCATCTCAAATCCAGTGTTTCTTAAACTATGTGAGGTGAAGGACTACATCATTTTTTTCCAATTCATAGGCTAATAAGTTTCCTGTCCAAATCTCATCATGGACCAGTAACAGCTCTCAGACCAGCCATGGTCTACGACCACTCTCGGAGAGGTGGTTCAGCTGGCTCAGCTCATAATCTGGCCCCAGCTTGCTTCTCCTGCCTCGTGTCCTGTGCTCCCTTTGATTCACCTGTAACAAACTGTTCTCCATTACTAGACTACGCCATGTATTTTCATTTTACTTCTGCATTTGACTTCACATTCTATTCTCCCTTCCTGGCAGGCCCTTCCCTAGCTGGGGAAACACTTACTGAGCTTTTTTTTTTTTCGACCAGCTTAAATGTCACCTTCCCTGTGATGTTTTTCCTGAATTCTTTGCTCCACCCGTCAGTGCTTCCTTGAACCGCATCCTGTCTCATGGCTATGGGTGCGTCAAGCATTACATGTCACACTACTCGAGCCAGGATGAAAGGTAGCAGGCCTCCTTACTGTCTCCACAAAGGAGTATACTTTTCCCAGGAGCTCCCCAACACATGTCTCTTATGTCTCATGGGCCACATACCCAATAAGTGTATTTTGGGGGTTGCACTTTTTTCTGGGTCAGTCTCCCTCACTAGACCAAACGTTCCTTGAAGGTGATCATTGTCTTACTCATCTTCTATCCTCAGTTCCTAGTACACATACTTTGTTATAAGTAAATGCCTATTGAATAGAATTGATGCAAACTTCTGTCTTTCCTTTTATTCTCCCCAAATATTTTCCATGGTGTATTTGTGGCTTTCCATGTAAGAACCCACCATTTTGACACACACTTTTTTCTCTCCTCTTCTATCAAACCTAGTTTTAAAAATAAACAAGCTACAGCTTTCCATTGTATTCCCATCATAGGTCCCTTCCCATAGACATCACTGTCACTATCACTGCAGGAGGCGGCATGTGGGGTTTATGCCACCCCAGTGGCATACTCAAACCCCTGTAACAATGAATGAGCCTACACATGTAACAGTGAATGAGCCTACACGTGGACATATATAAACTTCCAAAAGTAGCTGGCAAGGTGGTACAGCACAGAGAACATACAATTTAGAGTCACAATGACCTAAGCTTTAGCCTCTTCTCACATACTATCTCTATCACCTTGGGAATGTTCCTTAACCTTATTGAGTTCATTTCTTCCATTAAAAAAAAAAAAAGGTATCATGGGGAGACATGAGGAAATAATACTGCTTGCTATATGTTAGTACCTCCTGCTCAGATGAACACATTTGTGAACTGACAAAGAAGGTAGGCTGAGAGCAACAGTCAGTGGGTCTGCTGTCTCTTTAAGGGGTTAGGGCCAGCCATTGGTCAGGCTGGCTGAGAAAGATGACCTGCTTTGAAATTTGAGCAGAGCCTTGGTTGCTTCTGATTTCCTTGCTCACAGCTGGCAGAGACAGCCCCTTTGACAGCTCAGGGGGTACATGACTAAGGTGGAGGGATGAGCAACTGTTGCTTGTCAAAGGGAGTGGCTTGGCCAGGAGGCAGGCAGGTGACAGAAAAGCAACATATGGAAATCCCCAACTCCACTACTCAAATGATATCACAGATCCAAATCACTGCTGTGGGAAAGGCTGGGGGTAGGGGGGTGGGGGGCAGGGCAGTGGAGGGGGAGTCCTTCTCCAGGCACTCTCTTTTTTCCTTTACCACTGATTTCCTGCCTCAACTTTAGAAAAAAGGGAATAAGATGCACATTTGTCTGTCAGGCAATTGTAATCAAATAAGAAAAAAACCAGCTTTCAACATGCTGTCTGCATATGAGTCTGCTGTTCTTACCAGTGGAAATCCTCTTCTCCATCTATCTGGCTAATTCAGTCCTGGCCCCCAAATTCCTTATTAGCCCTTGTGTCTTTCTTTCTTGATGCCGTTTTCTTCTTAGGCTGCCACCTCTCCTAAACTCAACTCAGTTACTGTACTTCCCACACTGAATCGCCGTTGTTTTCTGAGGCAGCTCTAACCTGATAACAGTGAGAGCTCTTGGGAAACTTTGATTCTCTTCAATGCTTGGTTCATAGCAGGCATTCAATATGCGATGAGCTGAAAATTTCTACTCCTCAGCATATCTGACAATTCCTAACTTCTCACTAATTTTAGTTAGGTTACCAACAGTATAATAAAGGCCTCTATGGAGGGAATGCTTGAATAATTCTAGAAGGTTACCAGGTGCCCCTCCTCTTCCCCTATCCCTGCCCCCAGACCTCAGGGGCTATAGGAATAATGGTAGTAAGGAAACAGAAGCAAGGAATCATTTGGAGGCCAGAGGGACATTTCTTAATTTAGCATTTGCATATTCCCAGATTTTAACTTGGTGACCCAAAGCAGACTTAGGGTCATCCAGAAGTTCCTGGACATCCTCAGACTTCCTGCGGGGAGTAGAGTTAGGAGTCATGGATCTAGTCTTGAATTTCCACTTACTGGGCAAACTACTTGGGACACAGCTGTAAATCTGATAGACGAGATCAAATCCTGTCTCTGTTACTTCGTATGGGAATTTGTTACCTCTCTAAACCTCAGTGTCTTTCAGGTCTAGGAGGATGACAATATTTATTTGGAATGCAATTGTGTGATGACTAAATCATGTGTGTATAGAATAACTAATCTAGATCTGGCATTTTGTAGGTGTTTAATAGGTGATAGTTATTATCATTTGTCAGTATTGGAGTGGGTGGGATGATGGTCTGAGCAATGTGTCACCATTGTATAAACTATTAGTAGATCCAGATACATGCAGAAGAAAGTCAGAATTCAAAAGTTGTTTTGCATAGCTATTTTTGTTTGATGAATGTCAAATAAATGCCTACTGATATTTCCAATATGACTTCATAAAGGCCTTTGAGGGGTTTTCCACTTCTCACTGTGAGGATTTTTTCTGATAATAGTCCCCTACTTTCCAACCTTGATGTGTCCTGCTACCTCAAGGAGAGCCCCGAGCCCTCCCCAGAGGGGGCTCTGGACAGTGTCCTACCTGAGGTGTGACAGTAAATTCTGTGCTCGCTTTCCCTTTGTCCACCCTCTTTGCCCCCTTCCCTGACTTGCCTCTCTTACCCAGGCCTTATCTTGTCCTCTGGGGAGGTATGTTAAGTGCTCTGCCAGCCTGCCTGTATGCCTGGCCTGTTTTTCCTCACTGCCAGTACCTCTTGGATTCCAATTCCAAACATGGTATCCGTCTGGGGTCACCCTTTCTTCCGGTGCCAAGAGAGACGCATTCCAAATGGAGCACAAATGTGCCTCCCGTGCTGGGCGCTCTTCATTCTGTTTGGGAACAACAGAGAGCAGGATGTGGCTGCTTTATTATCCCTCACTGCTGAAGCTTTCAGCCCCATAGTCCTATCTTTTTCTCAGGACAATTTAGGTTTCCTGCCAAGGGTCAAATGTGAAGACTGTTTTAAGAAACCTGGAGCTGAGGACACTCACCAGAGCTTTGCCAGGAGGCCCTGAGCCTTGCTGAGGGAAAGAGAAAAGTTTTCAGTTCTCCATGAAGTATATGATGTTTTGCTATTTATTCCCAAAGCTGCTGGAAGCATTCCTCCCAAGAAAGGTGGAGTTGGCGGGGAGAAGCCAGAGGTGAGACAACCAGCGGGCAGACAGGTTAACCCATTTCCTGAATTTCCCATGTGGGGAGTCTTAGAGCCCGACAGGCTTTGAGACCCGAAGATGAGCAGCAACCAGAGCATGGAGGGTCAGCTCCTCTGGCACGGGCCACCGTGCATTGCCTGGAGGCAGGACCTGGAAGGGGCTGTCTTCCACCTGGCCAACTGCTTCCTGCTCCTGGGCTTCATGGGCGGCAGCGGGGTGTATGGGTGCTTCTACCTTTTTGGCTTCCTGGGCACAGGCTACCTGTGCTGTGTGCTATGGGGCTGGTTCGGTGCCTGCGGCCTGGACATTGTTCTCTGGAGCGTCCTGCTGGCAATGGCCTGCGTGGTCCAGCTGGCACACCTGGTGTACCGCCTGCGTGAGGACACCCTCCCCGAGGAGCTGGAGCTGCTCTACAAGACTCTGTGCCTGCCCCTGCAGGTGCCCCTCCCAGCGTACAAGGAGATCGTGCACTGCTGCGAGGAGCAGGTCTTGACTCTGGCCACAGAGCAGACCTATGCCGTGGAGGGCGAGACGCCCATTGACCGCCTGTCCCTGCTTCTGTCTGGCCGGTAAGCCACTCTGTCACTACCCAGCATTTCTTCTCCACACCCACGCTTCTCATTTCCCAGTGCCTCCCTTTCCATTTCGTATCTCTTCCATTGAGGAAGGATGTGGCGAGTCAAACAAACCAAAATAGATTTTTCTAAGCATATACTTGCTTCCCCTTTCTTAATATTTTTCAGGAGGAAACTAGCTCATGGTTTGCAGGAAGAATTGTGAATATACTTGCTGTTGGGAGGTGGGGGGTGAATGTTTCTTGACCCTGGCTCTGAAATGACCACACCATGCCAGCATGTCATGCCTAAACTGCAGCAATATCTCTGTAAGCTGTGGAAAACTGAACATTTCAATAAGATTAATTAGTTTCTTCCATATGCGTTCAACCTTTGCTAAGTGCCACCTATGTGTAAGGAACAGTGCCAAAATAGGAGATTTTTTTTGTAACCCCTCCTCCTGCCAGGACATCAGAGATATTGGGGGTATCTATACAGATTCTATGGTAAAGCTATTCTGTATACCCAGGTATAGAGCCGGAATGGGCTTCCCTGATGGCTCAGTGGTAAAGAACCTGCCTGCCAATGAAGTAATGTAGATTTGATCCTTGGGTCAGGAAGATCCCCTGGAGAAGGAAATGGTTACCCACTCCAGTATTCTTGCCTGGGGAATTCCATGGACAGAGGAGCCTGGAGGGCTCCAGTTCATGCAGTTCAAAAACAACAACAATGCAGCAGGTTACCCTTGTCCACATTTCTATTGCAAGTTGTTCTATTGAGATTCTTACAGACCAAGAAGTAAAGTGCTATAAATCTGAGGGCCAGACAGTGAGGGGAGAGTAGTGATGCCCATGTGTCTATCTTTGAGGATATGGTGGAGACACCTGGCTGACAGTCAGACCTTAGCAAAATGGGCTTTGTCAGGATTAGCCTGCATGTGAATGTTGGACATTGACTGATCTCTTCTGAACAAATACTGTGTAGCTCTGTGCTGCACATTTGGTAGGAAATTGTGAATTCTTTGAAATATTGCCCTAGTGGGACTTGTATGTGGAGCTAAGCATCTGACAATAAGCATCTTAACCTGGTATATACTTGGACTGGCTCTGTGGAAAACAAGTAGAGTATTTAAAAACTTTGTCCTTAATTTCCTCTTTCCTGCTTTTTTGAGACCAGAAGAATGCAGCGATTCAAAGGGAAAAAAGGGAAAGAAAGAAAAGGGGAAAAGAAAAAAAGAAAGAAAGAAACCAGATAAGATTGCCAGTGGGGAAGAAGACTTTGACATTGATGATGATGGTACTACCACAACTACTGCTACTAGTAATGTTGATACCATGCATTTATGTATTAATGTATAGAATCAAAGTGTAATGTATACATGTTTTAATTTTGTTTGGACACTGAGGTCCTGGGTTGAATGAGCTATGAGGTTTTGTGATGTTTCATTTCATTTTTGGTTGAAGTATAAATAAATGAAATTATTTGTAAACAAATACACATGTAAAAACAAACATATTATGACTATTGCCAAAGTGTTTGCCACCTACAATTCTATGCTTAAAATAAGGACAGTTTAGGAAACATGCTCATTCATGAGACCCATGATATTGTTTGCATCTCCTAGCATCTCTGTTCAAAGGAGGGGATTAAGACAGGTAGGAGAAACACCCACTGCACTGTATGGTGTTCATTTATGGAAGGACATAATAATTATTATATGGCTCAGGTGTCTTTTATATGACAGATTTGTCGTGAACTTGTAGAAGACCATGTTCCCGTGAAGAGGAGAGAGGGGCTTGCTCCCTCAGTGTGATTTTCCCTAGTATGCGCTGTGCTTAGTCGCTCGGTTGTGTCCAACTCTTTGTGACCCCCAGGCTTCTCTATCCATGGGGAGTCTCCAGGCAAGAATACTAGAGTGGGTTGCATGCCCTCCTTCAGGGAATATTCCCAACCAGGGATCAAACCTAGCTCTCCTGCACTGCAGGCAAATTCTTTACCAGCTGAGCAACCCATGAAGCCCTTTTCCTAGTATGTGTGTGTGTGTTAGTTGCTTAGTCATGTCCAACCCTTTGCAGCCCCATAGACTGTAGCCCACCAGGCCCCTCCGTCCATGGGATTCTCCAAGCAAGAACACTGAAGTGGGTTTCCATTTCCTTCTCCAAAAGGAACTATGGAAAGAAAGAAAGTGAAGTTGCTCAATTGTGTCCGACTCTTTGCGACCCCATGGACTGTAGCCTACCAGCCTCCTCCATCCATAGAATTTGCCAGGCAAGAGTACTGGAGTGCGTTGCCATTTCCTAGTATACTTAGCATCAAAAACTCAAGTTAAAAGTTAGAAATTTCAATATTTTTCTTGCTTTCCAAGATTTGAAGTAAGAGTTTTGTTTTGGTATCTTTCAACATCATCCTGTCTCAACTTTGCTAAGTTGGAGCTGAGGAAAGGACTTCTAGTCTATAACTAGCCTTCAACTTTAAAGGAGAATCATCATTATCTTTGGCTGGTGAGATACCAAACACCCTGAAGCAGCAGAATAGAACTCAATGCCAAGAAGTGGGGGCTTCTGATGGAGACCTCCCCAGCTCACATGCACACCTCATTTTGAGCCCTTTGCTAAAACCTCAGACGTCCTTTTTGTTTTATTTTCATAATGCAATCAGTCCCTTTCAAGACTCAGAAAGGCAAAGTGACTTTTTCACAGTCCATCAACCTGTTAAGCTGTGCTTACTATTGGAGAGGTTCTCTCATATACAATCTCAAGCATGAACTCCCACATGCACAGCCTCCTGAAGAGGCAGCCAGCTCTCCAAGCTGTTCATGGAGGAGGAAATAACCTGTTGTCAGGAGATCAAGGAGGAAGAAGAGACTCAAATGATAAAGGATATAGTATACAATGTAAATGGCTTCAGGGAGCCATGAAGGCTCACTAGATGTTGTTGTTTTAGTTGCTAAGTCATGTCCGACTCTTTAACAACCCCGTGGATTGTAGCCTGCTCTGGAACCTCCATGGATTGTAGGTTCCTCTGTCCATGGGATTTCCCAGTTAAGAATACTGGAGTGGGCTGCCATTTTCTTCTACAGTTGAGATCTTCCCAATCCAGGGATTGAAACTGCAAAATCAAAGGAAAACAAAACAAAACACCCAGGGATTGAACCCACATCTCCTGCATTGGCAGGTGGATTCTTTACCACTGAGACACCTAGAAAGCCCCTCATTAGATGTCACTCATGCTATAAAGTCTTGTCCCTCCTCAATGGCTTGCTTGGGTGGCCAGATTCCTTGCATGGGAAGAGGATGAAGGAAGGGAGGCTCTGATGTGAATGGCAGCAGCTTCATTATCTCCTGCTGTCTTTCTTCCTTTGTTCGAGAAGCTTTTCCTTGAGGTTCTGGTCCCCTTTGTGGTAACACAGTGAGTTCATTTGTTTGATCTTTCCATCCCTCTTCCTTTCCGTTCTCCCTTCCTTCCTCCCTCCCCATTTCCAAAAATATTTATTAAGAGAGCTAGAGACTAGGGCTCTCCTGTTAAAAAATGAAAACTTTTTTCCTTGTACTCATGGAATTTACAGTCTATCAAGAGAGTCACTAATTCATGACTCTAGTCACTAATTCCAAGGAGCAAAGCAAAGTGCAATGAGAGCATATAAGCAGTGAACCTAAATTTTCTGGGGGGCCAGATGAGACTTCCTGGAGGAAGGAATGTGTAAGCTGAGGCCTGAGGAGAAGGTGTGGATTGGGAAGAGAGGCAGCTGGAGGGAACAGAATATGTGAAGACCACGAGGTAGGAGCACACGGCACTTCATTTTCTCTTGCATCCTTTCATTACTCAGGGAAGTTCTGATGGCTATCTACACATATTGATAGGTCTTGTAGAAGCAAGTGTGTTTCTGCCATCAGAGTGTAGGCTGACACCACATTCTTGGCTTGGTTTGAGACCTACATCCCGTTCTGTTTTCCATCTTGAAGTTGTCAGATAATATATGAAGTTTGTTAATTGATAGTGGTCTTTGGTAATTAGCACACATACATATATGTCTAGGCATTCACTGGCAGCAAGATATGGAGTGCTAATATCCCCTTGGCCAGAACTTAATCACATGGCTCTACTCAGCTGCAAGGGAAGTAGAGAAACACAGTCTAGCTGGGCACTCATGAGCCCTGCTAAAAAAGTTCCAGTAGTATAGAGGAAGGGGAAAAGCTGATATTGGAAAACAGAATTCCACACTGTATTTCTCAGATCCTCATCTGCATTCTGATCTGCTTCTCAATATCCTGTACATCTTTCAGAAATCAGCTCAAATGTCATCTTTGAGAAGTCTGCCACTTGGAGAGAACTAAGCTCTCTCCCTCCTCTGGTCTCCTGTCTCACAATAGCACATGTTGACTTACAGCTAGTTATTTATGTGCCTGTGACTTCCACTAAATCGTGAAATCCTGAAAGGCAAGGATCAGATTATTGGGTTTTCCCTGGTAGTCCAGCAGTTACCACGCAGTGCAACTGAAGAGTAAAAAAGAAAAAAAAAAAAGGACGAGATCATCTCCAGGTTCCCAGACTTCCAGGAACACAGAAGGTTCTCCATACATATTATTTTTAGACAATTAAGCTCCAGAAAAAGTGGAACAATAGCTCCTTCCAATTGGACAGGATGTACCTCAGAGAGCTTGTTGATCTGCCCTCTTTGTTCAATAAACACTTTGTTTCCCAGTACAACTGACTTTAGAAGAGAGGTTGAAACTGAGACTCTTAAGAGTTTTCTAGGTAAAAGAGGAAAAAGCCCATTTTGGATCCTAGTCATTTTCCACTCTTTTAACATGTAATTTAAACTCTGGAGAAGCTTTGGGTAACTACTTCTCTTTTCCCACACAGTCTCTTCTCTCCCTTTGCCAGGGTTCGTGTGAGCCAGGACGGGCAGTTTCTGCACTACATCTTTCCTTACCAGTTCATGGACTCTCCTGAGTGGGAATCGCTGCATCCCTCTGAGGAGGGGGTGTTCCAGGTAATAGGGAGCCCCATGGCAGCGCTGCCGCAGCCCATCCCACTGCTACCCAGCAGTATCCGTACTTCCATCTTTCCTCTTTTGTCAGACCTTTGAACTACTGGCAACATGATGCTTGATGTGGGAGCACTCTCCTCCGGTGGAAAAAGCCCCTGGCAGAGGAGGGGTAGGGTAGGGAGGTGCTGATCCCTGAAAGGGGAGCCATGTCACGCCTATGCCTGAAACTCTTCCAGAAGACCCCAGTGACCACAGGATAAAAGCCCTCATCCTTAGAGAGTAATTTAAGACCTTTAGTGACATCCTGGAGCCACATCTTCAGCCCTTTCCTTACACTTCCTGCTCACATCAGCCACGCTGAATTACTAGTACTTCCCTAAACATACCGCATTGTTTTGCACAGCTGTGCCTTGGCCCCTATTGTTGCCTATATCTGAAATGCACTTCCCTCATCAAGAGGAGGCTATGGCATCTCACTTCCTCTGTAGCCTGCCCAGACTGACCTCACCAGCTTCCACCCCCACACATTGCCTGCGTGCCTCTTCTATTCCTTTTGCTATGCTGACTACACGCAGGTACAATTTGGTTTTCTTTCTGTCTTTTGCATAGTAAATTCCTTGACGTAGAAATCTGGGCTCTTCCTCTCCACCTCCAGGCTCCAAAGGGCAATACTTTGTACACAGTAGTAGGTGTTCAGTAAAGTTTCACTGAACTGCCTCGGCAGTAGGACATTGGTGTCTCAGAGTGCTCCAGAGGGCATCACATACACAGTCTAAGGTCAGGGCCCGGCTGCTCGAGCCCTCCTCTCTTCTCTATAAATCCTTCAGATTTCAGTTACCTTCTTTGTAGTTCTCACTTACTGTATGGCTAGTACATGACAGGCACTACCTATTTTATTGCCTTATTGATTCTCACAACAGTCCTCTGGATTGAATACTGTTATTAACCTGTTTAACAGATGAGGAAACTAAGGCTCAGAAACTGCAAGTAATTTGCCCAGGCTCTTCATCTAGAAAGTGGCAAAACCAAGTTGCCTGACACCACTATTCTATTCTTTTTTAAAATGAGGGGTTACCAGGAGAGAGGAGTTTACACATATACACCATTATAGGGACTCCCCTGTCCAATAGTTTGCCAGTACTGGGTTCCCTCTGTCTCCTATCAGTTCTATCAGGAAGTTCCTTAGGCGAGCATTTATGCCAGCCCCAAAATAGACACATGCCAGGCGGTGCCACCTGGCTGGGCCTGCTTCCGCCCCACCCTGACTCTTGGCTCTGTGAGGACAGAGCCCGAGGGGCAATCCTGAACCCACTGCCTGGACCATCAGCCACAGGCCCCCCTCTGAACACTGCCTCCCCCACCACACACTCACATCCTCTCCAAGCGGCTCAGCAGTCACCTTTGAGAACTCCCTCAGAGCCACAAGAACCTTCAGGAGGGCTGAGTCAGGTCCTGAAGCCAGCCAGACCAGGCTCTGTTTCTGACACTGAAACCGAGAAACAGGTGGTAGATAAGCCGAGTGTCCTCCCCTTAGTTATGCTTGAAAGGAAGGGCTATGACCCCAGATGGCCTCTCAGCATCTGAGAGGGATGTAGAGAACGTCACATTTCTTCCATTTGTATTTTTAGTATGCACCTCCATTGGGAGCCATGAGATCCACACACTTGCTCTTGGCTCTGTGAAGTCCCATTTCCTCTTTGCAAATGTCAAGTGTTGTCTCAGGTTGTAGTTCATCTTGTCCTTGCCTTTGCATCTGCATAGTCTTTGTTGACTAATAGGGAATCCACAGTGACTGAATCATAATTCTTATTGAGTTTGCCACAAGAGAATCAACATTCCATCACACCTCTCAAGAATTCAATGAAGAATTTATTGACTGTTAAACACTGCGACTCTCTCCATCAGTCACCAAGAACATAGCATGGGAGCAATCACATGGAAATCAGCATTATTTCTCTAATTAGAATCATTTTTTACTGGGCTCAAGGTCTCTTTATGTACATCATCTCACTTAATCCATTCAACCAGCTTCAAAGGTGAAGGTTAAAGAAAAACCTGGTCAAACCAGTCCATCCACTGGTTTCTGAAGATATTTAGGAAGGATTTTATCCTGGGCATGAGAAAACAACATCAGGTTATTTCGCAACATATAAGACTAGTAGTTCTTACCTGATATATTCACTCATTTCAGTAATATTTATTGAGCTGTTACAGTAATCTGGGCACTATATGGCTTGTTTTTGTTTGGTTTTATTTTTGGCCACATCACATGGAATGTGGGATCTTAGTTCCCTGACCAGGGATTGAACCCATGGTTCATGAAACCATGCCCCCTGAAGTGGAAGTATGGAATCTTAACCTCTGGATTGCTAGGGAATTCCCACTGGGCACTACTGAAGGTGCTCAGAGTATATCGGTCAACAAAACAGATGAAGGTCCCTGCCTTCATGCAATTCACATTCTAGTAGGTGAGACAAAAAATTAATCATAGAAATTATGAATAAGCAAATTATGTAATATTTTAAAATAATAAATTATAGTAAAAAAATAGAATAGTATAAGGGAGAGATACAGTTGACCCTTGATCAAAACAGAATGTAGGGGTACCAATCTTTCACACAGTATAAAATCCATGTATAATTTATAGTGAAAGTTGCTCAGTAGTGTCTGACTCTTTGAGACCACATGGACTATACAGTCGATGGAATTCTCCAGGACAGAATACTGGAGTGGGTAGCCTTTCCCTTCTCCAGGAATTGAACCAGGGTCTCCTGCATTGCAGGCAGATTCTTTACCAGCTGAGCTACTAGGGAAGCCCATAATTTATAGTCCAACCTCCAAATATACTGTTCCCCCAGATCTGGGGTTCCACATCCTAAGACTTAACCAATCGACCAATTGTATAGTACTTCAGATATTTACTATTGAAAAAAAAAATCCCCATTTAAATGGATCCACACAGTTCAAACCTGTGTTGCTAAAGGGTCAACTGTAGTTGCAAATGTAATTGGGGATTGCATGGAAGTCTTTGTTGAACTGGTGACATTTGAGCAAAGACCTGAGGTGACTGGCAGTGTGAGCTCTGAGAATATTTGGGGGAATGCATATTAGACAGAGGGAAGAGCCAGTGCAAAAGCTGGGTGTGAGAGGGACTAGCATGTTTGAAGTCCAGAAAGAAGGTCGGGAACAGGGAGAGGGAGGGGGATGAAGAGCAGAAGAGGAAGTCAGAGAGGTGATAAGGAGACATGTCATCTAGGGCCAGAGTGTATATTTTCTAAATACAGCCAAAAGGATTTCCTAACACATTGGATGTAGTATGTAAGAGAAAGAGGATCAAGAAAACTTCTAAGACTTCTGACCTGAGAAACTGGAAGGATGGAGCTGCTATCAAATGCGATAAGGAAGGCTGCAGATAGTATTGGCTTTTGGAGAAGAGAGGGAAGTCCAGTTTGGGAGGTATTAGATTTGCGTCATCTCTGGACATTTAAATACAGACACTGCGTAGGCAGTTGCATACTTGAGTCTGGAATTAAGGAACAAGGTCTGAGCTTTAGACTAAGTTTGGGAGTCATTAGCCTACAGATATTTAAAGCTGTTACATTGGACAAGATCACCAGTGAGTGAATGTAGACAGAAAAGAGATTCAAGAATCCACTAACCCTGGGGTACTCTAGTGTTTAGAAGCTGAAGGGGGTAAAAAGCAAAAGAAGGTGAAAGGGACTAATCAGGAGGTTATACCAGGAGAGTGTGGCATCCTGGGAGTCAAGTAAAGAATATCAAAGAGGAGGGACTGAATGCAATGAAAACTGTCAGACTCAGCAATGTGGAAGTCATGGGTGACCTTGCCAGGAACAGTTTGTAGACCACTGGGGCAAACCCTTGCTGGCTGAAGAGAGAGAATGTGAGGAGAGGAATTGGTAACAGCCAAGTATAGACAACTTTTTCATGGAGTTTTGCTGAAAAGGAGAGCAAATCAATGGAGTGATAGCTAACCAAGGAACTAAAGTGAAGAAAAAAGATTTTGCTTTTAAAATTTTGATTTAAGATGGAAGAAGTAACAGTGTATTTGCAAGAATGCCCACAGTCTTTTGTGTTCAGCTTTGAGGACACTGCTTGCATCCTTATTAGCTCTCATGCATACCCACTTCATGTGCAGCACCCCGATTTCTTGTTTGGGAATTGTTAGTAAGTTGCACTGAAAGTACAGGTTACGGTAGATGTGACAACTACTTGCTGAGTCAGATTAGTAACAGATGTATTGTGAGAACCAGTATTCCCACGAGGCAACAAGTCTGGAGAGATTAAGCAATTTATCTGCTGTCGCATAGTTGGTAAAGCTGGAACTTGAAACTCATTTCTGGTCTTGATGAGGCAATTTAGGCCCTGACTTGAGTGTTGATGACTGAGGGGTCGGGGAGATAGAGGAAGAAATGAATGAAGGGAACAGAAGAGGGGTACTGCAGGTGGGAAGGGGAGGAGGGGAGCAGAGGGGGATTCTGGAGGCAATGAAGTAAAAGGATTATATATATGATCTCTGATAAAGAAGGTTTGGAAAGCCAACCCCACCTTTAACGAGACAACCCACATAAAGCACTTAACATGATGACTGGCACATGGTCACTCTCAGCAAATGTTAGCTGCTGTCCTCCTCCTTCTCATTTCCACTGTCTCCATTCATGAATCTTCATCTTAAGCTCTGCCAACCTGCTCACTTTTAAAGTACTTAGGACAGGGTGTAAAGAATTGTGTGATTCTACGCACTTTTCCTTTACTATCTTAAAAATGTTTGCATTTGAAACCTATCTTTACCGTTCATCATTGTTTTAACAAGGTTTATCAAACACCTGCTCTGTGCTGCGCACACATTACTGACCTTGCAAGTGGGACTTAGCTGTCCATCATGGGCACATAGCCGAGTATACAGAAATTACTAGGTGTCTATATAAATGGAGAGGAGGGTATCCTTCCACTTCGTGTTTTTAAGAGTACCTCTTGGGACTTCCCTGGTGGTCCAGGGGTTAGGACTCTGTGCTCTTGATGCAGGGGGCATGGGTTCTATCTCTGGTTAAGAAACAGATCCTGTATGCTGCAAGGCACCTCACCTCCCCCCAAAAAGAGTTTCTTTTCCTCTCTGCCCCTTTTCTGAATTTAGTCATCAGATCCATTTGGTTACTTGTAGGGCCCAAGTCAAGAGCAGCTCATGGGCCTGAAGACCAGGCCAGCATTCTGTCCACTTGATGCAGCCTGGCATGCCTGATCAGAGGCTCTCTTCTCACTGAAATCCTTCCCAATTCTTCTTTGTGTCCCAACTCCAGTACATTATCTTTTATCCTTAAAAACTGTCATCAGCATCCTGACCTTTCTTCTGAGCACCAGGAGGCCCCTTTTCTCTCCTGTAGTCACAACAGGCTCAGAACCTTCTGCAGCCATTAGAGGGATCAGCCATGGAACACAGTGTATGAGAGCTGAAGAGACTGGAGGTGGACAGCGGGGTTCCAGAAGGTAATCTCAGGGCTCTTCACAAGACTACCCCCTTTACTGCACCCCTCCCACCGTATCAGTGAACACAATGAAAGTCATTCATTGGACCTCTTCAAGGCAAGGCCCTGGAGAGGTGCTTCCACAGCTTCTTCAGGAGAAGTGCAAAGTGCAGCGGTTTGCCAAGTAAACTGTATATATCTCTGTACTAAGTTTGGACACATTTTTAAGTTTCAACCTTCACTTTCTGCCCCGACCCCTCTCAGGTCACTCTGACAGCTGAGACTGAATGTAGCTACATTTCCTGGCCCCGGAAAAATCTCCACCTCCTTCTGACCAAAGAGCGCTACATCTCTTGCCTCTTCTCGGTCCTGCTGGGCTATGACATCTCAGAGAAGCTCTACGCTCTCAATGACAAGCTCTTTGCTAAGTTCGGGCTACGCTTTGACATCCGTCTCCCCAGCCTCTACCACGTCCTGGGTCCTGCTGCCGCAGATACAGGACCAGAGTCTGAGAAGGATGACGAGGAAGGCCGTGAGCCAGCCGCATCCCCTCCTCAGGCCCTGCATACGTCTGTCCGGCAAACGCCCCCTAGCTCCCCACCTCCACTGGTCACCAACTCTCCTGCACCTCCTCCCTGGGTCAGAATGTCCAGGCCCGACAGCGGCGCCCTGGGTGAGGACTCCACCAGTCTGGTTCTGGAGGATTTTGAGGAGGTGTCGGGATCAGAATCATTCATGGATTATAAGAGTGATGGGGAGTACATGAGGTGAGGGGAGAACTAACATGGGCACAGCCACCCGGCTCAGGATCCTGTGTAAGTACCCGGAAGGCAGTTGCTGTAGTCTTGCCAATAGCTGGCCTTAACTTGGTTTTAAGGGCAAAAAATCATTTCATGGAGCCTGTCCTCTCAGAGGACTCCCAGAAAGTGGCATTAACCCAACCTTGCAGATAGCATCTCACTCCTGGTGCATGAAACGCATGAGCGTTTTTTTTTTTTTTAAACCTCATTCTTTATTAATCGTGATTGCTTTCAAAAGTTGTCTGACTAGTTGACATTTGATCAAGAAGATAGGTTGCTAATTTTTTTTTTCAAAGTTGTGCTAATAACCGAGGTCACATTTAAGGCTAAAGGGTATTTTATTATGGCATGCATTTTAAATAATACTTTAAAAAGCTGGCATGGCTCAAATTCCTAATGATTCTTCTTGGCATATAGTCAGCTCCAGAAAGCAGTCATTATTTAGCCTGGATTGGACAGGCACTTCTATTAAAATCATTCCTATTTCAAAGAGGCTTGTGATTGGAGCCTAATGACACTGGGAGGAAAATGTGCCCCCCTTGCTGTCCTCTGACCCAGTGGAGAGTGTGTTGCTCAGGCACGGGACTGGACACTGCTGAGTGAATGTTACTATGACAGGATGACTCTCCTAGAAAATCATAACTGTGGGAGGTAGAGTGGGTGTGAATCTGGTGAGCCTAACATGTAGGAGAGTGTGTGTACAGCTCAGGAGAGTGTACATAAAAGGCTGCGCTGAGCAGTTCTGGGGAATTGTTTTCGTGTTCCCCCTGACTGCTCTCACAATGCTGTGACATTTTCCTCTAGGACTCCACCCAACCATGGTGCAGGCCTGGCTTTTCCTGAGGAAAATACCACTGTTCTCAGTTTGGAAGACATTTCCAAGGTCGGGGAGGGGTGGTTAAGAGATTAATAATTCTTTAGGAAACACTGTTTTCCCAAGAAACTGTTTCAGGTGGGAAGGCATCAAGGGTACTTTGAGGCTAAGTGAGTGAATGTTTGTACATTTTGAAAAGCAAATCATATAAATGATGAAAGAGGCAAGAGAGGTGAGCGATAAACGGCCAGCTATTTGGTTTCATGGACGTGGAGTCAGTCATCCATGGAATCGGTCCTTAGAAGCAGCATCTAGCAGATCACTTTCTTGACCTCCTCCACTTGTATTGTCGTCTCCCGTTGTCCCTCCCCACTGTGCTGGCACCTCCCCACCAGCCCACCCCCACCAGGGTGTATGAATTCTGTCCTGTGGGCCCCTCTCTTTGTCCACATACCTACCCACCTGCTCACACTCTGAACTCATACAGCTCCCTGTGGTCTCATGTTCTGCCTGCTTCTCTTTTCCTGGCTCTATTTATTCTCCTCTTTCTCCCCTCCTTCTGATTTCTGCTCAGTCCTTGGTTTCCTCAGTGTGCTGCTTTTAAGAAGAAAAAGACCCATTTCTTCTTCTTCTCCATTAATTTCCCCTCTCTATACTTTTCCTCCATGTTGACCCCGTTTGACTGTTTATGTATTTCTCTCTCTGTTGCCTTCTTCCTGTTTCCTCCGCTTCCTGTTTTGCTCTAGCTCTTCTTCCTAAACTGCCCTATATGCCCAACTTAATCTTTACTCCTGACTCTTCCAAGATCAGTACCTCTCCCTCTGCCTATAAAGAAAACCATTCAAGTGAAAATTCTCTTCTTTGATGGCTATACACTCCATGCATGAGTTTTCCCAAACATTAACCAGCAGACAGTGTTTTAGACAAGAGACCTGCCCCAGGAGCCCAAAGTCCTGGTTCCTATGTCTGGCTCTACTACTGTTTGCAAAGCACACAATCTCACTGAACCTTACTTTCTTAACATGAATGTGTTGACCCAGCTGGCACCCCTCCCCCCAAGGCCATCCTGGGTTTATGTGAGAAGGAAAGGGATGAGCTGTTCAGAGGAGGAAAAAGAAGCAGGCAGGCAACCTTATAATGGACACAAGCCCCCAAGCATCAGCATGTCTTCCAGCAAGAACTCGCTGATATATATCACTATGGTTTCTCTTATGACTTGGAGCTGTCCTCCTCTCTGCTGGGTGGCAGGGTCCTGCTTGACTAGGATTCTCTCCATTCTGTATTTGTGAAGAATTTCACCTACCATATGAGAGGCATGGTAGGTGAGATGTTCCCATACAAGGTGGTCCCACCTCTGTCTCTCAGGTCCTCTACCCTTAATACTATCGAAAAAAAGGCTTCTTTCCAAATTCACCCTTTTCTGAGGTTGACAATGAGAAAACTTCTAATATAATTCACTTTCCTTATACTTACTAGTATTTGCAATATAAAGAGGGAAGGTATTAGAATTGTCTTTGGTTTAAGTAATAGAGAGAAAGGAAAAAAACTGTGTTAACTTAGCACCGAAGAATTGATGCTTTTGAACTGTGGTGCTGGAGAAGACTCTTGAGAGTCCCTTGGACTATAAGGAGATCCAACTAGTCCATCCCAAAGGAGATCAGGCCTGGGTGTTCATTGGTAGGACTGATATTGAAGCTGAAATTCCAATACTTTGGCCACCTGATGCAAAGAGCTGACTCATTTGAAAAGACCCTGGTGCTGGGAAAGATTGAGGGCAGGAGAGGAAGGGGACGACAGAGGATGAGATGGTTGGATGGCATCACCAACTCAATGGACATGAGTTTGGGTAGACTCCAGGAGTTGGTGATGGACAGGGAGGCCTGGCGTGCTGTGATTCATGGGGTCACAAAGAGTTGGACACGACTGAGCGACTGAACTGAACTGAACTTTCAGAGTTTTCAGAATAACTTGAAAATGTGGTCAAATTGACCAAATTTCAGACAGCTTTAGTCTGTGATAATGGGATAATTTAGCCCAGAGATATTTTCCCCAAATTGTATTTTGGGATGTTTGGTTTGACTTATTTGTCATCAAACTCCTTTTATGGTTATTACTATAATGAATAAGCATAGTCCCTCAAGACGGATAGCAATTTACTTGTTTCCTTTCCCAAACAGGGCATAATTCACTATCCAGTCCCTGGCTCTTCAGGGACCAAAGGGACCAAAACTGTAAGCTCATTGCTATTCATCCTGGTCCAGAACTTAACATAAGAGTCATGAAGCTGACTGGATTCTGCATTGTTGGGAATGACATAGCTTCATCACACTGACACCAGTGCTTGTGTCTCACACCAAGACAGTTTAAAACCAACTAAAAACAGTGTTTCTACTGGAGCATTGTTTTTTATGTTTTTGAAGAGCACAGTTTTCAGCCTGGTGGTACCCAGAACTGAGCCAAAACTGGTTGTTACTTTTTTAACATGCAAAGAAGTACTATATGATAATGTATTCATGCAGGGTCTCACTGTTAGACCTCACATTAACCCTGCCTTCACTAGAATCTTTCCAGTTAATTCTTTGAACACACTCCACAATGTTTCATTTGATGTCTTACAGGAGATGCTCAATGAATAATACATCTCTGAAGTGGTCAGTTAAGTCAAGCTACTGAGTCTATTATCACAAATTAACTGAAAGCTGTCTAAAATTTGGCCAGTTTAGCTTATATTTTCAGATTGTTCTGAAGACTCTGTAGTTTGAAAGTAAAGACTATATATTACTTCTTTTTTATTATTTAAATAAACAAAGAAATGAGAAATACATTACAACATGGAAGCTAATTGTGATCAAGGAAAGAGGCCAAGACCAGGACATATTACCAAAGGCCAGAGAACCAATTCAACAAACATTCACTGAGTATCCACTATGTATTTAAGGCACTGTGCCAGGTAATCATATTATGAGTAATCATGAGTAACAACTGAAAGACTGGAAGATGCTTAATCTGCAAGAGATGGACAAGAGTAATATATTCAAATTTTGAAAGATATCTTCACCTTAATTTGGTGAAGTTCTTGAGGATAAAGATGAATTAAGGGCTGAAAGCTTTAAGGAGAATGGATTGCCTCAAGGAGTAGTAAATTACTCGTCACTGGAAGAATTCAAATAGTGATCAGAAGAAATCTTCTCAGAGATCTTTTTAAGGTGATTCATGCTCCAAGAGAAGGATGCCTTATGTTATTGCTATTAAGGTGCCTTCTAACTCTGTAATGCTATGATTCAGTGATTCTAAGATGTGAATCTTGTCCTGCCACATAATTACTTTCAAGAGCAGTTCCCTAGCTGCAGAACAGGGCTAATAGTCCCATAGATAATTAATACCTACTAGTAAGTAAATGGGATTCCCTGATAGCTCAGTTGGTATAAAGAATCTGCCTGCAGGGCTAGAGACCTGGATTCGAACCTTGAGTTGGGAAGATCTCCTGGAGAAGGGAAAGACTACCCACTCCAGTATTCTGGCCTGAAGAATTCCATGGACTGTATAAGTTCATGGGGTCGCAAAGAGTCAGACACTACTGAGCAACTTTCACTATCCAGAACTATTCAGACATAAGTAAATAGGTAGCCTCTGTCAATGTTATTTGGTTGCTTGAGGAGTAATTGAGATAAAGTACACAAAGGCAATTTGTTAAGCTGTAAAGCCCTAGTTTAATGTATAATGTATTTTAAAATTCTGTCTGTTTATAGTTATTTGCAAATTCCTCCCCTTCTCTCTCTCACTTCCCTCCCCAATCCCTCCCTCTACTCCTTCTGAGACACATAATTTCCCCTTATTGCCTCTATTCTGGTTTCCCAAGGGAGGTAATAAACGACAGGATCCCCTGACAACAAAAGGTACAGCAAAAAGTTGGAGGTCCTTGGAAAACACACACTAGCTCCTCGGCCCCTGAATAGCTAAGGGATGGTCAGACCTTTACCTGTTTTATGTGCCCAGGGGAGACAGATCACCATCACTCTGTATTCAGGTTCCTTCCCTCAGAAGTCCCTATGGTGCTTTGTTAGCTGTCAGTGTTGTTAAATAGCAACGTTTCTCCTAGAACCACTGGAAAGCCCCCTGCGGCAGAAGACTCGCCCTTGAAGGTGGCCTGGCAGGAGCTGCCTGGGGTCTCCAAGTCTGGGTCTCTGGATGGTAGCTCTGCTTAACCTGCCTGTTCCATTTGATACAGGCTGAGCCTGTATTTGGGGCTCAGCCCCAGGTTTTTCTTCTATTTATGTTCTACAGGTCTCATTTACCTACTCCTTACTTTGTAAAAATAAAACACAAAGGTTTTATAAAACTCACTGGTTTTCTATGCAGATTTTTAAAAACTCATTCCATAGGAAGATAGGAAGATAGTTAGATAGGAAGTTCTATAGATTCTTCATAGGAAGCGACCAAAGTTGATCTCTTGGTCTCTTCTTCTATCAAATGAGAGAACTGAACTATATAACTTCAAAACTGACTCGACTCACCCTAGTATTACACAAGAAAATTATTCAACGATTCAACTGCCCCTATTGTGTTAGGCATTGTATACAGTTAAAATATTGGGAACTTGTAGAGGAAAAAAAAGACCTGAACAGAACCCTCTGAAATTATATGAGCTATCCCAAGCCACAGTGCTGAAATCCTTCCTCTGTTTTTCCACAGCTTCCAGAACTCCTCTCCGGAGCTACTCTGAAGTTATGCCCAGGGGACGGGCCCCCTTGGCTCCAACCCAGACTCCTGAACTGTAAGGGCTAATGGACCATCCTTTACTCTGGCCACGTTAATCCTCACAGGATGGTCACTTGTGTGCACACTCCTCTTCTCACCCACTGGAAGGCTCACAGGCAAGGTTGGAGCAGACACACAGGATGCCAGCACTGCAACCACACCAAGGCCTCCGAGTGACTTTTAGCAATTTGCCTTCGTCAGCCTTCCTCCCAAGAGAAGGCATCCAAAAGTGCCAAAGCACATTCTACCCTTTACTAACTGTAGAATTACAGGCAAGTCACATAGCCTCTCTGAGCATCATACATCTGTAAAGGGGTGATTATAAAGCCCACTTCACAGGGTTGTAAGGATTTCATGAGTTGATTTCAATAAATCACCTAGGACATGCTGTGGCACCTAGTAAGCACTCAATAAATCACTCATTTCCTTTCCTTATGTTGTTTCCTTCAACTTTCTGAAAGGGTCAATGAAGTTAGCTACACAAGAAGTTTTCACTGTTTTTGTCTTTTTTTATTTAAAATATTTTTCTCAATTAAGGTTCAACTTAGGTAAGTAGAGATTTTAGAATCTAGTTTGCCCTTAATCTTTTACATTCAACTTACAAGTCTTTCCCTTTATTTATGACCCTAATATTAAACAGTAGTTTTTAGGAGTTTTACACATCTATTTAATTAAATTTCCTTAAACATTTTAAAGAAGACTTGCAAATTGAACATATTCTGTTTTATTTTTTCCCCTAAATACTTACACGTCTATTCTGGTTCCCTGTTGCTGTGCAACATTCATCCCTAAAGCAGTGAGTTAAAATCATCATGATAATTCGTTTTGCTCACAGAAGTGGGGCTTGACTGGGCTCAGTCGGGCTGTCCTCACCCAGAGTTTCTTGTGGTGTGACACGGAGACAGTGGCCACAGCCAGGACTGCCTCAAAGGCTTCTTGACCCACGCGTCTGGGGCCCAGGGTGGGAAGACTCAAACAGCTGAGGGCTGGGGCAGCTGAGGATCCTCGGGCATTCCTTGCTCTTTCAAGAGTTTATTTTGTTGCTGTATAATACTCTGTTGTAGGGCTTTCCTGATAGCTCAGTTGGTAAAGAATCTGCCTACAATGCAGGAGACCCTGGTTCCATTCCTAGGTCAGGAAGATCCGCTGGAGAAGGGATAGGTTACCCACTCCAGTGTTCTTGGGCTTCCCTTGTGGCTCAGCTGGTAAAAAATCTGCCTGCTATGAGGGAGACCTGGGTGTGATCCCTGGGTTGGGAAGATCCCCTGGAGAAGGGAAAGGCTACCCACTCCAGTATTCTCTCCTGGAGAAATCCATGGACTGTATAGTCCATGGGGTCACAAAGAGTTGGACACGACTGAGCTACTTTCACTTCACTTCCCTCTATTGTGTGAATATACCACAATCTGTTTATCCATTCCACTATTGATGAGTGTTTGGGTAGTTTCTAGCTTGGGGCAATTATGAATAATGCTACTATGAACATTCTTGACCTTATCTTTCTGTGCACATACATACACATTTGGTGGTATATGCTGGGATTACTGAGGCATATGTTCAACTATAGTAGATACTGCCAAACACTTCCTAGGTGATTGTACCAATTAGTATTCCCACTAACAGTGTATGAGTGTTTTGGTTGTTTCACATCCTCCCCAATAGTTGGCATCATCTTTTTTTTTTTTTTCCATTTTAGCCACTTGGGTGTATGTAGCAGCCCATCATTCTAGTTTTAATTTTTATTTTCCTGGCGAATGATAAGGGTGAGTATCTTTTCATGTTTTTCTTAGCCATATGGATATCCTCTCTTGTGAAGTGTCTACTCCAGTTCTTGTCCATTTCTGTTTGTATGCTTTTCTCATTGACTTTAAGGAATTCTCTAAATAGTCAAGTTAAAAGCCCTTTGTTGCTTAGATATTCAAGTGTATTCTCCCAATTTTTTTCTCTAAATAATGTCTTTTGATGAAAAGTTCTTAATTTCAATGTAGTAATTTATCAGTCTTTTCCTCCATCATTAATGCTTTCTGTGTCATGTTTAGGAAAACTTTTCCTGCCTTGGCTTTATTCTTGTTACCTTCTAAATGTTTTATTGTTTTACATTTCACAATTAGATCTACAAGCAACCTGGATTTGATTTTTGTGTATGGTATAAAATAAGGATCAAATTTGTTATTGCCTTGTGGATATCCAATAGACAGCAGTGCTTACTGAATGGATTATCCTGTCTATACTAGTGTTCAGTGTCCTCTTTGTCATAAATCAAGTATCTGTGTATTTGTAGGTCTCTATCTGGATCTTCTATTCTGCTCCATTAGTCTATTTTTTCTACCTGTTGACAATACTGTCTGGTTAATTATTGCAGCTTTATGTTTTGATAGCTAATAGTCTTCATTCTTATTCAAGTCTTGGTTATTCCCTTTGCATTTCCATGTAAATTTTAGAATCAGCTTGTTATTAATAATTTCCACAAAAATATAGCTCTGCTAGAATTTTGTTAGAATTACATTCACACTGTGGATTAGGTTGGTACAGAGCTAATATCTTTATAATATTGATTTTTCAATCTATGAGCATAGTATGCTTCATTAAAAATTTTTTTTCTTAATAGTATTCTGTAGTTTTCCATACAAATATTCTTGCACAAATTTTGTTAGGTTTATTTCTAGGTATTTGTTGAATTTGGTGCTATTGTAAATATTATTTAATATTTTTAGTTTCTTTTATCACTGGTATACAGAAATATAATGTATTTTTGTATCTTTAGCCTCCATCCAGAGATCCTGATGAATCCACTTATCAATTCTAATTACTAATCCATGGAGTCTTCCAGATTTTCCACAGATACATTTGTGTCACTTGTAAATAATGACAGTTTTATTTCTTCCTTCTTGACCTATACTTTCTTCCTCCACCCTCTTCCCACTCTTCTTCCTCCTCTTTCTTTTGGTGCCTTGCTGCACTGGGTAGGACCTCAAATGCAGGGATGAACAGCAAGGATGATGAGGACATTCTTCTCTCATACCTGACTGTAAGGAAAATAGTTTCAGTATTTCACCATTAAGTATGACATATGCTATAAGGTTTTTATAGTATCCTGTCAGATTAAAGAAGTTTTAGTCCTAATTTTTAAAATTGTGAATGAATATGGAATTTTATCAAATGTTTTTTCTGCATTAGTCAAGTTTATTTTTCTCCTTTATTCTGTTAACAAGCTCCAGATAAGTAAATGTTAAAACAAACTTGCATCCCTGGAACAAATCCAATTTTATTATATTTTCCTCTTTATGTATATAGAACTTGGTTTAGGAGTTTTGCATCTATGTACCTTGTCAGGTTTTAATATCAAGGTTATGCTGACTCTGTGAAAGGAGTTGGGAAACATTTTCTCTCTCTCTTTCTCTTTGTCCTTTGAAAGAGATCTTTAAACCAAAACAAGTTTTATAACTCTTTATTCCCTCCCTGTTCAGTTTCCCAGGCCCCAAACCTTGGAGTCTTTCCATCAGTTTTGTTAGGTTTTTTTTGGCTGTGCCACACAGCTTGCAGGATCTTAGTTCCCCAACCAGAGATTGAATCCTGGCCCCTGGCAGTGAATGCAGAGTCCTAACTACTGGATTTCCAGGGAATTCTCCTGTCTTGTTAGTTCTTTGTTCAAAATATATCCCCAATTCAACTCACCATGTCCAGTGCTACCACGAAATTCAAGCTACCATTATTTCATGGCTAGGTGAACATTAATAGATTTATAACTGGCTCCTGATTTCTGTCTGACCTCCCCATAATCAATTCTACACAAAGTGATCATTTCAACATATGTATGATGTCTTCACTCTCTTGCTAAAAATTTCAAATGACTTCCTATTACACTTAGAATAAAATCTAAAGTTCTTACCATGTGTTATTAGTCAGAATCAGCCTATTATGACTTAATATCATACAGATTTATTGCTCAGTCTACTGAGAATCTGTATGACTCATCTGGGCAACTGTCTTCATATTGCAACTCAGTGATTCAACCTACTTAGACCTTCTGGCTCTGTCCACTGAAGAAAGAAATGGCTTGACATTTCTGTACTGGCTCTTTGATGCTTTGGCCCCAAAATGACACAAGTCCCTCTGCCCTCAGTCCATTGACTAGAGCTAGTCACATGGACCTACTTAATAATCAACTCTGTGCTTTGCTGATTAAAGGAACTGTGAAATATGGGAAAGTAAAAGAAACACCTGGTGAATGCTACTCTTTTAGCCACTTATGACCCATAAGGCCCTGCCTGCCTGCCTGTCTCTCCAGCCATACTTCGTTCCACTCTCTTTCTCATTCATGTTTCAGCCACAGTAGACTTTTGGGTGCCCCTCACGCACACCCAGCTCCTTTCTTCTTTTTTTTTTTTTCCAGCTCCTTTCTGCATGAGGATGTTTGCAGTTTTTCTTTCTCTCTGCAATGCTTTCAATCATAGTTTCTCCTGGCTACTACTTCTGGTCATCCAGTTCTTAGCTCAGTGTCACCATCCCAGCTAAGACACCTGCCCCACTTCACCATAACCTTCTGTCCTCTTGCCTTCTTGTCATCTTCAGAGCCCGATTTCCTCTTTCCTCACCTTTTGGGATTCCAATTACGTGCTTTGTAGAACATTTCAGTGTGTTCTATAGAGCTCTTATGTTCTTTTCTTATTTCCCCCCCTAAAATTATACTGTGCATTATTTTCTTTCTTGTTTGATTTCTGTTTCTTCCATGTACATTTCACAATAGAAGCCTCTTGTCAGTCTTACAAATCCAACGGCTCTCTTGCCAATCCTTGAGGTAGGAAGTGAATGAAGCAATAAACAACAGAAAAGCTTATTGTACACTGTAAATTAGGACTAAAAAATGTTACCTGGAGGGTAGGGCCCGCACCCCGCCCCCGCCCACCCACCCCCACCTCCCCCCCGTCCCCCCAAGCTGGAGGCCTGCCCGTGATACATAACAGAGGTTCCTCTGGATGGAGACCTCTTAAAAAAAAAAAAAAACTGTGACTGTGCTGGGTCTTCATTGCTTTTGTGTGGGCTTTCTCTAATTGTGGCAAGTAGAGGCTACTCTTCATTCCTATGTGCAGGCTTCTCATTGCAGTGGCTTCTCTTGTTGCAGAGTACAGGCTCTAGGTGCACAGGCTTCAGGAATTGCATGCATGGGCTGTGGCATGTGGAATCTTCCCAGACCAGGGATTGAACCCATGTCTCCTGCACTGGCAGGCAGGTTCTTATCCACTGTGTTACCAGGGAAGTCCTGGGGACCTCTTTTAATGTGTGTTTGTTTTTAAAAAGATCAGACTTTAATGTCATAAAATTTGTGTTTTTAATTTCTAATGTCATATATAATGGCAAAAGACATTTGGATTCCAATAAGGGTAATAGATAAATTTATAAATTGAAAAAATTAACCAAAATAGTATTTTTATCTGTTTGAAACAGTGTTGCATACATGTATGTACAAAGCATTGTATTTATTCAGTCTCCATAAAATTATTGACATGATATGCATTTGTGAACATCTTACAATAAGCCCATGCTAGAGATCCACACATGTGTAAAAAAATCTCTGGATTACAACTTCATATACTCAGGAATAAAGCCTGACATATACTCAAATTTGCTCTAAGGAGAGGACAGTAAATATTCTTTTATTCCATTAATACTTATTAAATATCCACTGCTGTCAAACACTATTCTTGATACCACCTGCTTTGCTGGATGAATCACTCATGGTCTCTGCCCTGAAGGAGCTCCAGATCTAGAAAAGAAGATACATGAGCTTTAGGCACCCTCCCCCATCTCCACCTAGCCTTACTAAGTCAAGCTTCCTGGGCCTGACTTCTCTGAGGATTAATCTTCCCAGAAGATTCCTCAGTCCCTTATATGAATAGGCTTCCTGTGACTCATAACTAGTTTAAGGTGAAGCTAGAGCCCTGATACATATAAACAAATAAACACTATGCCAGTCCTTTGTGGAAAGCCTTAACATGAGTGGTTGAAACCAGTACAAGAGCTTAACAGTTCAGCAGGTGTCACTTCCCATTTGTGGGATTGGGAAGGGTTCACGGCAAAGTTGATTTTAAGCTGTGTCTTAAAAGATAGAGAAAGGTAGGCAAAACAAGCAATTCAGGTAAAAGATGCATGTAAGTCAAAGTCTGTGGGCTGGAGATACAAGGAAGGCATGCTTGCAAAAGAGAAGCAATAGTTCTCAGTGACCGGCTGTGGGATCTGAACTCCACAGATCACAAGGCAGTGGGGCGTGAACCTAGAAATGGTATTTTCAAAGCAGCATGGAGGGAGATTGTGTTCAGTGCACACCATGGGGTCTGGCAGAGTGTAGCTGTTTCTCAAATATTCATGTTCTGAGGGACTTGAGTAGAGAAAACAGAGCCAGGAGAATAGTCGAGGCCGCTGAAATGGTCACTGGTTGTGAGGTACTCTTATCAAACACATGTCTGTGTGCTTGATACACAGCAAGACCAAACAATTAAAAAAAAAGTTTGAGTTTGGAGTAGAGAAAGGTTTATTGAAGGGCCATACAAGGAGATGACAGGTGGCTCATGCCTTAAAACCCTTAAACTCCCAGAAAGCTTTCAGCAAAGCCCTTTTCTAGGAAACGTGAGGGAGGGATGTGGTTATTTGTTGCAAACTTCTTGGTGTCTGATCATTTCTTCTTGAGGTCAGCTCACAGTCAAGTAATGATGTTTCTGTCAATCTCCACCAAACAAACATTACTTTCTGTTTTGACTAGAAAGAACAAAATCTCAAGGTTTAGCTTTCACCCTCTGAGGTCCAAGCCCTGGCTAAAAGTAGCAGGTCTCTGTAGGGCGAGTTACCCTGCTGGGAACATTGGTCCAGCACCCAGTCTAGGTCCTCTTGCCTGTGCTCAGGCCTGGCTGATGAGGCAGAGATCAGCCGGCAGCACCCTCAGGGCCAGGTCCCCAGACCCTGCCCAGCCATCGTTACTGGGGAAGCAAGGCACCCAAGACCCAGCCAGCCCTCAGGCTTTTCATTTAAACTAGAGAGAATCACTTGCATAGGATCACTAGGAATATATATTGTAGCAAATACCAATCAGGTTAATTCCTAGCTCACAACAATTGCCCTTCTTTGAGAAGGGCAACCATAGAAGTGGAGCTGAAGTAATGATGTGCAGTGCCTCTGTCTACCTCCTAGGAGTAGACAGCTGATCTCAACTATACCAATTTTTGAAACTTGGAGAGACTAAAGCTGGTTGAAGCTGTTACCTTAATAGCAGTATCCATATACTCCAGGTGCTGAGGCCTCCATGGACTGTGACCCATGGAGACTGTCGTCACCGTTAGGTAACAGAGCTGGGTCTGGGCCTGGCCAGTGGGCGACTGTGGCGAGGGATCTGGAGGTCTGTGGAACACAGGCCTCAGCCTGTTCCTGGGTCCCCCAGCTAAACCCACCCACCTAAGGCCTGGAGGGCCCTGGAGAAAAGGCTGAGATCTACACTCTTTGCAAGGCTGACTGTTGGAGTGGGACCTCTAACTGTGGCACTGAGAGTCTCCAGATAATAGTCTCGAACTATCAGCTGCACACCTGCTCCACCCCTATTACAGTACCAGGGGCCAGAAATGTGATGGCCATGGGAAGAGACACCTGTGAGAGACCCTGGGGAGAATTTCCTGGGAGGGGAGTCGAGTCCACCTTAGAGATTCTGGGCCTTCTTCCCTGAATATTCTGGACACTCTGGTTTCCTGTAGACGCCCTCCCAAATCCTGATGACTGAAGAAGTGTGAGCAATGCCCTCAGCAGTTTCATTTCTAATTGTCATTGAATTTATACACTTATACATGTCTTCTACTCAAATTTCCCTGGAGATCATGGGATTTTATTTCACTTTTGGTTCACTTCTCTGACGTGAGCCTTCCCACAAGCCCTCCTCCTCTGCACAGCACATGATTGCCACTGTCAATGGACAGATGCTCAGTGGCCTGGAATTGCCCTCTGTGCCTGTCGGCCCTGAACCCTATGCATCCCTCAAGGCTGGTACAAACATCCCTTCCCTGCCCACTCTCGCACCATTTCCCTCCAGCTCTGCCAGTGTCAGTCCCCACAGGACTTGCAGATCCTGCGGGGCTGCCTTGCTCAGCCCTCCCCTCCCCCTAGAATTCCCCTGGAGGCACCAAAGGGCCAGGCCGACTCTGACCTATGGCGTGGTCTCGCAGTGCACTGGTGTTTAAGTGGCACCGATTGGAGCTTTGTGAAGCTCAGCTGCTACTCATTTCAGCTTGGGTCAGACAAACTCCTGGGATTTCAGCACTTCTAGTTCTGCTTTCCAGTTTCCTTTTGCTTCTGTCCACTATTCAAGCCAGAACACTTTCTCTTTGACTAACTAGTGTGTGGCTGAGGAAGGAGGTCCTTTCTGTTTGGTGTCTTGGGGCTCAGGCCTGGTGCCCCCATCTCCTGCCCTGAACAGCTTGGCCTTCACGCATCCTCCTCCCTGAGGTGTCTGAGAGGAAAACATCGGCAACTCCTTCTCCGTTCTCCAGTTTGGTTTCTTCTCTCCCTTGTTTCTTGTAACTGTTACCGAGCACTGTGTGCCTGCTGCATAGTGAGGCCAAATATACCAAAAATGTCAGAATTTGGAGCAAATAAAAGTTTATTGCAGGGCCCTGCGAGGAGATGGGTGGCTTATGTCTTAAAAACCCCAAACCCCTCAAAGCTTTCAGCAAAACCCTTTTTCTAGGAAAGGAGAGGGAAGGGCATGGTTAGTTGCAGACTTCTTTGTGTCTTTGTACCCTGGGTCAGGAAGATCCCCTGGAGAAGGAAATGGCAACCCACTCCAGTACTCTTGCCTGGAAAATTCCATGGATGGAGAAGCCTGGTGGGCTACAGACCATGAGGTCACAAAGACTCGGACAGGACTATTGCAACTTCACTTTCACTTTTCACTTTCTTTGTATCAGATCCTTCATTCTGGAGGTCAGTGACGTCAGGTAAAAATGTTCTCAGTGGTACTGGAACATTAGTCCAGCACCCAGTCTGGGTCCTCCTGCCAGTGCTGAAGAAGCAGATCTCAACTGGTGCCTCCCTCAGGGCCAGGTCCCCAGACCCTGCATCATCACTGAGAGAGCCAGGTGTCCAGGACCCAAATAGCCCTCAGCCTCTCAGGCCACCCAAATAGCAGTTAGGGGGCCAGATCCCGCAGACTGCAGCCCATGCAGATGGCCGCTGCTATTAGGTCATAGAGGCAGGAATGGGGGCGAGGTTCACTACTACCTCAAGGCCTGGGACCAGCCTGTGTGTGCGGCCTGTGGAGGGCTCTAGAGCCCTGCAGGACACAGCTCCAAGCCTGTTCCGCGGACCCCTCAGCTCACCCGATGGCCTAAGGCCGGTGAGCTGGAGGGCCCCAGGGAGGCCAGGACCCACCTCTTACCTCACTCTCCTTTGGACAACCACCACCCCTCTGACCGCTGGCAGAGCAGTGCTACTAACGGTTGCTCGCTCTGGGGAGGGACCTACTGTGACTCCGACAATGGCCAAGAGGCACCGCTAAAGGTCGGCTCTAATGTTCTGGCTTAGTAGCCTCACAGCAACCGTTGCCTGGTAACAGGTTGCTGGGTAACGGCCTGCCACAACAGCTGCGCGCTAAGGGCTGTGCACTGCCCCACTGTATTAGGTAACTTGATTCCTCGCTATTCTCGGCTCCCCTTGTTCCTTTCCTTTTCCCCCTTCCTAATTGATTTTAACGTCTGTTTCCTTAGTCACAAACATAAACATTAAAAAAACAAAAACCTGTTTATACTGTTATTTTATCTAACCTAGTAAACTCCACTTTAATGCAACTGAATATGGATATATATTTGAGAAGGCCTTCATTTTGTGGGTATGTGAGCGTGTGACTCCAGCTTCCAGCCTGAGATCCTCAGGGCAAGCTAAAGAAGCATCCCTGGCAGAGTCTCAGACATCAGAGCTGCCAAGGGATGGTTTAGCCCTGGAAACCCTGAGATCCAGTGAGGAGTTATGGAAACCCTACCCCTTTTCCTTCAGTGGTCAGAGTTCATCATCCTGCGTCCACTATATCTAATGCATGCTTCTTTGTTTGCGGTGATCCCACTTATTTGTTTGTTTAGATCAATGATTATTTGTTTAGATCAATGATTCCCAAATCTGACTGCATATTAAAATAAATTGGAAAGTTTTTAAAAAACACCAATGCCACAGACAAAACAAGACAGCCCCAAGAGTTGTTAACTGTTGAAGCTGGATAGCAGGTATATGGAAATTCATTATTCTATATTTCTAATTTTATATGTGTTTGAAATGTTCCACAACAAAAATGTTTAAAACTAAATATATATGTATTATATAAATATATAAAACAATATAAAACTGGACCTATAACAAACCAGTCACAATTGAATTTTAAGGGCCCCTGGGCTTAGAATCTGTAGTTCTAAATGCTTCCCAGGGGTTCTGAGGGTTTAGATGGGGCCATGGGGACATGAAGAGGACTGAAGGAATTATAGTAGCTGCCTCTGGACTGTGAGCTTAAGTGAAATGTCAGATGACATTCATTCATTCATTCCTCTAAAATATTTATTCCTGATTTGGATAATGGATCAAACATTCCTAGAATGGTGACTAAAGGTAACTCATGTATCACACTGGTTAGCTGAATTTTTTTTTTTTTTTGCTATTTTTATTTGTTTATTTTTATTTTTGGCTGTGTGGGTCTTCATTGCTGCATGGGCTTTTCTCTAGTTGTGGTGAGTGGGGACTACTCTCTAGCTGTGATGCTCGGGTTTCTCATTGCAGTGGCTTCTCTTGATGAGGAACATGGGCTCTAGGGCACGTGGGCTTCAGTAGTTGGAGCTCATGGGCTCTAGAGCATAGGCCCAGTAGTTGTGGTGCATGGGCTTAGTTGCTCCATGGTACATTGGATCCTTCCAGATCAGGATTGAACTCGTGTGTCCTGCACTGGTAGGTGTGTTCTTTACCACTGAGCTGCCAAGGAAGCCCTAGCTGAAGTATTTTAGAGTAAATTATAGACCACCAACACTGGTATATGATGGCTCACTTATGAGCTAATGAGTGAGTTTCTGAAGAGAGTAGTCCTTTCCATCTTATTTGTATTTGCATTCTCAGCATCTAGCACATGACCAGACATTTTGTCATTACAAGTAAATGTTTGTTAATTTTTTTTTTTTAAGGAGATGAGAATGACATAAGTAAGCATTGGTTAAGACACCCTGTTAAGTTAATGTAGGATCAAGAGTATGAAGCTCTGGGGCTGGATTCCCTGGGTTCAAATTTCAGCTCTGCCATTTAACCTCATGTCATTCACTGTCTAGTAACTTTACTGCTCAGCCCCTTACCTTGTTCATATGTTAAATAGCAAAAAAAAAAAAACCAAAAACGAACCTATCTCATATGTTTGTTGTAAGAGTTTAAGTATATATACTTAAACATGCCTGGGATATAGTAAGCATTCAGTTATGCTGTAGTTCTTGTTAAGAAGAAGATTGCCCTCAGAATGGTGCCTGGTACATGGTACATCACTGGCTTAAAGTAAAGGTTTGCTGAATGAGTGAATATTCTGGTTTTGTGATCATTTGTCTCCAGTTTTACCCATTTCACTGTACTCTCCAAATACGAAATAAAGTATAAACTTTGAACTGAAGGTTGGGTTGAGAGTATAGATTCAGTTTCAAGCCCAAATCAGGAGGGCTGAGTGAACACCGTGGGAGTTTTAAAGTTGAGAGGCCTGGTGATTGCAAGAGAGAAGGGATGTTTCTAGTTAAGTCAGTCTGACCCCAGTGCCTTAAAGAGGGGTACCCGTATATGAGGTTGCTCTTCATAACATATTTACCTAGATTTCTTCCCACCTCTCCACCTTCCAGCTCTGTCTAAACTAAGAATCTGTACTGGCTTAGGCCTGGATAGATGTTAGAGATCCACAGCTTCAAAGCAGCAGCAAGGATTTACTTCCAGATAAACACTGTCCCTTGTTTATCTTCAAAATGTTATTAAAGCTCACACTCACATGTAATGAAGAGTCATTTAGATTTATCAAAACCCAATAGAAGTGCTCAAGTTTGGAAGTACAATATAAATGAGAGAATGAATGGCTATGCTTTCCTCTAGTGGCTGACAGTTTTGGGAAATTCCCTTAATCTTTTTGGGTCTTGGTTTCCTCCTCTGACACTCTGTGGCTTGATGACTAATGTGAAAGGTTATTTAAAGAATATAATAATAATAATTATAGTGAATCAACTCATCAGGGGCTAAGGATTTCTTTTGGTAAAGAGTAAGAAAGAAATCAAGGAAAAGAGATAAGAATTTAGCCACAAAGTTCCAGAAATCCAGGTTAAGAAGTTAATGAAGCCTTTATTCTAAGGACATCAGTGAAAATTATGGAGCAGGAGAACGGTAAGTTTAAAAAGAGTTTGTAGAAGGGTTATCTGGCCCAGGTAAATAGCATGGAATAGAGGAGAAAGAAGCTGGGGAAAAGAGACTAGTTTGAGTTTGGTGTCAGATCCAGGGTCTTACCACATATCTGAGGAAACAGACAGGAGGGTTCTTTTTAAGTAACAGACAATTTTTTTAAGAAACAGATTTTTTGTTGTTGCTGTTGAGCAAGCGCTATGATATTCTGAGTCAAAGATGACTCAGGCCTCAAGCCTGGAAATTGGATGATGGTGGTGGCTATTACAATAAGGAGAGGAGGAATAACTTTCAGGGAGATGTTGATTTGATTTTGCAAGAATTGAGTTTAGGTTGCTGTCAAGATACTGAATGGCCACAAAAATTAAACAGTATGGTTTCGTAAATAAGTGGGTAAATACTGAGGATCAGAGAGGATTTCAAGGCCTTCAAACGGACATGGAAGGACTCAGGTACAGCAATGTTATCATCACCTGTAAACTCTCCTCTAGAAGGAGGAAGCCATCTCTTCTGGAGAAGAGGCAGGACTGAGATGGTCACCACTGGGCCCGGGTGTGCTCAAAAGTGAGGTCAGAGGTGTGTTTAAGGCTAGGGAAAGCAGTATGTCACTTTCAGAATGTCACTTAGGAACACTCAAGTAGATCAAGGACTGGATGAGAATGCAGCAATCTGGGAAGAGTTACGTTTCAATATAGCTTCCTTTATATGCACAACCAGGGCTTCTCTCTGCAGAGATTTTTAAAGGTTAAAGTGCAACAATGGTAGGTGAAAATTTAAAACAACTTGAATCATTCTTAAAACTTACGAAAAGACACCAACCTTTAGAGTCAACCCTCTCTGTGCCTGATCTTCTCTCTTTGCCTTTGTTTATTAAAGCTCAACATTCAGAAAACTAAGATTGTGGCATCTAGTCCCATCACTTCATGGAAAATAGATGAGGAAACAGTGTCAGACTTTATTTTTTTTGGGGGCTCCAAAATCACTGCAGATGGTGATTGCAGCTGTGAAATTAAAAGATGCTTACTCCTTGGAAGGAAAGTTGTGACCAACCTAGATAGCATATTGAAAAGCAGAGACATTACTTTGCCAACAAAGGTACGTCTAGTCAAGGCTATGGTTTTTCCAGTAGTCATGTATGGATGTGAGGGTTGGACAGTGAAGAAAGCTGAGCGCTGAAGAATTGATGCTTTTGAACTGTGGTGCTGGAGAAGACTCTTGAGAGTCCCTTGGACTGCAAGGAGATCCAACCAGTCCATCCTAAAGGAGATCAGTCCTGGGTGTTCATTGGAAGGACTGATACTGAAGCTGAAACTCCAATACTTTAGCCACCTCTTGCAAAGACTTGACTCATTGGAAAAGACCCTAATGCTGGGAAGGATTGGGGGCAGGAGGAGAAGGGGAAGACAGAGGATGAGATGGCTGGATGGCATCACTGACTCATGGACATGAGTTTGGGTGGACTCCGGGAGTTGGTGATGGACAGGGAAGCCTGGCATGCTGCGATTCATAGGGGTCGCAAAGAGTCAGACACGACTGAGGGACTGAACTGAACTGATAGCCTTAGAGCATTATCTTTAGTTCTAAGAGCTTTTAGTGCATGCTTATGATGTGGAAGACACAGAGAAAGGAAAACATAGCCTGATCAAATGGAATAAGCTATTCACCACCACCGCAAGGCTGCACAGATACCAACCACAATGACCTGTGAGTGGCCGGGCTTCCTGGAGGGGAGAGCTGGAAGTGGACCCAGAACAACTGGCAGAATCTGAATGATAGCAGCAGCTGCAAAGGCTTGGAGAAGGCATTGTCCACAGTATCTTTTAAGGGATACTGGCTTAAGCACACTGGGGGAAATGGCAGGTAATTTTAGTTAGATAGAATGGGTCCAGACCGAGGAGATTTTTCTTTAGAGACATTGGTTAAGACATTAAAGTACTAGAAACCAACTGAGCAAGTATATATGTACAACCATGTAATGTGGTGGTTAGAGCCCAGATGACAGATTCAGACAGCTTGGTGTGAACCCTGAACCTAGTTGTCTAACCATGGGCAAGTTGTTTAATTTTCCTGTCCCTCAGTTTTCTTATACGTAAAATGAAGTAATACATACAATTGTTGGGAGGATTATATAAGATAATTTATATAAATGGATTAGAATACTAAATGCTCAAGAAGTTTTAGCTTTTCACGTTCTCTTTCATAACTTTTAATATTAGTTGAATTTTGGGACTTCCCGGGTGGTCCAGTGACTAAGACTGCATGTTCCCAATGCACAGGGCTTGGTCAGAGGAGTAGATCCTGCATGCTGCATTGAAGATCAAAGATCCCACGTACCTAAGACCTAGCACAGCCAAATAAATATTTTAAAAAATTAGTTGAATTTTATAATCATAAAAACAATAGCTTTTATTTTTAAAAGTTTATCACGGCTCACCTATAGAAAATTTCACTGCTCTGAGGACTACTGTGTCTAAATGAATTTCATTTTTAAAAGGTAATAAAATTTCAGGCCCCTATTGCTCTGAAGGAGCAGTTTCACGGATGGCCAACTGGTTGGCCAACTTGGAAAGTTTTGAATACCACCTGGTAACTCCAGAGAAGTTTAGTGATTTGGGTTACTGATCTTAGGTGAAGCAATTACTTGAATAAGTAGTTGCAAAGAAACTATTTCTTTCAATCATTGTAGAATATTTGTGAATTGATATGACATTTTTGGAAAGTAATCCAGCACTACTAAATTTTTGTTGTATCTGTTGATTCAGCTATTCTCACAAAAGAAATATATCATATAGAAATAAATTTATAAAAATACTTGTTGCAGCATCATTTCTAATTGAAGAAAACAGGAAACAGCCTTAATATTCATCCCAAGAAAATGGCTGGCTAAATTATGATATGACCATGCTCAGGAATATATATATCCAGGGAATAAATTAAGTCTTTATATGGCCCAGGAGGAATATTCATGATATATTGTGAATAACAAAGGAAAATTACAGAATGATGTGTGTGCTATGGTTTCATTTTTGTTAAAAAAAAAAACAAACAAAAAAAGTCCAATAATCGTGTGTGTATATATTTGTATTGATGTGGAAAGATGTATAAGACATACATTAAGCTATTAACATTCATTACCTTGGGGTCATGGAAACCATAAAGTGTGTTTACAATCTGACTTGTCAAAATGAACATGTATTGCTTTGGGGTGAAAGTAACAGGAAGACCAAGGTTGAAAAGAAATCACTCAACTGCTCTAAATCAACCCCAGTATTCAGACCTTGAATTATAATCTTGCTTTAGAAAGACTTCGCTGGGTAACTGGGGTCTTTATTCAGTAATCACTAGATAATCCCAAAGAGAAGGTTAGAAGATGGTGGGTACGTATATTCTCTCCAATAACCAGAAAGCAGAGACTCTTAAAATTAGAGATCAGGAAGTTTGATGTTGATTCCCAGCAAAGAATAATTCACTAAAAAGTTTGCTGGCATGTATTTAGATAATAAAGTAGCAGTTATTAGGAGCCTGCATTTCAGGGAATTAAGTCATGCTAAAGTTAAATTAGTCATATTTTAATCAAGGTATTGTTATACATATAAAGAATTGAAACTTTTCTCATAATATGTAAGTACCAAGGTAAACATGAGTTAGAAATATGTGCAAAAGTGAAGAGTATTGATTGATCTTAATTATATTTGATAAAAATCAATCAATTTGTTGATTTCAATTTTTTATCTCCGCTTCCCTGGTGGTTCAGTTGGTAAAGGATCTGCCTGCAATGCAGGAGACCTGAGTTCAATCCCTGGGTTGGGAAGATCTCCTGGAGAAAAGAATGGCAACCCACTCCAGTATTCTTGCCTGGAGAATTCCATAGACAGGTGAGCCTGGGGAGCTACAGTCCATGGGGTTGCAAAGAATCAGAGACAACTGAACAACTAACACAGAAGTAGGTCTCTACCCTTGGCCTCCTTTCAAGTTCTTAGCTATAGATATAGAAAAGGAGTCTACAAAAAATGTCATATATATCTACATATAGATATAGATATAAATGACATAAAGCTTAGAGGGAGCACTAAGAATTCTTTAAGATAAGATTAGGATGTGAAAATTTTCTTTTTAAAAAAAATTTTTTTTTATTGTAACAAATTCAAGAAAGACTTTTTCCTTTACATTATTGTGTTGGTTTTGCCATACATTGACATGAATCACCGTGGGTATACATGTGTTCCCCTTCCAGAACCCCCCTTCCACCTCCCTCCCAATTCCATCCCTCTGGGTCATCCCAATGCACCAGCCCTGAGAACCCTGTATCATGCATCAAACCTGGGCTGGTGATCCATTTCACATATGATAATTTACATGTTTCAGTGCCATTCTCCCATATCATCCCACCCTCACCCTCTCCCGTAGAGTCCAAAAGACTGTTCTATACATCTGCGTCTCTTTTGCTGTCTCACATACACAGTTATCATTACCATCTTTCTAAATTCCATATATATGCGTTAGTATACTGTATTGCCTATTCACTCTGTATAATAGGCACCAGTTTCATTCACCTCATTAGAACTGATGTATTCTTTTTAATGGCCAAGTAATATTCCATTGTGTATATGTACCACAGCTTCCTTATCCATTCCTCTGCTGATGGACATCTAGGTTGCTTCCATGTCCTGGCTATTGCAAACAGTGCTGCAATGAACACTGGGGTACATGTGTCTCTTTCAGTTCTTGTTTCCTCAGTGTGTATGCCCAGCAGTGGAAGTTTTATTTCCAGTTTTTTAAGGAATCTCCACACTGTTCTCCATAGTGCGTGTACTAGTTTGCATTCCCACCAACAGTGTAAGAGGGTTCCCTTTTCTCCACATCCTCTCCAGCATTTATTGCTTGTAGACTTTTGGATGGCAGCCATTCTGACTGGTGTAAAGTGGTACCTCATTGTGGTTTTGATTTGCATTTCTCTGACAATGAGTGATGTTGAGCATCTTTTCATGTGTTTGTTAGCCATTTGTATGTCTTCTTTGGAGAAATGTCTGTTTAGTTCTTTGGTCCACTTTTTGTTCAAGTCATTTATTTTTCTGGAATGGAGCTGCAGGATTTGCTTGTATATTTTTGAGATTAATTCTTTGTTGCTTCATTTGCTATTATTTTCTCCCATTCTGAAGGCTGACTTTTCACCTTGTTTTTAGTTTCCTTTGTTGTGCAGAAGCTCTTAATTTTAATTAGGTCCCATTTGTTTATTCGTGTTTTTATTTCCAATATTCTGGGAGGTGGATCATCGAGGATGTTGCTTTGGTTTATGTCAGAGAGTGGTTTGCCTATGTTTTCCTCTAGGAGTTTTATAGTTTCTGGTCTTACGTTTAGATCTTTGATCCATTTTGAGTTTATTTTTGTGTATGGTGTTAGAAAGTGTTCTAGTTTCATTCTTTTACAAGTGGTTGACCAGTTTTCCCAGCACCACTTGTTAAAGAGATTGTCTTTTCTCCATTGTACATTCTTGCCTCCTTTGTCAAAGATAAGGTGTCCATAGGTGTGTGGATTTATCTCTGGGCTTTCTATTTTGTTCCATTGATCTATATTTCTGTCTTTGTGCCAGTACCATACTGTCTTGATGACTATGGCTTTGTAGTATAGCCTAAAGTCAGGCAGGTTGATTCCTCCAGTTTCATTCTTCTTTCTCAAGATTGGTTTGGCTATTCGAGGTTTTTTGTATTTCCATACAAATTGTGAAATTATTTGTTTTAGTTCTCTGAAAAAGACCTCTGGTAGCTTGATAGGAATTGCACTGAATCTATAGATTGCTCTGGGTAGTATACTCTTTTTCACTATATTGATTCTTCCGATCCATGAACACGATATATTTGTCCTTCTATTTGTGTCCTCTTTGATTTCTTTCATCAGTGTTTTATAGTTTTATATATATAGGTCTTTTGTTTCTTTAGGTAGATATAGTCCTAAGTATTTTATTCTTTTTGTTTCAATGGTGAATGGAATTGTTTCCTTAATTTCTCCTTCTGTTTTCTCATTGTTAGTGTATAGGAATGCAAGGGATTTCTGTGTGTTGATTTTATATCCTGCAACTTTACTATATTCATTGATTAGCTCTAGTAATTTTCTGGTGGAGGCTTTAGGGTTTTCTATGTAGAAAATCATGTCTGCAAACAGTGAGAGTTTTACTTCTTCTTTTCCAATCTGGGTTCATTTTATTTCTTTTTCTGCTCTGATTGCTGTGGCCGAGACTTCCAAAACTATGTTGAATGGTAGTGGTGAGAGTGGGCACCCTTGTCTTGTTTCTGTCTTTAGGGGAAATGCTTTCAGTTTTTCACCATTGAGGATAATGTTTGCTGTAGGTTTGTCATGTATCACTTTTATTATGTTGAGGCATGTTCCTTCTATTCCTGATTTTTGGAGGGTTTTTTTTTTTATCATAAATGATTGTTGAATTTTGTCAAAGGCTTTCTCTGCATCTATTGAGATAATCATGTGGTTTTTATTTTTCAATTTGTTAATGTGGTGTATTACATTGATTTGCGGATATTGAAGAATTCTCCATCCCTGGGATAAAGCCTACTTGGTCATGATGTATGATCTTTTTAATGTGTTATAGGATTCTGTTTGCTAGAATTTTGTTAAGGATTTTTGCATCTATGTTCATCAGTGATACTGGCCTGTAGTTTTCTTTTTTTGTGGCATCTTTGTCAGGTTTTGGAATTAGGGTAATGGTGGCCTCATAGAATGAGTTTGGCAGTTTACCTTCCTCTTCAATTTTCTGGAAGAGTTTGAGTAGGATAGATGTTAGCTCTTTAAATTTTTGGTAGAATTTGGCTGTGAAGCCATCTGGTCCTGGGCTTTTGTTTGTTGGAAGATTTCTGATTACAGTTTCAATTTCTGTGCTTATGATGGGTCTGTTAAGATTATCTATCTCTTCCTGGTTTAGTTTTGGAAAGTTGTACTTTTCTAGGAATTTGTCCATTTCTTCCAAGTTGTCCAGTTTATTTTCATATAGTTGCCGATAATAGTTTTTTATGAGCCTCTGTATTTCCGTGTTGTCTGTTGTGATTTCTCCTTTTTCATTTCTAATTTTGTTGCTTTGGTTTTTCTCCCTTTGTTTCTTTATGAGTCTGGCTAATGGTTTGTCAATTTTATTTATCTTCTCAAAGAACCAGCTTTTGGCTTTGTTGATTTTTGCTATGGTCTCTTTTGTTTCTTTTGCATTTATTTCTGCCCTGATCTTTAAGATTTCTTTCCTCCTACTAACCCTGGGGTTCTGCATTTCTTCCTTTTCTAGTTGCTTTAGGTGTAAAGTTAGGTTATTTATTTGACTTTTTTCTTGTTTCTTGAGGTAAGCCTGTATTGCTATGAACCTTCCCCTTAGCACTGCTCTTACAATGTCCCATAGGTTTCAGGTTGTTGTGTTTTCATTTTCATTCATTTCTATGCATATTTTGATATCTTCTATGATTTGCCGGTTATTCAACAGCATGTTTTTCAGCCTCCATATGTTGAAATTTTTAAAAGTTTTTCTCCTGTAATTGACATCTAATTTTACTGCATTGTGGTCAGAAAAGATTGGAATGATTTCAATTTTTTTGAATTTACCAAGGCTAGATTTATGGTCCAGGATGTGATCTATTCTGGAGAAGGTTCCGTGTGCGCTTGAGAAAAAGGTGAAATTCATTGTTTTGGGGTGAAATGTCCTATAGATATCAATTAGGTCTAACTGGTCTACTGTATCATTTAAAGTTTGCATTTCCTTGTTAATTTTCTGTTTAGTTGATCTATCCGTTGGTGTGAGTGGGGTATTAAAGTCTCCCACTATTATTGTGTTATTGTTAATTTCTCCTTTCATATTTGTTAGCATTTTCCTTATGTATTATGGTGCTCCTATGTTGGGTGCTTATATATTTGTAAATGTTATATCTTCTTCTTGGATTGATCCTTTGATCATTATGTAGTGTCCATCTTTATCTCTTTTCACAGCCTTTGTTTTAAAGTCTAATTTATCTGATATGAGTATTGCTACTCTTGCTTTATTCTGATCTCTATTTGCATGAAGTATCTTTTTCCAGCCCTTCACTTTCAGTCTGTATGTGTCCCTTGTTTACAGGTGGATCTCTTATAGACAACATATATAGGGATCTTATTTTTTTATCCATTCAACCCATGTTTGTCTTTTGGTTGGGGCATGCAACCCGTTTACATTTAAGGTAATTATTGATAAGTATGATCCCATTGCCATTTACTTTATTGTTTTGGGTTTGAGATTATACACCCTATCCATGTTTCCTGTCTAGGGAAGATCCTTTGGCATTTGTTGGAGCACTAGTTTGGTGTTGCTGAATTCTCTCAGCTTTTGCTTGTCTGTAAAGCTTTTGATTTCTCCTTCAAATCTGAATGAGATCCTTGCTGGGTACAGTAATCAGGGTTGTAGATTATTTTTTTTTCATCACTTTGAATATGTCCTGCCATTCCCTTGTGGCCTGAAGAGTTTCTATTGAGAGATCAGCTGTTATCCTTTTGGGATTCCCCTTGTGTGTTATTTGTTGCTTTCCCCCTTGCTGCTTTTAATATTTGTTCTTTGTGTTTGATCTTTGTTAATTTGATTAATATGTGTCTTGCAGTGTTTCGCCTTGGGTTTATCCCGTTTGGGACTCTCTAGGTTTCTTGGACTTAGGTGATTATTTCCTTCCCCATTTTAGGGGAAGTTTTCAACTATTATCTCCTAAAGAATTTTCTGATGGTCTTTCTTTTTGTCTTCTTCTTCTGGGACTCCTATGATCCTAATGTTTGTGTGTTTAACATTGTACCAGAGATCTCTGAGGTTGTCCTCATTTCTTTTAATTCTTTTTTCTTTTTTCCTCTCTGTTTCATTTATTTCTACCATTCTATCTTCTACCTCACTTATCCTATCTTCTATCTCTGTTTTTATACTGTTAGTTCCCTCCAGGGTGTTTTTTTATCTCATTTATTGCATTATTCATTATATTTTGACTTTTTTATTTCTTCTAAGTCCTTGTTAAACCTTTCTTGCATCTTCTCAATCCTTGCCTCCAGGTTATTTATCTGCAACTCCAATTTGTTTTCAAGGTTTTGGATCATTTTCACTATCATTATTTGGAATTCTTTATCAGGTAGATTCCCTATCTCTTCCTCTTTTGTTTGGTTTGGAGGGCATTTATCCTGTTCCTTTACCTGCTGGGTATTTCTCTGCCTTTTCATCTTGTTTATATTGCTGTGTTACCTCTTTATTGTGGAAGTTCCTCACTGTGAGTGGGGTTAGATGGGTGGTTTGTCAAATTTTCCTGGTTGGGGAAGCTTGTGTCGTGTTCTGGTGGGTGGATATGGATTTCTTCTCTCTGGTGAGCAATGAAGTGTCCAGTAAAGAGTTTTGAGATGTCAGTGGGCTTGGTGTGACTTTGGGCAGCCTGTGTATTGAAGCTCCAGGCTATGTTCCTGTGTTGCTGGAGAATTTGCATGGTATATCTTACTCTGGAACTTGTTGGCCCTTGAGTAGGTACGGAGGTGTTTGATGAGCTCCTATCGATTAATGCTTCCTGGATTCAGGAGTTCTCTGGTATTCTCAGGATTTGGGCTTAGGCCTCCTGCCTCTGGTTTTTAGCCTTATTCTTACAGTAGCCTCAGGACTCCTCCATCTATACAGCACTGATGGTAGAACATCTAGGTTAATGAAGAAAAGTTTCTCCACAGTGAGGGATACCCAGAGAGGTACACAGAGTTACATGGAGAGGAGAAGAGGGAGGAGGGAGATAGAGGTGACCAGCAGGAGAAGAGAGGAATCAAATGGGGAGAGAGTGAGCTAGCCAGTGATCACTTCCCTAAGTGCTCTCCACAGTCTGGATCCCTCAGAGATGTTCACAGAGTTATACCAAAAAGAGAAGAGGGAGGAAGGACACAAAGGTGGCCAGGGGGAGAAAAGGGGGAGTCAAAAGGAGAGGGACAGATCCAGCCAGTAATCAGTTATCTAAGTGTTCTTCACAACTCATAACACTCAAAGAGATTCACAGAGTTGGGTAGAGAAGAAAAGGGGGAGGAGGGAGATAGAGGTGACCTGGTGGAAAAGAGGGAGAGTCAAAGATGGGGAGAGAGCAATCGAGCCAGTGATCTCACTCCCAAGTAAAAATGGGTACTGAAGATTGGGTTCTTAAAGATACAAAGTTGATAAATACTAAAAAGCAAAGATTAAAAACCTAGAGTAAAGGTTAGATTCTCAAAAATACAATTAAGAAAAAAAACACAAGTGAACAACAACAAACAAACAAACAAAAACAAAGAAAACAGTCACAGAAATTCTTACATATATATATATATATGAAGTTTGCTTTAAAAATAGGGGGTTTTTTTGGCTAGGTAATGATTATAAAAACAAAAACTGCAGGAGTTATAGGGGACTTAAAAATAAAAATTTAAAAAATAGTAACACAAAAACCTTAAAAATTTAAAAGATGATCATAGTAAAAATATATTCATGGCTTTCTCTGGAGCTGTTGTATACAGTGTGGGGTCAGTTCATTTTCACATAGTTTCTTCGTCCGGCTTGTGCTTCTCAAGGTCTATAGGCTCCTTCCTATGTAGTTCATGCTAATTGCAGGGATTTAATCTGTTATTTCTGTCACTGCCAAAGCGGTTCCCTCTGATTATTTTAGCATCTTCTGTTTGCTGGTCTCTTCAGTGTCTATTTCCCGCCCTGATACAAGGTGGGTGGTGGTGGTCGCTTTTCAAGGCTCACTTGTTCAGTCCTGCTATGGGGAGGGAGGAACGCTGCAAACAGAAATCACTGGCGTGTGCTCACAGTAATTCAGTGACACTGGGTTTGTCCCCCGCTCACAGCTGTGCGCTTTTCCAGCCCACACTGCTCAGGCTCTAGGTCGCTCAGCCCGGAACAGCCTGGGGCGGGCCCCTCGAGTTGCCTGCACTTCCCAGATCTGAGCTGCCCTGCACAGTTGGGGGCTGCGACTTCTCCCTTCCCCTATCCCAGCCACTCAGTTTTCTGGGTGTGCAACTGGGTGCACCTTCTTAGGTGTGTGAAGAGCTGATCTCTGGCAGCTACCGTCCAGAATCCCAAGAAGTCTTGGTTAACAACAAAATCTGCTTGCAGTTTGGTGGAGGATGCCACTTTGGGGCTCTGATTGTGCCCTGTGGCCCTCGCCTGCCTATCTCTCGCGGGGGAAAGGCCGGCCCACAGCCCAGAGCTCTGTGCAGCCCTTTGTTCTGTGCATGGGCCAGGCGGTTGCTTTTTGGGGAAAGCTATTCCACAGCCTAGGTGGCCATCTGAGGCTAGTCCCCTCGGGTTGCCCTCGGGCATTCAGTCCCAGTCCTCACCCAAAGCAGTGCATCTCGCCCCTCCCTGAGCAGCCCGCGCTTGCTAGTGAGGGATGGGGTGTCTGGGCTGCCACTCCACTGGGAGTTGCAGTTAGGTACATAATCTATGGGGTTTAATTATTTATTTATTTTTGCTCCTGGTTATTTTGCCCTCTGAGACTTACCACAAATCCGCTGGGGAGAATGTTTCCTGGTGTTCGGAAACCTCTCTCTTTTTTAAGACTCCCTTCCCAGGATGGATCTCCATCCCTACCTCTTTTGTCTCTCTTTTTATTTTTTATATTTTGTCCTACCTCCTTTTGAAGACAATGGACTGCCTTTCTGGGTGCCTGATACCCTCTGCCAGCATTCAGAAGTGGTTTTGTGGAGTTTGCTCAGCTTTTAAATGTTCTTTTGGTGTATTTGTTGGGGAGAAAATGGTCTCCCCGTCCTATTCCTCCACCATCTTAGCTGTCTCCTCGTGAAAATTTTCTGACAGGTTGGAGAGACTACAATAATAATATGCGAAGGAATTGCATTACATGGAAAGTTCATTCAGGTTCAAAAAATTAACTCCACGAGAAAGCAAGCAAGCTGGATCAATACAAATTTTTAAACTCTGAAGAACTGTAGGTAACCCTAAAGCAACTCTTGGGTGAAGCAATGGAGTATTAACAAAGAACAAATGAACCATGTGCCTCTGGTGTACCCCTGAGGGGAGAAAGTCTAGTAAATGGAGCCCACTCTAGGGATTACAGTACAAACTGAACATACTCAGAATAGTGACCAGAGAGAAGAAGCCTCCAGAATTAATGTTTTTAGTGTCACATAAGTATAGGGGCCGATTCCTGAATTAAAGAGATATCACTTTGTTTATAAAGGTCTGTATAGTCAAAGTTATGGTTTTTCCAGTGGTCAAGTATGGATGTGAGAGTGGTACCATAAAGAAGGCTGAGTGCCAAGAATTGATGCTTTTGAACTGTGGTGTTGGAAAAGATGAGAGTCCTTTGGACTGCAAGGAGATCCAACCAGTCAATCCTAAAGGAAATTAACCCTGAATATCCATTGGAAGCACTGATGCTGAAGTTGAAACTCCAATACTTTGGGCATCTGATTCGAAGAGCCGATTCATTGGAAAAGACCCTGATGCTGGGAAAGATTCAAGGCAAAAGAAGGGGGTGAAAGAGGATAAAATGGTTAGATAGCATCACTGACTCAATGGACATGAATTTAAACAAACTGGGAGACAGTGAAGGACAGGGAAGCCTGGCATGCTGTAGTCCATGGTGTCACAGAGTCAGATCCAACTTAGCAACTGAACAATAGTCTCTGTTCATGAAACCCTGTCTCAGTGGGAGTTTGGAGTGACATGGGTGTGAATGGGAGACCCACACTCTGCCTTTGCCCTGCCATCAAGCAAGTTCTGTTACCGCTCCTCTTTTCTTAACTACACACACATCCCACATATGTAAAGCCAGGTTTCCTAGAGCACAGGCAGTGTAGTTTAAGGTAGCACATAGACCCAGCATTAAATAACATCAGATCTCATGGTGAATTTGCTAGTCATGCTTTAAAGTTCTTTCAGTCCACTGATTGCATATACAGAAGAAGGTCTCTGTTTGGTGTTGGTAAGTTTTAGACAATTCTCTCACACTTGCTAATTTTTTCTTTTTAATAAGGGTAAAGCAGGCCTGGGGCATAGAACCTTCAGCGAGCCACAGGAGCTAGCTGGAGTTTTTAAACACTGTTATGTTCTCGTATTTATTTTTATAAGGGAAACTGGCTTTCCATGTAAGGTAATGATCTAGTTTCTGATGGGGAGCAAAATAAAGTGTGAGAGTCTAACAGTGCTTTAAAGTAAGAGAACAGGAAATGCAGCCTCATTCAGTTCAGGGTAGGTCTGTCTCTAGGGAGGTTTTTTTTTTTTTTTTCCCCCTTAAACCTTATTTAATACACATGCAAAAAAGAATAGTCTTGTAAAATCTTTTTAAAATTAGAAATTAAGTTCCTTGTGGTCACTTCTGGCCTTTACATTTCTAGGTTCAGCACAGGGCATTTGGGACAGTTCCTAAGTTCAGCTTTCCATTCAGCCACACTGGCGTTTGCTCTGCTTTCTGCCTCCACCCTTTCCTCTAGGGAGGTTCCTGCTGGGAACCTGGGTGGAGTAAAAAAGGGAAGGATAAAAGGGAAGAAGGGTTTGGATTTTGAGGGGAAAAACAACCTCTTAAGTTCATATATTGAAAAAGATTCTTCAAATATATTGTTCTACTGACTAGGATAGACAGTGCAGAAAACAAAGTGTGTCTGTGAGCATTCACATTGTATCACCCGGCCTTTGCTGAAGCTCTTTCTCCTGATGACCTAGGTGACTTGGCCCGGAAGCAGCTGCAGCCTGTTGCTTGCATCATTTGCCCAGCCAGTATTTTGGAGGGTGAATTGGCAAGTCAGTAGTTTCCTTTCAAAGCCCATTTATTTAGGTGTTTTGTTTTTTGTTTTTTTTTGTCTCAAACATTGTATGTATGCCCATGTTCTTAGCAGCATTATTCACAATAGCCAAAAGGTGGAAGCAATCCAAGTGTCCACTGATGGATGAAACAATAAACAAAATGTGGTTTATACACACAATAAAATATTATTCACCCTTGAGAAGGAAGGAAATTCTGACACATGCTGCAATAGGGATGAACCATGGAAACCTTATAAGTAAAACAGGCCAGACACAAAAGTATAAATATTGTATGATTGTATTAGGTATTCTAGAAGAGTAGAATTCATAAAGACAGACATTAGAATGGTGGTTACCAGCATTTGAGGGGAGCGGCAAATGGGGAGTTATTGGTTAATGGGGACAGAGTTTCAGTCCTAGATGATGAACATTTTCTGGAGATGGATAGTGGTAATGGCTGCACAACACTGTGAATATGCTTAATACTACTCAAATTATACACTTAAAAATGGTTAAAATGATTTTTAAGAATTAAGCCAAACCCAGGTGGCTCAGTGTTAAGAATCCGCCTGCCAGTGCAAAAGCTGCAGGAGGTGCAGTTTCAATCCCTGAGTCGGGAAGATCCCCTAGAGGAGGAAATGGCAACCCACTCCAGTATTCTTGCCTGGAGGGTCCCACTGACAAAGGAGCCTGGAGGGCTACAGTCCAGGGGGTCTCAAAGAGTTGGACAGGACTGGAGCGACTGAACACACCCACACCACAGGCAAAACTATTCAGTGCAGAGGAATCCCGGAATACCTGGCTATGGAGAAGGTAGTGAGGTGTACACCATGTCTCTCTGTTCCCACGGCCACCCCAGCCATTCCCACCTCCTCTGCTTTATGCCCTGGGGCCACATCAACGTGCTTCTTGCCTTCCAGCTTCTGGCTGGAGTCACTCAGTGGGAGCACCAGCAGGAGAATGAGGGAAGAAAGAAGACTGAGGATGGAGAATCTGTTTACTTGGTTCCCTCTCTGCAGGATTGCTGCCCCCTCCCTGTCCCTTGACCAGAGGTCTCGCAGATCTCTCTGTCTCCAGACTCCGGTGCTTCCTCCTCTGGCCTCCTCAGACACAGAACACAGCAGCTCACACTGCCCCCAGCCCCAGGGAACTTGCACTGTCCCTTGTGATTTCCTCACTTCCTGCCAACACCTTTGTAAACAGTCCTCTTAATAAATTCTCAAATTACACAATTTGAGTGTACCATCTGTTTCTTGTTGGCCTACAGCTTGATACGAGGTTATTTATAAAGATCAAAGTTTGAGAAACACTGACCCAAAGAAAATCCACCTATATTCCCCAAAGATTGCTCTGAGTACCTAAATCTCCCAAATACCCAGAGAAGGCGATGGTAACGGATGGTGAATGGCATCATCTTCCTCCCCATCCTCCATTCCCTCTCTTATACCAAGCACTTCTTTTCAGTTGCTATTCTAATGCGGCGTATTCAGCATCTACTGTTTTCTCCAATCCTGCAGATTGTAAATCACATTTTTGTACATAAAAGAATTTCATTCCAAGAAAACAATTGAATGATTCAGATATTCCATAGTTTTATTTGAAAAAAAATTATTTATCCTGTATATGTTTCTATTGAATCCTAGGTACAATTGTCCAAGCATATGGGGCAATTGTAGTTAAGTATGAATGGGAAGGTTGAAATGGTATCCTTGTAAAACTCTTTCAACTGACAATGGAGATAAAGCTCTGTAAAAATGAGCACTCTCTCTCCCCTCTAAGGTGGCTAATTATGGAGAAAGTAAACAAGACTTCTGCATTCTTTCTTAGCCATAATGGTTTAGAATAAGTTGAATGCCCATCATCCCCCAGCCCCAATCCAGGGGGATGTATCCTGCCCATATACTATATACAGGTTATTTTCAGGTCATGAGAAACAGTCTCACTTGCTTGTAAGTTCACTGGCTCAGGTAAGCAGACCATATTTTTGCTGCAAGAGAAAAGAAACAAGAGGGTGTGCACTCAGGGCAGGTTCCTGGCTGGTCGGGAGAGAGGGCTCAGAATTGTGTGCCCTTGTGTTTCTGTGATGTCAGGTCTACAATCATCCATGGGATGATTGCTACAGGAGTCCACTCCTGTCCTCCAAGGGCCAGGTGTGGTAAGACATACTCTAAATACCTGCTAGAGGTGGTGCGAAGGGGATAGGAATTCCAGATTCACACCCATGACTGTGACCAGCAGAGGCTGAAGATGAGGAAATATGCAATGAGCAATCTCTGTCCCAATAAAATTTTACAGAGAAACAAAATAGAACAGATACATAAAACATCTATCAGATGAAATGGAGTTTCTTATATTCAAGTGGGAATTGGGAATTAAAGCTCACCCTCTTTGGCTTCTTGGCATCCCAATCCAAGATGGCCCTGCAGGAGGTTCAGGACACCCTGGGTCTCTGTCATCTCCCCTTCAAGGAAGCTTATCCTCATGACGAGATTGCACCTCAACAAGTGCAATATGAGGTCAGCCTTGGTCGTGGTGGGTGTGTTTGGGGTGGGGTGGATCTGGGGCTTACTTGTCATTGACAGGCAGAGGAGCGGTGCAGAACCTCCCGATGATGGTCGTCTGGTCTTTTTTCCAAACCCGGTGGGAAGCCTGAAGCTTGAGTTTCACCTGGTTTATCTGGCACTGAGGGCTGGAGTGAGCTAAGATTCTTTTCCCGACTCGCTGCTGTCTAGGTCTGAAAGGGAAACAGAAAGTAACTTACTGTCACACGTTTAGCCTTGGCTTCCCCTTGGCTCCCAGGGGCTCTGTGGTAGCCCAGTCAGTTAGTTCCTGGGAGGTGGGCACACAGTCCTCTGCATCATCCTTACCAGCACCTCGCCCACACCCCACAGCTTTGACCATGAAGCGAAAAACAGGAAGATGCTGCAGCAAAATAGTAGCTCCTGGATTTACACAATCAGAGAAAGTGTCCCAGTTAATGATGATCTGAATTCAGGTTAGTGAAGATATTTACTCTCAGGTCCATCTAGCTAGAAGTAAAGGCTTCTTCTAGGATGTTGAGTTCCAAGAGTTTTGTGTGAAGACTACTCTATTCAGACTGAGTATGAATGTGTGGATGGAAACCAACAAACAATAGGCCTTGAGGCCAATCAGAGCTGGGGTGGAGTCCAGGTGTGGTCTCCTTCCAGCTTCGGCTTTGGTGTCACCCAGCCCCAGGTCTGAGCCTCAGCCCCTGCTCCCCTGCGCCCTGCCCTGAGCTGCCCCTCAGGGGCAGGCTCCTCTGGGCTCAGAAAGAGGGACTGTGAGAAAGAGGGAGCCCTGGAGGCTGAGCATGGTTTCCCTTTCCTTTCTGGCCTCTGAGTACTGAGGAAATGTCTTCTGTGTGTACTTTCTAACCCAGGGTTAGTCATATAGTTTGTTTTGTACTTTTGAGGAAGACCCCGTAAAACTTTGTATAAAAGCTATTCCATTTTCTTTCTTTCTTTCGATTTCAAAAGTTATTTTTCAGAGGAAAAAAATAACAAAACTGTTCACTTTAAGAGGCTGCTTGGATGGAAAGCTTGGAAACTAGAAGGACTATAAAGGACACTGTGAGTGGGTGGCCTAGGGACTTGACCGGGGCCCATTTTCTAATTGGAAAGGAAATCTTAGGGTTTCACAAATTTATAAAAAGTAGGGGAAAGACCACACATAAACCCCCTTCCCTTCTTTTCAATTTCTGTTCTGCAAAAGGAAACAAAACCCAAGGAATTTAAGTAATCATGTTCTTCAAATCAGTAATGCAAGTCTCTTTGGGGAGAAGAAGAAGAAATCTTTGGATATCCATTCCAATTACTCAGGAAGCTTCTCAAAGTGTAGGGGGTGAGGCTATGCCTGGAGATTCTACTGTGACTGGTCTGGGGTGGGGCTTGCTGTCAGCAGTCTTTAAAGCTCTCAAGGTGATTCTAACAGTCAGCTAGGACTCAATTATCTTGATTCCTGCCAGTGTTAGCTCATCTACCCAACAGAGAGGTGGGCTGGAGAGGTGATAGAAACACCCTTGTAGAAGTTAACATGATCTTGAACTTATCTAATGAAAATTACTCAGCTATAATCTGCAAGGCTTACGTGGGCACCCCAGGTCTGGAGGGGGGTGGTCCTGACTGCCTGCTGTCTTGTGCTGTGTGGCCTGGAGAGTTGGAACCCTGCCTGGTGGCAGAGTCTTCGGTAGTCCAGACATGCACTCCTCCAAGAGGAAACTCATCTTCCCTGACAGCACAGTTAATGTCCATCCCTAAAGCCCAAGAAGTGTTTCCAAACCCAGATCTGATCCTGTCACTCTCCTGTTTAAAATTTCCAGCAGCTCTCCAAACTGCTCTCAGTATAAAACCCCCAATCCCTCCCCTGCCCTTCAGGGGTGGCACAGTCCGGTCCTGACTAGCCCCCCACCCCGACCCGACTCCATGCCTGATACCTCTGCTCCCAGGGTCATATCTCACAAACCCGTGGTCTGGGGGGAAGGATCCTCCAAACCCTTCAGAACTCTACTCAAACATTGTTTCTCCACACTTAGCCAGCCTCCGTCTTCTTTGTTCTCATAGCCCCTGTCACTATTGACAATTGTGCATTTGCACGAATGGCACTGATCACACCCGTTTGCACTGCACCCCTCCTGCTGGAAACCACATTCTTCAGGCTCCCAGGCATGAGTGGGAGGCTGCTTCAGGCAGTGATTCCGAGCTCCTGCCAATCATTTGCCTTCCCACCCCTGAGTCTTACTCGGTTCTACCGACACCACCTGGAGTGGGAGTGATTCCTATTGCTGAGCTCTGCATTGCTTCCCCATCCTCTGTTGGGTATTTGTAATTAGCTCCTTGTGTTAAATTCCTTCCGTTGGACTGCCCGGCTTGGGCTCTAGTTTCCAGACTGAACCCTGACTGAGGTAGGGATTTATCTGGTTAGTCTGCCTCCTGCTGCTTGTGAGTAACTAATCTATAGCTTTTTAAAGAAACATGCACCACGACTGCTGAGTTGCTGTCCCCTGCCAGGCTTGCAGCTCCCTACAGTTGAGGCTCTCTGCCGGCTCGCCTCAAGCCTGGTCCCACCAGCTACTTGGCTCCTTCCTTTCCACAAAGGAAGGAAATCAGTCCCAGTTCCAGGCACTAGCACCACTGGGCATCAACCCCACTGGCCCTCACCTGGCACTCCCTGGCTAAATTACCCTGTGCTTGGGAGTCTCTTCTGGTTAACCCACTCTGACAGCCCCCCTCCCCACTCCCCCTATCCCTCTGCCCGGGAGTAGGGGCTTCCCAGACTTGCACCAGCCCTGCCTGGGCCAATGGCCAAGGACCTCCTACTTGCTGGCATCCCTGATGCCCCTGACTGGATTCCTGACACCACGTCCTGTCAGGGCCCAGTTCCCACATTCTCCCCCCCTGTTGGGATGCTCCCTTACTGCTGCCTGCCTGCTATTGTCTGAATACACTCTGCTTGGGCCCGATACTCATCCTGAACCTGAAACAGTTGCCTGGCATGTGTCTGTGGTTCCATCTGTGGTAGGTGCCATCCTCACCCCCACCCCCGGCCCAGTTGGCCCCACCCACCCATCAGTGACCACACAGAGCGTTTCCTGGGATGTCCGTGCATGTTTGTAAATGGAAGGAGAGAAACCAGTCACGTGGGACACTTACGTACATGGTGATCTTGACCGAGGAGGTGACATTGCTGCTAAGGAAAGTGACTGTGATGCAGGTGTCCTTTTTTCTTGGCTCCTGCAAGTGAAACTCCACGAGGCTGTGATGCACTGGGAAACCAAAGCAGAGCAGACAACTGGGCCAGAGGTCAGTGGGTGCAATGCATGAAAAATCCCAGAGAACAGCACAGCAGTTAGAAATCTCTAACGCTTAGCAGCTATGTGACTGGGCGCAGTTACCTCTCATCACAGGTTCTCAGCTTTCTCAAGCCTAAATTGTGTTCAGCTTCTCAGTTGTGTCCTACTCTTTGAGACCCCATAGACTGCATCACACCAGGCTTCCCTGTCCTTCAATCATCTTGGGAGTTTGCTCAGATTCTTGTCCTTTGAGTCGGTGATGCTATCTTAACTATATCATCCTCTGTTGCCAAGTGTAAACTGGGATAACAAAATTACATATCTCACAGGTCTGAATGAGAATTAAATGAGTTAATACACTTAAAGTCCTTAGACAGTGTCCGTGCCTAGGAACCATTCAATACAGGATAGTTGTTATTATTACTTGCAATCCTAGAATGTGCTTCTCCTTTTTGTTTGGCAACATTATCCTGACGGTGTGATTCTGAAAACCAAACAGTGTCTATTTTACACTAAATAATTAACTCATAAAATATAGCAATGCCTCTCTCCCCTAGCATGCACAGTGTCAGGGAATCCACCATATGTGCAAGAGATGACTGTGGCCCTCCCTATGGGGACTGGGGGCCTGTGTGGCATCTCTGTCCTCCTGGGCAGCACTGAAACTGGGGCTCTCAAAGCTGGTCCACACAGACTGGGTGAGCAGCCTGGTTCATGGTGATACCCCCGGGTCTGCGGTCCCCCTGTCAAGAGAGGTTAAGAAGGATTACAGCTTCCCCAACACCCTAGCCTTTCCTTGATAAGCCCAACTGGTGGCACCCAGCTGTGACTTTGGTCTCTGAGCATTTTCACAGACTCCTTTGGTGACTGGCACATAGCTAGAGAGGTAGTCCTTCATCTCTGCCCTACCTGTACTGTTTCATTTGTTATGCTGATTGAGGGCAGGAGGAGAAGGGGATGACAGAGGATGAGATGGCTGAATGGCATCATCAACTCGATGGCCATGGTTTGGGTGGACTCCGGGAGTTGGTGATGGACAGGGAGGCCTGACGTTCATGGGGTCACAAAGAGTCGGACACAACTGAGCGACTGAACTGAACTGAACTGATGAGTGAATACTGGGAGGAGGGACTAAGTGGATTTAGGGAGACAGCCCAAGCTGAAGTAATGATGTGATCCATATGGGCTCATGGGGTTAGCAACCAGACTCCTGCTGAAGGAGGAAACAGACAGAGCTGGACTCCATCTTAGGCCAGGCTGCGAACATTAGGCTATACGCACAGTCACCCTCCCGATGGACTCTGAACTTTGTGCCCTGCATCCATAGAAATGGCATACCAATGGAAAACCAGACCCCCCTGGATAAAACAGCCTCATGACTTGTACTTGGACTCTCCATTGCCTAAAAGAATATGCTAATTATCTCTGTAACAGAACAAAGTCATAAATTCCATTATGTTTATCAGGATATGACCACAGGCCTATTGATAAATGTCCACTGTTCATCTAGTTTTATGACACATGAATCATGGGTTAACTTTGATTGTATCTCTCTTTTACCTTGTCCAGACTAGTTGCAAGGAATCTGGGGAGGTGGGTTTGAGCAACTGCACTTAGGGTATATAAGGTTTTCACAAAAACTGATCGAGGTCCTTGGCTAAGAGGAGACTGCCTTGGGCCTGCCGGTGTAATAAACCATACTCCATTATCTGTATTGTCCTTCTGAGTGAGTTTGTTTCCCAGAACGTGTGGCTACAACACTGCTAAGAACCCATAAGAAGATAGGAGAGCACTGCACTCTGCCCCTTCACAGAGGGGAACATCAGATGCCACGTCCCTCCTATCTCTCTTTATTGGTTGTTTACTGTGGATGCAGAGTGTTATGTTGACAGGCAAGGGCTGAACAAGAGTGGATAAAAAAAGTCTACCTTACATAGCTTTAGAAATCTAATTCTCTGTGCTGAGTTGGCTATATCACTTTACCAGCAGGTATCACTGATCAAAACAGTTTCCCGAGGTTCTGCTTATCTCGTATCTGATTACTCTGGAAGCCCCAGGGGCCAGGTCTGCTAACTCTGGTGGATGGGAACCAGTAGTGAGATTCCTACTTGCTCTGGGCTTGACAAGGGCAACAGCACATGAGCCCTGGGTGGTTTGCCAGGAGAACTGGATCCAAGGTGAGGCCCTGCTGCTTACCAGTTGTGTTGTCTTGCCTAAGTCACCAAACCTCTCTGTGCCTCACTTTCTTCATATAGAATCAATAACCCCCAACGTCACCTCATAGTACACTGTGAGGAATGAGGTGATGGAGAGAAAACACTTTGGGTAAAATGCCGCTCTACAAGAGAAAAACTGCATTTTTGGAAAAATGATTTTTTTGGAGCAGATTCTCTGTCCATGCTGGCACCTGCCTGGCAGAAGCCAAGCGTGACAGCTGTCCTGGTGAGCAGTGCTGAGGCCAAGGCAGGTCAAGAGTGCTGGGGAGTGGGAGCTCGGTGCCACAATGGCCTGGAAGTGGATGAGATGTCAGGTTGGGTACCAGGTGGGTGACCAATACCCCTCCACCAGGAGAGGAGGGGCCAACTCCAATGCTCAGAATGGAAGGCTCTGAGGATGCAGGACCCTCTGAGGTCCTGGAACAGACATAACCACACTTCTGGGGGAATGGGGAGGGAATCTCACAACAAATAGGAAACAGAAAAGTATGGTTCAGTGAATTCCCCTCAGCAGGGATCTAAAAATGCCTGCAGCCTTCAGCTGTGCCCAGGCTCCCTGGCTGTGCAAACAGGGAGGAGGCACCACAAAGCTGCCCTGGAGCTAGAAGTAGAAATGGGAAATCAGGTCTCTGAAGCCCCGCCTCTGACCCAGACAAAGCATCCTACCTCAGGCTGACCTCTGAGCAGGACCCAAGAGTAACTGTGAAAGACGACTGAAAAGAGCAGGTTCTCGGAAGAGGAGGCAGAGATGTGAGTGTGGAGGCAAGTGATGATGGCGTGGAAAGGGTAAAGGTTTTGCAGTCAGAAGACCAGAGTTGATTCCTGACTTCTTCACCCTCCCATGGAGCCTTGGGCACATCACTGCTCGGGGCTGGGTTGTCAGATGAGAGGATGGATGTGAAAAGCCCACAGCTGACCCACTTTATTCTCAAGAAGTAGCCATGAATTCTCTCTAATGAAGTTACAAACACCCCCATCTCAGCTCCCAAATTCTCCCATTGTCAGAGGGAAGGAAATTATTATTTACTAAATCCAGTCACTGTGCAGTGATTGCCTCTGTACTATGTATTTTATCTTATTCTCACAATTAATTCTTTGAAATAAGTACTATTTTCCACGTAAGTATGTAGAAGTTCAGAAAGGTTAAGGAACTTGCTCCTGATCACACAGCAGGTAAACAGAGAATCCGAGAGCAATTCAGGTTTGGGTGGCCACAGAGCCTGAACTTCAGGCCCTCTGCTACTGGGGAGGTATGGCCACAAAGATCCCCCCAACAATCACCACACACCGATGATAAAAACATCATTTAGAATTAGGTCATATAATTTCCCATCCAAACCGGCATGCTTCTATTCTGAATACACAATAAAGCAGACCAAATCCCAGGATAAAAAAATAAAATTAGGAAGTATAGTCAACCTAGATAAATGCAAACACCATAGGAAGGAGGATGGTTCAGCCTTTAAATTGTGTTATAGATTCTAAGACACCCTTCTCTCTCACATTAATCATCATTCACGATCACTGGCATCTTAGCTTCAATGAAATGCAGCGGTTAGGAGCCACAGTGAACAGTTGAAATATATATGTGAAGGTTCGGTATTCCTCATGAACCCTGACGTGGGAGGGCTGCTAGAATGGAGACACACAGGGTGGGCAATGAGGAGGGGGAAATGTATGCAGGAAGAAGAAACCCAAAGGTTCTCCCAAATACCTCCCTAGAGAGAGAGCCCACACTGGAGGGCAGGATTCCATGGTGAGGTGGGAGGAATAAGGGTCATTATACTGACTGAAAGATGCCCCTAGGTTCTTATGCATAGAGCAATGGTTTAGGCTGGCTCTGATAAGTTTCGGTTCTATCTAAGCCGGGGAGATGCTGCCCTCCACCTCTCACTTTCCATGACCTTTTTGCCCCCGTTCTTCACCTCCCACTTTGGCTAACACACTGGGCTGGACACAGCCCAAGACAGAGCCCTGGACTCAGCAGGTCAGTACACTGTCAGAGCTGAGCAGGGTGTTCTTCCCCACTCACCACAATACGGAGCCATGGAAGTGGTCAGCAGATAGACCTTCACCTCCTTGGGAAGTGGCTCTATCTTGACACCACCTTGTTCCACCAGCCCTGGAGATAAAGAAGCAAAGACAGCAGGGCCCTGAGGAGGCCATTTCAGGGTTCAGTGGCACCCAGCCTTTCAGTGATTAATTCATGCACCCGTTCATTCTACCAACAACTGTGGTGAGTCCTGGGATACAGCAACTTCATCCAGACAGAGATAAACACACAAGTTGACAGCAAATACATTCTTCAGATGATCTGGCCCACTCCCAGGGGATACTTATATGAAATTATGAAAAGATGTCTCCAACTTGCAAAACAACCTATATGACAGTTCTTTTAATGGTATTTGTGTCCTCTGCATTGGAGCACAGGAAGTGTTCGAGCTGAAGAGTAATGGTTGACAAGTCGGAGAAGGGCTTTCCAGGCAGAAAGTATAGTCTGGGCAAAGGGATATTGGGTGAGAAAACATGAAAAATATTCTTGGAAGTATGAGTAGTTAGCATTCCTGAGGTGTTAAGAAAAAAGGGGAAATCTCGTGGGAGACGAGGCTGAGTAGAGAGTGTAAAGTGGTTGTTAACCATCTGGTCCATCGCATGTGTGGGAAACAGTGACATATGCCCGATGAGCAGGAAGTAATGTTGTTTTGCTTTATTATGGGAAACCACCCCTACTTTAACATTTTTTCAAGCTGATATTCATTTCATTCATATAAGCAATGGCAGGCTGCTGCAGTTCTGAGTGGCAGCTGCGGGTGGGAAGTGGGAGAGTGAAGGAGCAGGAGGAACCACACATTACCCAGGAGTTTTTCCTAGAACCCTTCAGGCTGGATAACCCCAGGATATTCACAACAATGATCTGCACAGGGTGAGCTGAGGCTGGATCCCTCAGCCTTCCCTAGCCATTCTCTCCAGACTAGCCTGGATCCGCTAGGAACGTGTCCAGGTCAACCAGCAATTAGGAACTTCTCCAGCTGGCACGTGGCCTCATACCTCTAAGGCAGGAAATGTGTGCCAGTCTTAGGGATTTCCCCACAGCACTTTGATTTCAAGCCTATCAGGAAATGGAGAACGGCTGGCCTAGCACCGAAGACCATGGTGCACAAAAACAATGGTGTGCCTCAGGTCCAAGAGTGGGTACAGGGGATCTGGACCACACTGATGCTTCTGGAGAGCATCCTGAGGTGGACTTGCAGGTCAGGGTCTCTGTGTGTGTGAAGGGTGTGCTCAGAGTGCATATGGCATCAGGAAGCACTACAGAGGGTGGGGGTGGGCGGGGGGTACACTGAAAGCCAAAGGCCCCCTTCTAGGTGAGAACACTTTCTAGCTGAATTTTGAACATTATTTAAATTTTCTTTACCCCACTTGAATAGATTTTTTGACCATAGGAGATCAGGACTTAAAGAGGTGACAAGGCTTGAACTCTCCCTAAATTGTCAGAGGGAGTCAAAGGAGGAGCATTTACCAATTCTTGGGCAGGAAAGAAGAAAAGGATTGAAACAATCCAGACACTGTCCGGCAAGGAAGTCCTTGTAGTTTGTACAAGGGAAGGCCATCAGTGGACAGGAGTTCTCCAGGGCGCTGATGTAGAGGTGTACAGCCCTCATATGATCACAGATCAGATAACTGTAGCCTGAACAAGGCGAAAAGACACAACCAAGGTTTCAGTTCAAGACACATGGAAACTCCCTCCATGCTACTTACTGTAACTCTATTGAATGTTATAGTCCAACAGGCTATAAATACATGGATAGCCCCCCAAGCCACATTTTTGAAATATTGATGAACATGACTACCATACTCTCGTTTTTCTTCCTAATTTTTTTAAGTGATTCTTTTTTTTTAATTTTTCTTTTAACTAAGCTTAATTTACCAATAAAATTGCTTACTTAAAGACCCATTCTTCCACGATCATGCAGATTCTCTTTTGGAAAACGGGAGCATATAAAGAGTTGGCGATCCTGGACCTACTTCTCAAAATGGATATTGATCTGCACATTTTTGCCTTCTTCAGCATCACCCACACAACCAATTTTATTCAACCTCATTAAACCGAATCCAACAAAGAGACAATCAAGGGAGTCAGCAGCAGCTTATGGTCCATCTATGAAAGCCAGTGTACTGAGGTTCACCTCACCCAGTGACTGACACACTGAATCTGCCAAATGTCCCAACACAACAAACACTTGATTTCTTGTTATTGTTGTTGTTGACTATTTTAAAATTTGTGATAATTCACACTGAATGAATTTGCTGGGGCTAAGAGGTCTATAGTGAGCCATAACTCCAGCATTTAAGGTCTTCATACTCTCCCTTCACCTTGGGACCCCCTCACTGGGACCAGAACCAAGTCTGAGCTATGTGTGGATTTTCCTTTCCCCCATAGTTGGAACACTGTCTATGGCTAACCCCCTTCCAGCTACAACAGGGAGCTGGAAGACACAAACTAAACCCTTCTCAAATTGTGTTATGAAGAATAAAATTGAAAGTGACCAACTAAAATGCCAAAGAAAATTTCAAAAGCCATTAAAATAAAACCATCCAATCTGATCAGAATTGCTGAAAAAATTATGAATTATTAAAAGAAGCATGATTTGGAAAATCAGTGAATTTGATAAGTTGGATTAGTGGTTACTCAACACGATTGTCAAAAGAATCTTTAAAATGATAAAATTTTGGTAAAGCAGGAAAAGGTTAAAAACATAGTATTCAGAAATCAAAACTCCCATATGAAATGTTGATAGGTTAGCTGCATTCATGAGAAGAATATAAGAAGTTCAAACAACCCTTAATGCTTAGCTTTTGATAAATTTAAAATTGTTTAAAATTATGCTAAGAACATACTCGATATATTCAAAAAGAACATTCCAGAAGAGTAAATTTAGAAGAGAAGATATGTATATTCACTGAATGTATTCAAGAAGATTATCTTGAAAGCAATTTTGAAAAACTTAAAAGTTAGTTAGTTTGGGGAAATGGTCGTGCAGTGAACTGAACATTCAGCTAGCTAGCTTCGGGTGCATCAGCCTGGTTCTGACACCACGTGGCACTGTGAAGAATGTAGCTAGTGTGGACTCTGCCACACAGTGGGGCCCGGGAAGAAGAGGGGTTATTGGCCTAAGACGTAGGGAGGGAACCTAAATATGGAGCAATCTTTTAATTTCAGGCAGTCCTCCCCTAAAATTCCTTGTCTCCACAGACATCCATTCAATAAGTACTGAGTAAGCTCGATGGGACATAGTAAAGGACACTGTCAGGAAGACTCCCGTGGCTCACACTGGCTGACTCAACACGAAACCTGTCCAGTCTCTGGAGTAGCCAAACACCGAGTCTTTCTGGTTTTCTGACCTGCATAAATGGAAGTGGGACAGCCAGGCTGGTCTTGGCCTCCATTGATGAAGTAGTCCACGTGTCCGACAGGAATCCGAATGCCCAAATCTGCAAGAAGGCAGAACCTTGTTACCTCTTCCTTCAGTGGCCATTTTCCAGGTCCCCATAGCAGGGTCTACTGGCCACAGAGCCTGAAGTCTGACCTTGGGCACCTACCCCTTCTCTGTGCTGAATGGGGGCCCACTTATTCTTAAATGCTAGAAAATGACAGAACTAACTAGCCCTTAGATGATTTTCTAAGAGGTTTTGCCATGCTGAAAGGAAGCTAAGAATAAATTCATAAGAAGATACTCATATTTGCCTAATAAAATCAATAAAAATATCCTTTTATGAATCAGTAAATGTTATAATAAGCTTGGTAAATTTCCTTGTTGAATAGTTTCTGTTTTACTTTAAGTAACAGTTCAGATATATATATGTGAGAGCACATTTCCAGTCTCTTACATGCTTTTGTGCTTCTATGACTGAGAAGAAATATAATCTGACTACAAAGAGTGGGGTTTGTGAGATAGCCTTTACCCCATCATTGTGAAGATATCTGACCCCTCAAAATCAGTCCAATTCAGCTGCCAAAAACCATGACTTTCTCCTTCATATTGTCTGTCACAATTGTAAGCAGTGGAGTGTGTATTACCCACTCCAGTACTTTTGCCTGGAAAATCCCATGGACAGAGGAGCCTGGTAGGCTGCAGTCCATGGGGTTGCGAAGAGTCGGACACGACTGAGCAACTTGATTTTCACTTTTCACTTTCATGCATTGGAGAAGGAAATGGCAACCCACTCCAGTGTTCTTGCCTGGAGAATCCCAGGGATGGGGGAGCCTGGTGGGCTGCTGTCTATGGGGTCGCACAGAGTCGGACACGACTGAAGCGACTTAGCAGCAACAGCAGCAACATCCAGGGTTTAAGTGATGACCTAGAATGCCTCCTTGCCCATCATCTGTCAGGTCAGTTCTATCTCCATAGTATATTTTGAATCCTTCTGCTTCTCTCCATCTCTACTGCCACCACCTTTGCCTCAGCCACTATTGCCCCCTCATCCAGGCCACCACTGCAAACACTTTCCAAAGGGCCTTCCTTTACTGCCCACCTGCAGTCCATGCTCTGCCCAGCAGACAGAGTCATCTTTTAAAGGAATCCAAATCACTGCCCTATTCTCACTGATCATAAAGTAAGATGTAAACTCCGTGCCTTGTCCAGTCTGGTCTTGCTCCATTTTCTCATCACATCACTCTCTGCGTGCTAACTACATGGTTATCCTTCCTGCCCTCACCCACTATAAGGCTTTCATTTTGGCTGTCCTTCCCATTTATAACGGTCTCCCAGCTGTTTCCAGTGCTGGCTCATTCTCATCCATGAACTCTCACCTCAGACATCACCTCCTTGGACAGATTTTCCTCAATAATCCTATCTGAAGTAGACCCCACACCCCCTGCCAAGTCACATACGTTTCTCCCATATCCCTCATTACCATAATCATGAGGCAGAATTATCTTGTCTGTTGATTTGTATGTAAGCTCCACCAAGGCAGGGCCTTTACCTGTCTTCTCCCTGCTCTACGGTACCTAGCTTATGTTAGTACCAAATAACTTATTTATTGAACAAATCTGTGAACAAATGCTTTCCCTATTAGCCTGCAAGTTCCATGTGGTGCCCTGTGCACTGCAGTAGTCTCAGTGCCTGCTACATAAATCAACCAAGACTAATTGAATAAATGGAAGTTATTTTTTTATCATAAAAAGAAAAACTTTTTCTTTTATCATATTAGGTAGTGGCTACAACTTTGAAGGGGACCGAGAGGCCTAGAACATGTAAATAAGGACCAATGGGTTACCTATTTAGCAAATTTAGAAACATAAAGGGCTAACATTGTTAATTAACATGGTTAATTAACTTAATAACTAAGTAGAGGGCTATGGACTTTGTTTTCTTCTCTGTGAAATGGAGGTGGAAAAGAGGATTGAGTTATATGACTACATGAACTTCTTCTAGAATCATGAATTTGTGAGTCTCAGATGCTAAAAAGGCTTCTAGCCAAAGGAAATGAGACACGGCTGTCTCTCAGTTGAATTGCAAACTTTCGTGGTCGGAGACAGATATAATTTCTTCTTGCACCCAACACACTGAGCACAGGGCCTGAAACTAGACTCTGTGGGCATTTGACATTGAGTAGAAATGAGGAGGAGTGCCTTCTGGTTATGATGGATTCAGAATTGGGGGTTCTTGCCTGTGCCTGTCATTACTGGATGCGGCAATTCTCATTCTTCACTGGACTGAGGACTGGCCTCATCCCCTGGGGAGGAGAGAAGTTCTGACAGGCCCAAGCATCTGCCCCAGGAGTGGAATGCCCCAGTGTCCCGGAGCCAGGCATGTTCACCCTGAAGAGACAGCCTGACTTTCCCGTGTGCCTGCCAGGCAGAAGTGCCCTCCAAGCACTACCTCAGATGAGGCTTAGTGTTGAATCAGAGTGAGACTCATGACCAGTTTTGGTCCACGAATGAGAATCCTTCTGTCTCACGCTGGCTAAAAATAAAATCATTCATTTCAGTCCCAGAGCAAGATAGGGCTGGAAGAGACTTTCGAGATCATGCTGGTAAACTCCTCACTGAAACAGAAGATCAGAAGGGAAGGGTCTCCTTCTAGGGCCACTCCAATAAATGCCAGCCTCCTAGCCTCTGCCCTGTGCTCATTCCCCCTCCGCCCCCCGCCTCCAGCTCACTGTCAGTGTCTGTGTGGATGGCTTCCACGAAGAGGGCATCCCCAGGGTCCAGACGCTCCTCCAGGCTGGCTCTGGTGTACTCCGGTCCAGCAGGGTCTAGGCCTGCAAGGACAGACATGTCAGGGGCCCTGTCATCTCAGCCACAGGAACTCTCATGGACCCACTGCACACCTACACGGGCAACCCTTATAGTTCAGATCAGAATCCCCCAACAAGGACCCAAGGGTGAGAGAACTAGCTCATGACCACTTTTCCCAGGAAACCCTACTCTTTTGAGTAGAGAGAACTCTAACCTCTTCATGACCCAGTTCCTCTGGCTCTGAAATGAAATTGCTAACACCGACTATTTGGTAAGGGTTAATGTCAGTAATATTCATACTCATGTAGTAATAACAATGGCTATAATGTTTTGAGTAGTTACTATGTGCCAGGCCTTGTGCCGGGCAACTTCACACATTCTAGTCCTTACAACAATGTGTGTGCATGCATGCTAAGTTGCTTCTGTCGTGTCCAACTCTTTGTGATCCCATGGACTGTAGCTCACCAGGCTCCTCTGTCCATGGGATTCTCTAGGCAAGAATAATGCAGTGAGTTGCCATGCCCTCCTCCAAAGTTATCTTCCTGACCCAGGAATCGAACCCGCATCTCTTACATCTCCTGCATTGGCAGGAAGTTTCTTTACCTCTAATGCCACCGGGAAGCCTCTTTACAATGATAGCGTTAAATAAATATTACTCTCTCCCAGCCTTACTTTGGATCCCTCCCTATTCCATCCAAAAAGCAGACTGTGAGACAAGTATGTAAAGTGCAAGTAGCTTATTTGGGAGGAAATCACCGAAAGCATGGACTTCCCAGCTGGTGCTAGTGGTAAAGAATCTGCCTGTAAATGCAGGAGACATAAGAATCACAGGTTCAATCCCTGGATAGGGAAGGTCTCCTGAAGAAGGGAATGGCAACCCATTCCAGTATTCTTGCTGGGATAATCCCATGGACAGAGGAGTCTGGCGGGCTACAGTCTATGAGGTCGCAAAGAGTTGGACATGACTGAAGCCACTTAGCATGCACACACAGAAAGCATTGTGAGGAAGTGGAAAAAAAAACAGAGACTGAAAGACAATTTTAATGACTAGACTATCACTTTGGGTCTCATCCCACTGGGGTCCCCCTGCAGGACTCTGCAACACACAACTCAGAATTGTCCCACTGAAGTGCCAGGAAGCCAGAGTATTTACCACACAGCTCTGGCTCCTTACTGATTGAGGGTAGTTCCTGAAGCATAAAATTCCCAGCACTGTGCAAGTATTTAGCAAAACTGGGTAAAGGTTATTTCTACAGTGAGCCAAGGAGATAGGAGCTGTTACAACCCACTTTAGAGTTGTAGAAACTGAGGCTCAGAAAGAAACAGATGGCCTCTAACACTGACAGTAGAGATCATGCAATAACAACACAATATCATGTCATACAAAAGGGCCACAATAAGTAAATTTTAGTGGTGATCAATGACTTGATCAGAAGAACAAAGGGTCAACATACTTCTCTCTGCCTTCCTTAGCAAAGGCTCTCCCAGGCATGCTCTCTCGCTCCCTCAACCTGAGAAAATGGGCAGGGAAGAACGTTACCTGTGATCCGTCCCAGCTGGCCATTGTAGAAATGTCCTACTGTGCCCCCTACATGGGCCCCCAGGCTGACGCCAATGATGTGGATTGAGGACTCTGACACACCCAGCGCCTAGAACAGGCATTTACAGTGAGTTACATTTGGGCCATCCCAGCCCCTGACCTTACAAAGGTAACACTTTTCTCCGAGGCATCAGAAGCAGAGGGTCTTGGGCACGACATAGCAGCCACACATGCTTTGAGGAGAAAGTGCAGAATCTCACCCTGTTAATCACTTGCCCTCTTCCTGGGCTTCCCACCTGGACAACCTATTCGCTTTCCTTTTGGCGCCCAGGGTGTGTGAGGCATGGCCACAGCCATCTCCTCCTGAAAGCATAGAAGGGCCAGCTATCGGCACCCCCAATGTAACGTGCAGCGGCGCGTCTTATAGAGGAGCAGCAAGAGGCTCAGGGAGGTTCAAAACCTCGCCTGAGGTCAGCACGGTAAGTGCTGAGATCTGAAGGTGAGATCTGAACCAAAGACCCACAGACTACCGGTGGCTCTGCTTCCTCCCGAAAGCTCCTCCTCGCGTGTTCTTTCTTTCTTTCTGAGCTCTCGCTCCCCTATAAACAGCCAGAACTCACCCTAAGCTCTTCTACACCTACCAGGAGTTTATGGAGGAAACGGGAGATCTCAAGTCCCAGTTTAATCACATTTTCCACAGCTGAGAAATAGGCAGCTGTGGAGCCATACACCCAGTCCACAGCGATCACGTTAGCATCTGCTGCTCGCACAAGGGCACCGATGAATCTGTCAATCCAGGAAGGCTTTGTTCCTAAAGCCCTAGATGTGGGGCCAAGAAAGGATAGGAAAATTATCTTCCCAGCCAGTATCCATCATGGTGGAAATTACAATGACATTTCTATAAACAGAAAAAATCTAGAGGAAAAAAGTCACAAGTGTGTTGGGGGGGGTGCGGCGGGGAGTGTGAGAACTAAATCCTACAGCACTTTGAGCATGAGGAGGACATAATCCTGAAGTTAGCAGGGCTCCTGCTTGCACATGTGGAGCCTGTGGGTAAACTGTAAAGAGATACCTTTGTTCCAGGTGGATGTAGCCTTGGGCCAGGGCTCAGAGCTCAGGTCAGAGTTCAGCCCCACTGGCCCTCGTCAGGTACCTTTGTGCAATGCATGAATCACATGGACCACATGTGCTGACGCTGCTTGTGTTACTCATGAGAAAGAAAAGATAGCTTTGTGTATTAGAGTTCAAGATTTGCAAGCTTAATTCTCACTCTATAATACAGACACCTTCCTTGGGGATGTTTCCATTTACTTGTTCATGCATTCACCCTTTCCTTCATGCAACAAATGGGCCAGGCAATGTGCTAGGTGCTTTCTGAGAAATAAAGAAAAATGAGATATACTCTTTATTACTAGAACTTAGAATATAATAGGACTTTTCTAGGAAACAGAGAAGAGGAAAAATTTCAGAAAACTTTCCTAAGAGATGAATAATGGGAAAGAAGTCTTCTCCATGGCACAGAGCTTGCTCTTATGGACAGAGGAGCCCAGCTCTGTGGCCTGGGGGCATCTGGAACAGACAACATAGCAAGGCTTCAGAGCTCTCCACTCCATCAGCTATATCCAGGTTGCAGGTGTCTCTGGTTGGGCCTCAGATGGTGGCTGAATCCAGGATTTGCCAGAGAAGGGACTTTGGCCCAAGAGCAGGAAGGAATGCCTAAGGGAGGGTGTGGCTGGGACCCTGGGGTCAGGGGTATGTGAGGCAGAGAGAACCCAGCCAGAGATCAGGAAGCTATTATCCTTTGTGCAGTGCCTCACTGTCCACCTCTTCATTCAGGTCAATTCAGTCGCTCAGTCATGTCCGACTCTTTGTGACCCCATGAACCACAGCACGCCAAGCCTCCCTGTCTATCACAAAGTCCCAGAGTCTACCCAAACCCATGTCCATCAAGTCGGTGATGCCATTCAGCCACCACATCCTCTGTTGTCCCCTTCTTCTCCTGCCCCCAATCCTTCCCAGCATCAGGGTCTTTTCCAATGGGTCAACTCTTCGCATGAGGTGGCCAAGGTACTGGAGCTTCAGCTTCAATATCAGTCCTTCCAATGAACACCCAGGACTGATCTCCTTTAGGATGGACTGGTTGGATCTCCTTGAAGTCCAAGGAACTCGCAAGAGTCTTCTCCAACACCACAGTTCAAAAGCATCAATTCTTCAGTGCTCAGCTTTCTTTATTAAAGTCCAACTCTCATATCATACATGACCACAGGAAAAACCGCCTTGACTAGATGGACGTTTGTTGACAAAGTAATGTCTCTGCTTTTCAATATGCTGTCTAGGTTGGTCATTACTTTCCTTCCAAGGAGTAAGTGTCTTTTAATTTCATGGCTGCAATCACCATCTGCAGTGATTTTGGAGCCCCAAAAAATTAAGTCAGCCACTGTTTCCACCGTTTCCCCATCTATTTCCAATGAAGTGATGGGACCAGATGCCGTGATCTTAGTTTTCTGAACGTTGAGCCTTAAGCCAACTTTTTCACTCTCCTCTTTCACTCTCATCAAGAGGCTTTTTAGCTGCTCTTCACTTTCTGCCATAAGGGTGGCGTCATCTGCGTATCTGAGGTTATTGATATTTCTCCCAGAAATCTTGATTCCAGCTTGTGCTTCCTCCAGCCCAGTGTTTCTCATGATGTATTCTGCATAGAAGTTAAATAAGCAGGGTGACAGTATACAGCCTTGACACGCTCCTTTTCCTATTTGGAACCAGTCTGTTGTTCCATGTCCATTTCTAACTGGTGCTTCCTGACCTGTATACAAGTTTCTCAAGAGACAGGTCAGAGGGTCTGGTATTCCCATCTCTTTCAGAATTTTCCACAGTTTATTGTGATCCACACAGTCAAAGGCTTTGGCATAGTCAATAAAGCAGAAGTAGATGTTTTTCTGGAACTCTCTTGCTTTCTCGATGATCCAGCGGATGTTGACAATTTGATCTCTGGTTCCTCTGCCTTTCCTAAAACCAGCTTGAACATCTAGAAGTTCACGGTTCACGTATTGCTGAAGCCTGGCTTGGAGAATTTTGAGCATTACTTTACTAGCATGTGAGATGAGTGCAATTGTGCAGTAGTTTGAGCATTCTTTGGCATTGAACTGACCTTTTCCAGTCCTGTGGCCATTGCTGAGTTTTCCAAATTTGCTGGCGTATTGAGTGCAGCACTTTCACAGCATCATTTTTTAGGATTTGAAATAGCTCAACTGGAATTCCATCACCTCCACTAGCTTTGTTTGCAGTGATGCTTTCTAAGGCCCACTTGACTTCACCTTCCAGGATGTCTGGCTCTAGGTAAGTGATCACACTATCGTGTTTATCTGAATTGTGAAGATCTTTTTTGTACAGTTCTTCTTTGTATTCTTGCCACCTCTTCTTAATATCTTCTGCTTCTGTTAGGTCCATACCATTTCTGTCTTTTATCGAGCCCATCTTTGCATGAAATATTCCCTTGGTATCTCCAATTTTCTTCAAGAAATCTCTAGTCTTTCCCATTCTGTTGTTTCCCTCTATTTCTTTGCATTGATTGCTGAGGAAGGCTTTCTTATCTCTCCTTGCTATTCTTTGGAACTCTGCATTCAGATGGGAATATCTTTCCCTTTTGCTTCTCTTCTTTTCACTGCTATTTGTAAGGCCTCCTCAGCCATTTTGCTTTTCTGCATTTCTTTTCCATGGGGATGGTCTTAATCCCTGTCTCCTGGACAATGTCCTGAATCTCCGTCCATAGTTCATCAGGCACTCTGTCTATCAGATCTAGTCCCTTAAATCTATTTCTCACTTCCACTGTATAATTATAATGGATTTGATTTAGGTCATACCTGAATGGTCTAGTGGTTTTCCCTACTTTCTTCAATTTCAGTCTGAATTTGGCAATAAGAAGTTCATGATCTGAGCCACAGTCAGCTCCTGGTCTTGTTTTTTGCTGACTGTATAGAGCTTCTTCATCTTTGGCCACAAAGAATATAATCAATCTGATTTCAGTGTTGACCATCTGGTGATGTCCATATGTAGAGTCTTCTCTTGTGTTGTTGGAAGAGGGTGTTTGCTATGACCAGTGCATTCTCTTGGCAAAACTCTACTAGCCTTTGTCCTGCTTCATTCTGTACTCCAAGGCCAAATCTGCATGTTATTCCAGACTTCCTACTTTTGCATTCCAGTCCCCGATAATGAAAAGGATATCTTTTTTGGATGTTTGTTCTAAAAGATCTTGTAGGTCTTCATAGAACCGTTCAACTTCAGCTTCTTCAGCATTACTGGTAGGGGCATAGACTTAGATTACCATGATATTGAATGGTTTGCCTTGGAAACGAACAGAGATCATTCTGTCGTTTTTGAGATTGCATTCAAGTACTGCATTTCAGACTCTTTTGTTGACCATGATGGCTACTCCATTTCTTCTGAGAGATTCCTGGTCCCCTCCAATTTCAGTTGTTCTAGCTACTGTTTCACCATATTCTCTCTTTCTCTTCCCAGCAACTTTTTACTATTTCTGGAGTTGTCAGTGAATTTTGGAGAGATGTTGGAAGGAAGGATGGTGATTGATTTGGGACTTAGAGACTATGTATTACAACAAAAGTTGGACTGTGGATCATCAAAGAAATTGAAGAAGTGTGTAGCGGCTGAGAAACGCTAATCTCTGGGAATAATGGAAGTGGAAGTTTCTTAGGTTGTGAAACCCAAGTAGAAGTGAAGAAGAGGAAATAAAACCCTGGATAAAAACACGATGTTACCCCTGAGCAATAGAACATAGCCTGTGACCTCACTGACTGAAATGAATCATGCAACCCACACTTGAGGGAGGAAAGGATCACTGAGACCATTTTTACAACCTCCCTTTTATTCAGGCATGGAAATCAAGGCTCCATGTGCTACTTATCCAGGGTCATTCATATTTACTGTTTGAGAGCATATAGATGAGACTTAGCAGAGGAGTAATATATGTGACCAGTAAGAAAGAGCAACACAGTGTGTGTTCATGTTGCTACGAGACCTCTTAAAGGCCAGCAGAAGGTGAGCAAGGAGACCGGTGACAGGCAGTGAATCCATTTCTCCTCTTGCTCCCCACTAACTTCCTGTGGCATGAGGGTCATTTTCTAGTTCCTAGCGGAGGTGATCCTATTGGTTGGTTGGCTCCCACCTGAATCCATGGATAACTAGCTTGGTTCCTCGAGTGGCATTGAACCCAGAGTTTTGGATGTCAGTACTTTCTTCCACTAGCTGCCCGCAGCTGGGATTCGAAGGAGTGAAGAGGAGAAACTGGACTTTGAGATTGGTGCCTCGGAGGAGATTGGCATTCTGGAAGTCAGTGCAATTCGTCTGTGGGGTAGGAGGTGCATCTCCTAGAATAAAAAACAAATAAAATCCAAGAAACTTCAAAGGTGTGGTCATCTGTTCTTAAAAAGAAAAAAAGTGCTTTTGAAAGAAGAAAGAAAGAAACAGGGGCTTACAGGGATTGATCATAAATCAGCAAAAGTAATAATGACTCATTTATTAAAGGCATCACTTCTATAACCAAAATCTGTGACTATTTTTCATGTATAAAGATAAGATACCAGAGAAGAATAAAATATTGCTCAACTAGAGAAGATTAAAGGCCATGGTGAAATGGATATTGTCATGGGCTAAACTGAGTCCCCTTCCTCCCATAAATTCATGTGTTGAACTAACTAACTAATCCTTAAAACGTCAGAATGTGACTGTATTTGGAGACAGAGTCCCTACAGAGGTAATTACATTGAAATCAAGCCATTGTGTGTGTGCTCAGTCGTGTCCGACTCTTGCAACCCCATGGACTGTACCTCACCAGACTCCTCTGTTCATGGAATTTTCCAGGCAAGAATACTGGAGTAGGCTGCCATTTCCTTCTCCAGGGGATCTTCCTGATCCAGGGATGGAACTGGCGTCTCCTACCAGGCAGATTCTTTACCACTGAGCCACCGGGGAAAGCCATGAAACCAATAGGGTGAGCCCTTATCTGATACAACTGATGTCCTTAGGTGAAGGGGCAATTTGATCACAAAGAAGAAAGATGACGTGAAGACATGTGGAGTAGACAGCCATCTCTAAGCCAAAGAGAGAGGCCTGGAATGGATCCTTCACCCAGAACCCTCAGGAGGAACAAACCCTACCACCACCTTAATCTCAGACTTGCAGCCTCCAGAAGTGTGAGAGGATAAAGTCCTGTTGTTTAAGCCATCGTCTCTGGCACTTTCTTACAACAGTCCTGGCTAAATAATACAGTTTTCTGAAAAGAACCCTGGGCTATAAAATAAGCAGTTGCCCTGGGGACTAGGCTCATTCTGGTCTGTTCATCCCGTCCCAGAGTGATCACTTCTCACTAATCACCTTTTGTCTTTAGGAGCAGTCCAGAGCCTCTGCAGAGCCTGCAGTGCCCAGCACATGGCTGCCCAGATGGTAGAGAAGGCATTTAATGAGCTATATGTATTCAACAGTGCCTTCCAACAGATACCTTTAAATAGGATATTTTATAGTCAAGGTCACTGAAGGGACTTCTACAATACTGAACCGAAATGGCAGCATATTGTAACTCCTGCATCCCAGGGAGCTGAAAATCTGGCCTATCTTTAAGACCCCACAGCCCCTTCTCATGCCTCTAACCCCCAGCTGTCTTACAGAAAGAGACTGGTAGGAGCCGCAGTGCATACACCGAGTGCCCACAGGGCCCCAAAACTGGTGCTGTTAGCAGTGACCTCACATTCCTGCCACAGGACGAAGCCATTTGCAACATCAGAAGACAGGTCCAGATTGCAAACTGATTTGTTCAGGCCTCTTCACAAGGTTTCTGGAACAGTTCCCTGCCTTCAGAGGCAACTGGGGAGTATGTACAGCAGGGCTGTGGATCTGCAGTGCACTGGGCTATGCTACTGTGAGCAGCATGTGGGCACCCCACCCTTACAGCATGCCAACAGCGGTTTCCTCACCTCTGCATCTGAGCCCCAGACCTGGTCCCCAAGTCCCCTTGCATCTCTCTTCAGCCAGATCTTGGACACCCCTGCAGTGAAGCCCACTCTGACAGTGCAGGCCCCCAGGCTCCTCAGCCTGTGGCAAAGATAGACTTGTCATGACTTGACTACCTCATCTGCCTTCCCCAGCTTTTGGAAGAAAAGATGAAAAGCCTTTACTTGAACATGAGACCTAAACCACATACATGACTACATCGCTCTATTGGTCATGTAGTAAACATAGTCTGTCACAGATTAAGGCCCAACAAGCATCACAGAATCAATATATTCCAGACAATGTTATCTAAATAAGCAGTAATAAAAATCAGAAATCAATAATAAAATTATTTAAGGATACTTTTGGAGATTTTAAGTTTAACTCCCTTTTAAGCAATGAATGAGTTGAATAATCACAATAGAAATTAGAGAATACTACAAACTAATGACAATAAAACCAATACAATATCAAAACTTGAGTTAAAGTAGCTAAAACAGTACTTGGCGGATAGCTATTAATATAACCTAAAATGCAAATATCAGGGGGAATTGGAGAAAGATACAGATCATGTAAGTTAATTTTGTAAGTCAGAAAATTGAGAAAGAATACTACAGCAATTCCAGATAAAATCTAGGGAAATAAATACAAAGGAAGTAATTAAAATTAAAGAAAACAATGGATATGAATGTTATCAGTAGCGATTCAGTCCATGCAGTCTCTCAGGCCCACCTTCCTGGAGAGATCTTTGACACTTGGCTTTCTCCCACTCCCAGACAAATGGTAAGTAAATCCTCAGAACAAAATATTTGGAATTACACCATTCTCACTACCTACACCGGTACCACTTTGGTCTAAACCACCATCATTTCTCAAAATTATGTGGCCTGCAATGCTTTTCCTGCCTTCATTCTTGATCCTCTTCAGTCTATTTGCAGCACAGTAGCTAGAAAAGTAAATCAAATCATGTCACATCTCTGCGCAAAAGCCACCAAGGCATTTCACTCAGAATAAAATCCAAAGTCCTAACAGCAGAAGAAAGCCCTAAATATCTAGACCATCCCCGCGAGGAGCCTTCTCCTGCCCCACTATTGCTTCCTCTGTTCCAGCCACTATCCTCCAAGCTCTTCCTCACTCTAGACAGGTTCCTGTCGGAGGTTCTGTGCATTGAGCATTCCTTCTGCCTGGCGTGTCATTCTCCAGACATCCACGTGGCTAATTCCCGTTCCGCCTCTAAGTCTTTGCTTGTCAAATGTCATTTCCTTTCCTCTAACCCCCATTTAAACTGCCATCTGCCTATGTGCCTGAAACCAATGGCTCAGCTTGTAGAGAATCTGTTTACATACAGGAGACACAGGAGATGCGGGTTCGAGCCCTGGGTCAGAAAGGTCCCTTGGAGGAGGAAACTACAACCCACTCCAGTATCCTTGCCTGAAAAATCCCATGTACAGAGGAGCTTGGTGGGCTGCAGTCCATGGGGTCACAAAGAGTCAGAGCAATTATCACCTAATCAAGTTTTTATTTACCAGTTTATTATTAAATGTCTTGCTTATTAATTTTCCCACATTAGAAGATACGTTCAAAGAAGGAAAGGATTTTATCCACTTTGTTCACTCTACTGCCTAGACTAGTACTTGCCACACACAATTAATACCAAAAAGTAGTTCTTTGAACAGGATAATAAACTAGAAGTACTTAAAAAAATAAGATTTACTTTTGATAAGACAGAGTAAAAAGAGGGAAGTCACAAATAAACAATATAGAGAATTAAAGGGGGATGTAAACATGGTAAATTCTTTTAAACCACAAAGGAGCATATTTATACCCATCCAACAGTTTAAAAATACAGATGTTTTCCTAAATTGATAATTTCCTAGAAAAATAGTTTACTAAAACTTAGTCAAGAAAGAAAAAACAGAAAGTCAAATGTAAAGCTGTAGCATAGAGGAATTGAAACAGTAGTTTTAAATCTATTCATCAAAAAACTATATCTGGACAGATTTCACATAGAAATTCTACCAACAGGTTAATTCCTTTCTTACTATTTCAGAGAATAGAAAAGGAGAGGAAGAATCCAAACTCATTCTATGAAAATAGCCAAAATGTCAAAACTGGACAAATAAAGAAGGAGAAAGGAAAACTAAAGGCCAGTTTCACTATTATACAAAGACATAAAACCTCTAGATAAAATATCAAATCCTTCAAGGGTAACAAGAACTAAAAACACAGGGTTTAGTCCAAGAAATGAAGAGATGGCTTAACATTAGAAAATATATTAATGTAATTCATATGTGAATGCATTAAAAAAAAATGCTCAACTCAACAGATGTAGGGGGGAAAAATAATAAAATCCAGTATCCAACACTCCTTAACATAAGAGAGGAAGGCTATCTACCAAAAACCTATAGCAACGATTATACTCACTGGTGAAATGTTAGAAGCATTCCATTTGGAACCGGGAACAGGAGAATGTATGCTATCAGTGCTTCTACTAAATATTGGACTGAAAGTTCTAGTTCTAGCTAGTAAAACAAGATAATAAAATAGGGTAAAAGTTATGATGTTTGAAAAAGGAGAGAAAAATTGCCAATATTTGCAGATGATAGAATGAAACTGTCCAGGGACTTCCCTGGTGGTCCAGTGGCTAAGACTCCACACTCCCAATGCAGGGGGCTGGATTCAATCCCTGGTGTGGGGACTATATCCCACATGTCACGATTAAGAGTTCACCTGCCACAACTGAGGCTCAACACAGTGAAATAAATAAAAAATATATATTTTTGAAAGAATGAAACTGTCCATCATTCAAGACTATGGAGCATGGCTCAGTGAATCATGCTCAGATACCCTCTCCTTGCATGTACCACTTCAACCAAAGTGTAGTCACAGATGAATATCCAAAAGAGACAGAGAGAAAGAGACATAACAATCTCAAATGTAAAAATGATATCTCCATGAACAAGAACAAAATTGCAAAATGGTGCTAGGTTTCAGGTCTGGGAGAAGGCAACGTTTGTGAGAATTCAGATTTGTGAGGTGAGAGGGGTCCAAAGTGCTCTGTCAGGTGTAGGGAAGACCTATCTGTAGCCAGCAATGGAGAGAAGGACTCCCCAGCTCAGAAAAGGAAACTAAAAACAAACACAGAAACTTTTTACTGGGGCAATAGCTTTATTGAGGAAGATGAGATGGAAAGACAAAGCCCCACTAACAGAAGCTGAAACAACCCCCTTCTCTGAAGGAGAGAGGGCAAAGATGGGAGCTCGGAAAGGAAGACACAGAGACGAAGAGAGACTGAAAATTAAAATGAAACTAATCTACTGTGTTAGAAGTCAAGGTAATAGTTACTTTTGGAGCAGTTGTGATTAAGATGGGATACAGGGAATGGGTTTTAAGAAACTGGTGATGTTTTCTTTCTTGGTCTGGATGATCGTTCTAAAAATTCATTAATCTGTGTATTAATAATCTGTGTACTTTTCTGTCTATATGTTGTACTTCAATAACAAACTTATTTTTTAAAAAGCTTGCAAACAAAAGATCTAATCATAAGACCAGAAACTATAAAACTCCTAGAGGAAAACATAGGCAAAACACTCTCTGACATAAACCAAAGCAGGATCCTCTATGAACCACCTCTCAGAATATCGGAAATAAAAGCACGAATAAACAAATGGGACCTAATTAAAATTAAAAGCTTCTGCACAACAAAGGAAACTATAAGCAAGGTGAAAAGGCAGCCTTCAGAATGGGAGAAAATAATAGCCAATGAAGCAACGAACAAACAATTAATCTCAAAAATATACAAGCAACTCCTGCAGCTCCATTCCAGAAAAATAAGCGACCCAATCAAAAAGTGGGCCAAAGAACTTAACAGACATTTCTCCAAAGAAGACATACAAATGGCTAACAAACACATGAAAAGATGCTCAACATCACTCTTTATCAGAGAAATGCAAATCAAAACCACAATGAGGTACCACTTTACACCAGTCAGAATGGCTGCCATCCAAAAGTCTACAAGCAATAAATGCTGGAGAGGATGTGGAGAAAAGGGAACCCTCTTATACTGTTGGTGGGAATGCAAACTAGTACAGGCACTATGGAGAACAGTGTGGAGATTCCTTAAAAAACTGGAAATAGAACTGCCATATGACCCAGCAATCCCACTGCTGGTGGTGTCACACTGAGGACACCAGAATTGAAAGAGACACATGTACTCCAATGTTCATCGCTGCATTGTTTACAATAGCCAGGACATGGAAGCAACCTAGATGCCCATCAACTGACGAATGGATAAGAAAGCTGTGGTACATATACACAATGGAATATTACTCAGCCATTAAAAAGAATTCATTTGAATCAGTTCTACTCAGGTGGACGGAACTGGAGCCTATTATCCAGAGTGAAGTAAGCCAGAAGGAAAAACAAAAATACAGTATACTAACGCATATATATGGAATTTAGAAAGATGGTAACAAGAACCCTGCCTGCTAGATAGCAAAAGAAACACAGATGTATAGAACAGTCTTATGGACTCTGTGGAAGAGGGCAAGGGTGGGATGATATGGGAGAATGGCACTGAAACATGTTAATTATCATATGTGAAATCAATCGCCAGCCCAGGTTTGATGCTCGGGGCTGGTGTACCGGGATGACCCAGGGAGAGGGAATCGGGAGGGAGGAGGGAGGGGGGTTCTGGAAGGGGAACATATGTATACACATGGCAGATTCATGTCAATGTATGCCAAAACCAACACAATAAAGTAAAGAAAAAATAATAATAAAGTTGATCTAGAAGGAAAAAAAATAAAAATAAAAAGCTTGCAAACAAATATATAGAGAAATCAAACATTTACAAAGATTGTCAATGAATGGATCTTTGATTCATTCCAGGTAAAATAAAGTTTAAAAAATTGTTGACAAAGGTTTAAAATGAGTAAGCTGAGATTATATACAAGGATAAACATAAAGAGAGAGCATAAGAAATTATTAAATTAAATAGGCATAAGTGATAAGATATACAGTGAAAAAAAAAGCTAACTAGAAATTGGAAATGAAAAGGTCGTTGAAATAAAAATATAATCAGTACACTACTGTCTAGTACAGAAGAAGTAAAAGAAGCTTTTTAATATGAAAGTGCAGTTTAAAAGTACAGGCAACACATGGAGAGGCTCCAACATTTATCTAGTGGCTGTTCTCTAAGGGAAGAGGATGGGAAAAGAAGCTGTGTTGCAGATAATATTCTATAACTAAAAAAAGATATGATTTCTCTAATCAAAAGTTATACTCAAGGTAATGAGCAAGATAAAAAATAAATGCATCTATACTAGACAGGTCATAGTAAAACTGCAGAACATTAGGTAGAACAGATATTCTTAAAAATTCTCAGACAAATGCATTGGAAAACTTAACAGCAATGAAAAATATAATTTCCTGAAACTGAATCAGAAAGAAACAAAAATCCTAATAAACCTATTAGAACCAAAAAAAAAAATTGAATTGGTAATCAAGAGTCTTCTCTCACCATAAACTATGCAAGAGCTAGATAGTTTTATTTGAGAACTCCACCAAACCTATAAATCATAAATAACCTTTATCTTCTATTGGGTTGGCCAAAAGTTCATTTGGATTTTTCTGTAGGCTAGAATAGAAAAAACGGAAAGAACTTTTTGGCCAATCCAATATAAAACTGTTTCATAGAACAAGCTTACTTCATGAAGTTATAATCATCTTGGAAAAGGAAATGGCAACCCACCGCAGTACTCTTGCCTGGAAAATCCCACGGAGAGAGGAGCCTGGTGGGTTACAGTCTATAGGGTTGCAAAGAGTCAGACATGACTGAAGCAACATAGTAGCAGCACCATCAAGACCAACAAAAGGGCAATACAAGAAAAGAAAATGATAGATGAGTTTCCTTTATGAACAAATATACAAAATAATAAACATAAATATATGCAAAAATTAAAATAAATGTTGCCATGGGAATAGGAAAAAGATATCCCATGATCAAAAAATTTGCCCCGGTGATCTTCATTTAAATCCATAGAGTTTAGAAGAAAATGTGAAAGATTATAATAAGATTATAATAAGATTGCTTAAACAAGACACCAGAGACACAAATTGTAATAAGAAATAAAAATTAAGGCAATAATGTAATACTACTTTTCGTATGAGATTAACAATATGAAAAACATTTGATAATATTAATACAAAGTGCTGGTGGAGAGATGGAGAAACAAACATGCCCACATACTAATCAACAGTTCATAATTTCTTTACAAGGCAATTTTTCTCACATTCATCAAAAATGTATAAGATATACATCCTTTTAGATCTAGTGTATAGTATATAAACAGCCACTTCACAATACAAGATATGTGATCACTTTATATACACACACACACTCACACACACAAATATATGACTGAATTAGGAAAAAAGCACACATGGGAAACTGGCTTCCCTGGTGGCTCAGATGGTGAAGAATCCACCTGCAACACAGGAGATCTGGGTTCTATCCCTGGGTCGGGAAGATCCTCTGGAGAAGGGACCGGCTACCCACTCTAGTATTCTTGCTTGGAGAATCCCATAGACAGCCCTGATAGGCTACAGTCCATAGGGTTGCAAAGAGTCAGACATGACTGAGTGATTAACACACACACACACACACACACACACACACACACACACACACACATAAAACTAAGTAGACCTTTTCAACATCACCTATTAAGGCAGGGAAGGGCTAAGCAATGCTGCAAGGGCGGTATCAATCATGGAAGCTTTCCTGGTAGATGTGAAGAGCAGAAAAGGTAGTAGGAGCAACTGCAGGCAGAAGGAAGACAGACACGTTATAAAGCTGGGGAATGAGAATTAAATGTCTTGTGGAGGTAACAGAAAAACAGTCAGCTGTTGGGGGCAGGGGAAAGGGAACTTTCTAAGAGTGATGCCACTGCTGATCAGAGAAGGGGATCTTCACTCTTCCCGGACTGTCTACGCCATAGGAGAGTTTAGATTTGCTATATTAAGTAAGGGAGAGTGGTGGGTGGGGTTTTCACATTGGAGGGAAATTGTGCTAAAGGTCTCAGGTCATCTGTGACTTAACAGACTAATTATCATAGTCCTACCAGGAGGGATGACAAACCTGAACTTAAGTTGGGTCAGCAAGATTAGAAAAAACCTCTGACAATCTCAAGGACAAAACTGTTGTTAGTTTGGAAAATTTTGATTTTAAAATTAAATACATCTTGGAACAGTGAATATGTATAGTGTGAAAACGAATCGTATTTTGAAGTTAATTGCATTTTATTTCCTTACACTCTTGTTGTCTTGTGCAAGGTGAAAAGGAATAATGTAGATTTTAGAAAAATGAGTAAAACAGCTAGAAGTTTAGTTTTTATGACTTAAGGAAGTGCCATCATTCCCCTTATGATTGAAGGTTTTTTTCTCCCTCTTTTAAATTCATCTCAGAAGAGAACTTACAGGGGACCTTCCAAAGGTTAGTGTTGCATAAATAGATGACGTGAAAAAACAGAATTACTGACTGAAAGAAGTTTCGCCAAGGACCCGGCTCCCAACTTACCTGTACTTCCAACACTGAGCCACAGAAGGAGACCCCACAACCAGAAGCATCTCTCCCAGAAGTCTGGGGGCATCACTGAGCTGGAAGTCTCAGAGCTCGGGTAGAACTGACCGCTAATGACAAAGAGATCGCATAACCCAGTCTCTCACCAAACACCCACTTGGGTCTCACTAATCATTAACTGGCCTCATGACCTGTAAAAGAAAACGCTCCCTCTTTGTTTAACTTACCCAATTTTTCTGTTTCTTCTCAATGAAAATAAATAGTTTTGTTTTTTTTTTTTTAAGGCAGGGGACATTGAAACACATTTTCCTTCCTCTCTGAACCAAACATCATCAGGAAACAATTTCCTGCACCTCTCCCACTTCCCATTATAAAATGTTAGTAAAACCCAAGGCAGAAGTCTTTCATCTCTAAGCAATCACAAACCCTCATTGTCCTGGAGTCATCTGTGGATATGTTTATTCCCCTGGAAGGACTCTGAACAGCTTGAGGGCAAAGACCTTCTGTTTTCATTTTTCAGTCCCCAGTGCCCAGCACAGAGCTGAGTCAACAATATGTGTTTAGTGTACATTTACCAGAAAGAATGAAAGAAGATGAAACTGGCCTCTGAGAGTACTATCCTTAATAGAATCTTGATGCTACAAGTCCAACCTCTAAGAACAGATGTTCAGCTTCTTGAATTCACAGATAAAGGAACCAAGAAATAGAGAACGAAAACGACCTACGGAGAGGAGATGGTGCTGCTGGAAGCGGCAGAGCTGGCCTGGAACCAGGGTGTTTCCTGTGTACCACTTGGCCTCTTCATCCAAAGGAGCAGCAGAAACCGCAGAGCGCTCACTCCGGACAGCTCAGGGAAAGGTGGAGGCACGGTACTTGCCCAGCACTCCTGAAATTGCAGCTCGCTGCTGTGAGGCCGAGTACCCGCCAACAGGGCAGTGTGGAATGTTCTGGACCACAGTTCTGTGAGGGGACTGCTATCCATCTATAGCTTCAGGGCACAGAGGGCTTACACCCTGCACAAGCTCACACAGAGTTGGGATTTGAAGCAGGACCAGCTAGCACCAGAGGCCACACCCGGAACCTCTGCACCCACAGGCTGTGCCAGGGCCACCCAAGATGGGGAGACAATGATTTTGGAGGGGCCAGCCTTCGCTTCCCCTCCTGTGCATGATCCCACTGCTCAGGTGCTGCAACCACCAAGAAGGAGTGCGGCAGCAGACGGCACTACTGGTGTCAGAGACCAAGCCAGGTGTAGAGGTCTAGGTCCTCAGAGAAAAGAGGCCAGGGTGGGACGAGATGCGCAAGAGATTTATCGGGGGTAACACTTGTGAAGAGTAGAAGATGGCAGGGAGGACCTTGAGACCCTGTAGGTGATGGAGGGCTGGCATCTGTGAAGAAAGAGGACTGCACAGGAAGTCCCAGAATACCGCCGGTTCCTAGGATATCCTGGCCCCGGCCACGGGGAAGCCTAAGCTGAAGTCTCAGGCTAAACAGCAGCCCGTCTCTTAGGAGAAGGAGCTATGTTAGCAGCCCCGCCCGGCTCAGTCACTAGCTGGGGACCGTCTCTGCACAAAGACGAGGGGAGATTCAGAAGGGCAGCAACTGGGACTGTGAATCAGTCAGGTTCCCAAGAGCAGGAGACAGAGGATGGCATTCTCGTGGACACCCCAGCACGATCAGAGCTGGCTCACCAGGCCAGTGATTCTGGTTACTCCAGCACAGTATTCCCTGTGCAGCATCAGCACAGCTGACATGCAGAGAGCACCCTCCCTTCACAGTCATCATCTGGTCCAGTGCTCTCCATGTGCAAACTGCTCAGAATCACCCTGGGGACCGAGGGCAGACTGCTGGGCCCAACCCAGACATGCTGAGAATCTCTGGGGCTGTGCCCAGGACTTGGCAGTTCTCATGCCAGAGCCACCAGTCTTCTGTTAATTCTTACCAAGGCTGTCTCCATGTTACCAGTGAGGAAACCAATGCTCACAGAGACCAGTGGCCTAGGAAGTACTGTTTCAGGGTGCCAAGAAAGTGGGGTACCCTTGGAAAGTAAAGTGAGATGTTTTAGAAGGTGAGGGTAGAGATCTTTCTACAAGAGACACTGGTGGGGAGCACTAGCTTATAATCCGTATATATGGTCCGTCTCCCCCAGAGAGAATATCAGCCTTCAGAGGGCAAAATTCTGGTCTCTTTTGTTCAAAGCGGTGTCCCCAAGCACCTGGCACAGCACCTGACACTTAGCCAGTGCTCAGTATTTGCTAAGGGGTACGGGGAGGGATAGTAATCTGGAGGGGGTGCTCATTTAGCGAAGGGCAGTGGGAAGGGGTCTGATCTTGAGACCACGTGGAGGCCCCCCCCCCCATCCTAGAGTGGAGTCAGATGGTTTTACTTGCCTAGGATCCGGGAACATGGGAGGCAAGTGAGAGATGGAGGATGCCAAGTTCAATATCCAGCGCTCATTGCTCAGGCTCCTTGCTGTGTGCTTGCTACCTAGAACATTGCCGGGCACATAGGAGGTGCTCATTAAACACTTGTTTTGAGAGAAAGAGAGGGGAGGAAGAGAAGGGGGGTGGAAGGGAAGAGAGAAAGAGAGGAAATTATAGGCTTCAACCCCTGGAATCCACAGAATTCCTTCCAGCCTTTCCTGCTTGCCTGTTCCCAACTCAGACTCCCAGCTTCATCTTCCTTCAGGATCCCAGGCCTTCAGTTTAGGTGTGGGGTTGGAAGTGGGGGAAATATAAACTAACATACTAATATAAAATAAATTTTATTATTTTAATTAATAAATTTAATTAATTCTGGGTCTCACCTGTTTATGACTACAAAATGAGGTCACATTAATTTTTTAAGTGTGGTTTTTGATAGTTCTACATGCGTATGATTTTGTTTTTTAATCAAGAAGTACAAAAGCACAACATGCATCTCAAACCCACCACTCACTTCCCTTGTGACGTCACCTCATAGCTGTAGGGCGGTGGAGAGAGGGCACCAGCTGCTGCCACCAACATCTCACTCCTGGATTTCATTCTGGCTTTGACTAAGGAAACACTTTCTAATTATAGCAAACAATTAGGGTGTTGTAGGACTGAAGACAAGCAGATCTGGGTTTCAGCCCCAGCTCCATCTCGTCGCTTAGCAACTTTCTTCCTGCTCTTGTCTTTCCTTCCCCAAAGGAGTCTCACCAACTCCATAGGTGTCAGTTTCCTCAAACCCAAACCCCAAGGATGAGAAAATGATGGCAAGACTGCCCCCTCTGTGGTGTCTGGATGACCCCTGGTCCTTATTGACCCCTGTGACCCCATTCCTTGGGGAGGTGATCCATGGGGATGGCTGACTGAAATTATGCTCCCAGGAGTTCTGGCTGTTTTACAAAGATGCACATTAACTTGCCCTGCAGGGGTGGAGACAGAAGAGGAAATGGAGAATATTTCATTCTCCATTGAGAATGGAGAAGGGTGGTTGAAGAAAACTAGAGATGAGACCAATGCTAATTTTGCAGATTAAAAAAAAAAAACATATTGCCAAGACTTCTAGATAACATCTAGCCATTGGGTAACAAAGAAAGCAAGTGAAATGCCATCATTTAGCAGGTCAAAAAAAATACCATTAATCCCTATAACATTACTTATGATCTTTTCTTTCCAAGACACATATATTAACCTGATTAGCATGACGAGTTCACACTGTGGTTGAGGTCATCTTCTCAATTTATTCTGACATTATGCATACAATTGAGTCTGTTATCTCTTTCCTCTGTTCATTCTGGTTCTTCCTCCTCTCTCTCTCTCTCTTACACACACACACACACCACTCACAGGCCAGGAGAGAAGGCAGAGCCCAGGTGGGGTGGGTGGAGGCAGCGGTGACGGGTGTGACAGCTGTTCTCTTCCGACTGCTTCTATTTTCTCAGAGAAATAGGAAGCAAAGCTGTCAACTGAGTCAAGTTTGGAGAGGAGGTTTTGAGAAAAAGGAATCTGAAAGTCTGATCTCTTTCTGAACTGTGCCTGCTGTGAAGAGGGAGAATTTGCAGAGCAAATAGAACAGGCTCTTAAAGAGATGCTCACTCTTGTCTCCAACTGCAGCTGAAGTGCGACTAGTAAACAAAAAATGCTAAGTCCCCACCCTCTTCCCCTGCCGTGAACCCCTTCCCCACATGCACATACTTCCACGTTCTAAGGAGACTGAAAGGACAAATCCTTGAGGACTTAATGGGAGGCAGCTGAACTGCTCTAGGAGACCTCCCTTCCCCACTTTCCTCTGCAGTAAATCAGCAGTTTGAAGGAGAAATCACGAGAATCCTAAGTTCTACAGGTTTCCTCTTCCTTCCTGAATAGAGGGAGGAAGGCAGCACTCTGCTTCACAACAAGCTGAGTGAGGGGTGCTAGCAGCTGAGAGTGAGGGCGACCACATGAAGGTGACAGCGGCAGCTGCTTCTGAGTTGGCTGTGTGCCGGGCAACCTCCCCGGCCTCCAGATCTGTCCTACTGGAGAGGGATGGGCAGAGTGTAGAGCAGCAGCGGGGTGGGGCACAGCCTGCACCCCTCTGGTGGGTGTGACCAGGAAGAATGAGGAGAACCTTCATGAGACAAACTGACTCTCTTCCGTCAGGGTTCCCCTGGTGAGGGTCAGTCCAGTCAGTCCAGTCATTCAGTCATGTCAGACTCTTTGTGACCCCATGAACCGCAGCACGCCAGGCCTCCCTGTCTATCACCAGCTCCCGGAGTCCACTAAAACCCATGTCCATTGAGTTGGTGATGCCATCCAACTATTTCACCTTCTGACCTCTGCTTCTCCTCCTGCCCTCAATCTTTCCCACCATCAGAGTCTTTTCAGATGAGTCAGCTCTTCCTATCAGGTGGCCAAAGTACTGGAGTTTCAGCTTCAACATCAGTCATTCCAATGAACACCAGGACTATATCCTTAAGGATGAACTGGTTGGATTTCCTTGCAGTCCAAGGGACTCTCAAAAGTCTTCTCCAACACCACAGTTCAAAAGCATCAATTCTTCGGTGCTCAGCTTTCTTTATAGTCCAACTCTCACATCCATACATGACCACTGGAAAAACCATAGCCTTGACTAAATGGACCTTTGTTGACAAAGTAATGTCTCCGCTTTTTAATATGCTGTCTAGGTTGGTTATAACTTTCCTTCCAAAAAGTAAGCATCTTTTAATTTCATGGCTGCAATCACCATCTGCAATGATTTTGGAGCCTAGAAAAATAAAGTCAGCCACTGTTTTCACTGTTTCCCAATCTATTTCCCATGAAGTGATGGGACCAGATGCCATGATCTTAGTTTTCTGAATGTTGAGCTTTAAGCCAACTTTTTCACTCTCCTCTTTCACTTTCATCAAGAGGCCCTTTAGATCTTCTTCACTTTCTGCCATAAGGGTGGTGTCATCTGCATATCTGAGGTTATTGATATTTCTCCCAGCAATCTTGATTCCAGCTTGTGCTTCCTCCAGCCCAGCGTTTCTCATGATGTACTCCGCATATAAGTTAAAAAAGCAGGGTGACAATATACAGCCTTGACGTACTCCTTTTCCTATTTGGAACCAGTCTGTTGTTCCATGTCCATTTCTAACTGTTGCTTCCTGACCTGCATACAGGTTTCTCTGATGAGGGTGGTCTAGGGCAACACTGGAGAGACAGGGAACCCCAAAAGAGGAAGGTGAGGAATGAGAGAGGCATCCATGTCCCCTTTTCTCCTCTAAGCCCTTTGGGCTCACAACTGACTATGGTGGGGAGGAAGGAGGACATGACTTTAAAGTTTTAGAATTTATCAGACTGGATGGGGCTTCCTACTACTGGGTATATATCCAAAGGAAATGAAAACAGGGTATCAAAGAGGTATCTGTGCCCCATGTTCACTGCAGTTTTATTCATAATAGTCAAGATATGGAAACAATTTAAGTATCTGTCAATTGATGAATGGATAAATAAGATGTAGTACATATATACAATAGAGTACTATTCGGCTATGAGAAAGAAGGAAATCTTGATGTTTGAAATAGTATCAATGGACCTTAGGGCATTATGCTAAGTAAAATAAGCCAGAGAGAGGAATATAAATATTACATGATATCACTTATATGTGGAATCTTAAAAAAAAAAGTCAAATCCATATTAATAGAAACAGAGAGTAGAAAAGTGGTTGCCAGGGGCTGGTTGGAGGGCAGTGGTGGTGAGGGAAATAAGGGAAGGTTGGTAAAAGGGTGTAAACTTTCAGCTATGAGATGAATAAGGTGTGAAGATCTGATGTAAAACATGGTGACCATGGTTGATAACACTATACTGTGAAATTGAAATTTACTAGGAGAGTAGAACTTAAATGTTCTCACCAAAAAAAGGCAAACATGTGAGGTGATGGATATGCTCATTAACGAGATGAAGGGAAACCATTCACTGTGTATATTAAATCACCACAATGTACACTTTAAATACCTTACAATTATACATTCATTCATATCTCGGTAAAGCTGAAATTAAAAAAAAAACTAGACTGGGATGGACTGGACTGGATTTTTAATACCCTTCACCACCACCCCTCTCCACACAAAACTAAAAAGATGACACTAAGGAGCAGGAAAAGCAGTATATGTGAAAGCAGTGGCTGGAGAAAAAGAAAATCACTCCATGTTTGCTTCCACTAAATTCAGAGCATTCATCAAACCAGTTATAGAGGTAAAACAGGTCATGCCTCAGAATCCACTGGCTAAAATGCTCTTCTTCCCTTTTCTTATTACAAGGTTTAAGCATCTCAGTTTTGCTGCTTGGTCAGTGCTAACTGAATTCTAGTGCTCCACCTTAAAACCGCAGGCAGGGGACTTCCCTGGTGGTCCAGTGGCTAAGACTCTGCGCCCAATGCAGGGGGCCTGGGTTTGATCCCTGGTTAGGGAACAGCTCCCATATGCCACAACTAAGAGTTTGCATGCCATAACTAAAGATCCCACAGGCTGCAAGACCTGGTGCAGCCAAATAAATAAATAAATACTGCAAGCTCTCCTGACTACTGGTAAAAGAAACCCCAGAAAGACACAGAAAAAATGTTTCCTTTTTTCCTATAGCTGCAGAAAAGTACAGACTATTCTGTACTATACTGTCACTTTTTATCAAGTGGGAAATTGAAAAACAGTCATAAAAGTCTCCATCTTAATCTTCGGTTCAAGAATCTTGTGTAAATATGTATTTACTAATTGTTTCCTATTATTCTAAAACTGTCTTCAAAATATTTCTACAGAGGAGTCTTCTTGTGCACCTGGATTTAAGACACCTGCATTTAAGAGGTTATTACCATGTTCTGTAAACAGTAAATCCCCACCCCTAAAAACCTGCAATTTCTGATTGTCCTGCTGAAGAATCTACTGTACTAGTTTCATTATTTAAAACACATGTTTTCTGAAATATATAAATACATACGAGAGCTTTTTGAACCAGAAAAAGAACTTTGGAATTTTCTTCTCCCTTTACATACAAAAGAATGATAAATCTGATGCCTTTGCTGCAGTCCTGCTTCAGATACAGAGTTGAGGTCTCTCTCTCACTGAAGTCAGGACACAGGCCTGGTTAAAGCCTCAAACCCTCCATCTCTCTCAGGCCTGCACAGGTCACTCCTGACAGTCATGAAGTAGAGGGCATCTGAAATACAAGAGACAGTGCATGCTCAAAGCATTCACATCAAAACCAGCTGATGAACCTCCACAGTAAACACTGAATGTCTCCAACAGGCTAGACAGGAAGACCACAAAGAGGGTAAGACACAAGCCCTCACAAGGAGCCTCAGAGGGTCCCCAGAAGACCCACAGTCACCACACAACATGCTCAGTATGGTGACATAGCTGGAGACAGAAGGCTGTGGGTGTTTTGAAGAGAGAGGGCCAAGAGCCTGAACAGTCAGAGTGGGTTTTCATCAAGGAGATGCTACTTGAGCTGGAACTTGTAGGTGAAAGAGAAGGAAGAGCACCCAGAAATGAAAAAGCAGGGGGTGAGTATTCATTGTACATAATTAGAAGTGCAGTATGATCAACTTGTTTTGTATTTGTAAAGATCTCTCTGGAGGGCAATGCGGAAGGCAGTACTGGAATTAGAGGCACGAGACAGGAGGCTAATAAACAACATTCATTTAATATATATTGATGAAGCATTTCTTGTGCGCCTGGGCACCATGCTAGATTCTGTCTAGAGGAGAATAAAGACTGTCAAATAGGTGACAACAAGCTGGCACCATGTCAAGTGCCATACCTAGGAAATTAGAGGGTGCAGCTATTAATAGGAGCAGAATCTCTTCAGACTTAAATAGTTTGCAGTGCAGAAATCCAGCTGAAAAATATGTGGTGCCACAAGGTAAAAGAATGACAGATCTGAAGGATATTCAGGATGTAGAATCATCTAGCAGATGCTGTGGGGACCCCCACATACACACCTCACTGTACCCATGCACCCTACAGCCTGCCACTGCAAACATCTCTGAGTCTTAACCTGAGGACACTCATGTTTGGCTTTACAAGACGCAGGCCAGGAAGCACCAGGGAGTTAGCACCCCGGGAGTGGTCCTCCACCAGCATCGGATGGAAGATGGTGGGACAACTCTGAGTGCCTTATGCAAAGGACCCAGATGGACTGCATCTCAAGCGCCTGGAGTGGGAACCTGCTGGCTCCTCTCCCTTCCCTGTAGCACTTCCCCATTCTCCTAACAGTCCTTCCTGGAATCACCTCCCAAGTAAACTACTTGCACTCAGATCTTTGTCTTAGAATCCACTTTTGGGAACCCAACCTGAAACAAACAGAAAAAAAACTTAGTGAAAGATTAGATGGTAAAAATGGAAACCAAAATATGAGGTTATAAGATTTCTAATTTGGGAGACGCTGATCCCATTAACTGAGAAATAGACTCTTCAGGATACAAAGAGGGGTACATTTGGGGCAGGGGCTGGTGAAGACAGGATAAGTTTGGAAACACTGAGCTTCAGGTGCCCAAGGGACTGTTACCTCAAAATTCCCTGAGTACAGTAAGGTTAAGACTCTTGACTTTGAAAAAAGCGAAACAGTAGAAAAGGGACTACACAAGAGGAGAAACCACCAGAAATGAATCTCACTTCTCCCTAGGGTAATTACCTAAGAGAATACAAAGCCCTAGCTGTCTCTTCCAGCCGGTTTCTGTATTCTAGCTTCTCATAGTTGGAGGGACTCACTCCTTTAAAACCATACATCACTCCCCACCAACAGCCAGCGATGGCAGCGGTAGAATCACTGTCTCCACCGTGGAAAAATGCTCGGTGGGCAAGCTCCTTCCAGGAGTCTCCTGCAGCCAGGATGGCATCGTAGGCAATCATGGGGGCATCGTGTCCACTGCTGCCACCCCAGCCAGAGTAGCTCACAGAGGTGTAGAACTGATCCCTTTCCTTCACATCAAAGGGCTTGGGAAAGGTAGGGGCTGATTTGCCATCCCAAATTCCTCTAAGTTTTAGGTACTTTTCCCATTGGTCTTGGAAGTAAGACCTGTAGGAAGAAAAAAAAAAAGACTACAGTCAATTGAAAAATAAAGTCAAAAACCATCAGGAAAGGTAACCAGATAGACATGTGAACAGGGAGAGTTCCAACATGACTTCAATCTCTAGTACTAATATGATACGATATAAAAAACCAAAATGTTAAGTGATCTTCATTCAATACATTTTTGCTAAGGAGTGATATAAATAAGGCATTGATATCTGACTATTAATGCATAAAGAAGATATACAGCAAGTTAAAGGTGAGAAATGTAGGTTTGCTTTCCCTGAGTTGAGAATTAAGTCAAGTATCAACTTTCAAGGGTGAACTTTATTTATTTAGTCTATCATCATATATTTTATTATTTTATATTACTTTCTTAACAAGGTGTACGACATGATGATTTGATGTACATATGCATAATGAGATGATCACTACCATCAATCTAATTAATGCATCATCTCCTTATATAGCTACTTTTTTTTTTTTAAGAAGGAACTTCAGAACATCATGACCATGGATAATTTCAGTAGAAAGCCTCTGGACATTTTTATTCTAAGAAAGGCAATGTGAAGTGAATTCAAAAAAGGGGAAGATGTGGTCTTACCACTTATTAATTAGCTGGTGGAAAAACCTATCTTTAGGTCATTTTAACCAAGGATTTCACAATATTATTTGTTTGTCAAGACAACACTGAAAAAACAAGTTCCAGGAAATAATCAGGAAAGTTCATCTCAGCAAAGATTAGGCACAGGGACTTTCCCCTGGAGGTCCAGTGGTTAAGATACTGCTCTTCCACTGCAGAGGGCACGAGTTCGATCCCTAGGTGGGGAATGAAGATCCCACATGCCGTGTGGCATGGCCAGGAAAAAAAAAAAAGAGAGAAAAAGAAGAGCCACAAAACTCTGGAGAACAGGATTCCTACACACGAGGGAAGCAGTGCAGCTGCCCTACTCACTGAGGTCTTCACTTGGCTCCTTGGTGGCCATCACTGCTGGGACTGTATTTAGAATCCTTAGCAGGAGGGTAGAGAGGGGGCTGGATGCAGTGGATGATGAAATTTGATGGGAGACCCATGATGGTTGCTGAAAATCTGATTTTAGGCATATACATGCATGCATGTGTGCACCCAGACTCAGCCATTTTCTAGCAGGAGTGTGCACCTGCAAACTCACCAGTGTTGAAGATTCTGCTCCACAAAGTAGCCTGATTGGACAATGTACTTTTTAGCTTCCGGAAGTACCTCCATCAGTCCTCTTCCCCACTGCTGGGGAGGCTTGCCGTTCACAGCATAGGCTGTAAAAAGAGCAGACACAAGGGCTCCCAGGTAGCCTGTGGGATGATGGTGGGTCATCCGGCCGCTCTCGATGCTCACCTGGATCAGCGTATCCAGCTGACTGCTGTGAGGGAACCTGAGACCAATGCACATGGCCCTCATGGCAGCCCCACAGCCACCCTCATGACTGTTAAAGGGAATCCTCCAGCCGTCAGCCTTGTCTGGCTCCAGCAGCACGGTGTTCTGCACGGAGGTGCCCCCTGGGAAGAGTCAGGTAGAGAATGGGGTCAGGGTAACCAAAGCAAAGGCCCGGCAGGATGAGAGAACCAGGCCCTGCCTCCAACTTCCCTGGATGGAAAGGGAAAGCCAAAACGTGTTTTGATGCATGCCCCCAAACTCCAAATCCCAAGTCAGCACTGTGCCTTTCTTACACCAGCGTACTTAGATGCTGTTGGATTTGTGGGAGGGGCTTTTCATCAGGAAATGTTATGAGCTGAACTGTATTGATAATGAGCTGAATTGTATTCCCCAAAATTCATATGTTGAAAAACTAATCCCTACAACTTCGGAATGTGACTGTATTTGGAGATGGGCCTTTTACAGAGGTGATGAATTTATAATAAGAATGTTAGGATGGGCCCTGATTCAGTCTAATCGGTGTCCTAATAAGAAGAGAAAATCTGGACACACAAAAAGACACCAGGAATGCCATACATTAAATCTATAGATTGCTCTGGGTAGTATATTCATTTTCACTATATCAATTCTTAAACCAACACGATAATGTAAAGAAAATTAATTAATTAATTTTTAAAAAAAGACACCAGGAATGTATGCTGTGAGAGGGCACAGCATGGTCTGCAAGCCAAAGAGAAAGGACTCCTTCAGAAGAAATGAAACCAATACCCTGATCTCAGGCTTCTAGCTTCCCAAACAGTGAGAAAATGGTATCTGTTGTTTAATCCCAGCCAATCTATGATATTTTGTTACGGCAGGTCAAGCTAACTAATACAGGAGGAGCCAGGGATAAGGTGGTTTATGTCAGCTCTTGGCCAAGTGGCTGTAAAAAAGTGAGCAAGAACCACTTGTGAGCAGATCTGGAACCAGAAAAGGAGTCTCTACAAGACCTTTTCCAGTCTTCTTAAAAGAAAAATTTTTTCTTCATAGATATTAAAGAAAACTTAGAAACTATAAATAAGTGAAAGGAAAATAGGAAAGTATAAATACTCTTATCACCCAGATTTCTCCCAACAGATATACATACATACTCTTACTGAAAATGGGTTCATAAGATATATAGTGTTTCATAATCTACTTTACTTTACATACAACATCTTTCTATATCAGTAAATACCTACCTGTGTAATTTTAAATGGCTGCAGATGTGTCACCACAATTAAATAAATGACAGAACATTTAGCTTGTTTCTATTTTTATCATAACTAAGAAAAACTAATGTCCCGGGACTTCCCCTGTGGTCCAGAGGTTATGACTGCTTTGCAATGCAGGGGGCATGCGTTTGATCCCTGGTTGGTGAACTAAGGTCCTACATGCCTCAGGGTATGGGAAAAAAATTAATTAATTAAAAAATAAAAAAACTAGTATCTTTGATATTTAAATCCCAATCAACATTTTAAATGACTTCCTTGAGTCTGTTTTAATTCTCCACCTGCCCAGGACCTCCACCGGCTGCTCTCACCTGGTGCCCGGCCATCCATGTCTCCCATGCAGTCCTGGTAATGCTTAGCAAGGAGGGAATACAAGTGAGTCAAGTCTGAGACTTTGCCGGCTTCCAGGAGTGCTTCTGCCGTGGCCAGGTGCATCACGGTGTCATCACTGACTCTCCACCTCTCCACATCTATGGCATCCAAGCCGCCAAGCTGGGCCAGCTGCCTGTGAATTTTCTCCCCATTCTGGAGGAACTCCCACTTTCCATTGAAGTACCCCAAGGCATCTCCAGCTGCACTCAGCACCATGGCTGCCACATACCTCTCCATCAGTGCCCCGCACATGGCAAAGCTGGCTCTGGGGGAATATAAAGACACACAGAAGAGGGGAAGAAAAAAAATCAGAAAAAATAATAGCCCTATCAGCATTTTACTGGGACTTCCCTGGTGGCTTAGCGGTAAGGAATCCGCCTATCAATGGAGAAGACAGGTTCAATCCTTGGGTCCCGAAGATCACCTGGAGGAGGAAATGGTAACCCTCTCCAGTATTCTTGCCTGGGAAATCCCACAGAAAGAGGAGCCAGGTGGGATACACTCCAAAGTGTCACAAAGAGTAAGACACGACCGAGAGACTGAGCACACGCATCACATTTTACTGACTACTCACTCCTTGCAGGCACAGTATTAAGGGCATATCATTTAATTCTCACAATAGCTCTGTGGGGAGTGGAATAAGCCCATTTTGTTGTATTGTTGTTGTTCAGTCACTAAGCTAACTCGTGTCCAAGTCTTTTTCAGCCTGGACTAGCCCGCCACGCTCCTCTGTCTGTGGGATTTCCTAGGCAAGATTAGAACTTTGTATTGTCAAATTAGGCAAGACTAATTAGGACCCTATCTTTACCTCTCTGTGAGTGGCAAGCCCATTAAATTCTGCAAATCAACTATTTTCTCTTTTTGGTTGAATTTGGCCTTGGAATGCATTCCTCCTTTACGAAAATGTTAACTTTCCACTGGTATCATGATGCACTGTTCGCAAAGCACCTGCACACCTTCAGTCTCATCACAGGGCCTGGATTACAGTCTGCACATCAGAGATAAGAAAACTGAGGCCCAGAGAGAGTAGCTTCACACAAGCAACAGATGGAGGCAATGGGATCCAAATCTTCTGTTTCTGGGCCACTCACCTCAGCACAGACCTACTCTTTGTGCCTTCCTCTTCATATTTGTAAGGCAGTGGCACAAACAGTAATAACCTTGTGGGTTTGTCATGAGTAGTAAATGAATTAATTTAAAAAATAACTCGTTATTCTTTTTAAAAATATTTATTTGGCTGTGCCAGGTCTTGGCTGTGGCATGCAGGATCTTCCATCTTTGCTGCTGCATGCAGGTTCTTTCAGTTGCAGCACCCAGGAGCTTCAGTTGCAGCATTTGGGACCTCTCTGTCGCAGCATGCTGAATCTTTAGTTGTGGCATGCAAACTCAGTTGTAGCATGTGAGATCTAGTTCCCTGACCAGGGAAGTTCCAGTGAATTAATCTTTATAAAGTACCTAGAACAGTGCTTAGCATGTAATAAGTAGTATTTTTTATTATTCATACACAACCAGGGGAAATGATTTTTCTATTAAGTGAAACAGAACACTGCACTTTCTCCTCACAACCTTCAACAGCAGTATTTAAATTTTGTGTTCCTTCTAAATGACTGACTTGTAGAGTCTTGGGGTCTCAGCCAACACTCTCTCTTTCTGGGAATCTCAGTTCAGTTCAGTTCAGTCACTCAAGTCATATCTGACTCTTTGCGACCCCATGGACTGCAGCATGTCCTTGTCTATTGCCAACTCCCAGAGCTCACTCAAATTCATGTCCATTGAGTCGGTGATGCCATCCAACCAGCTTATCCTCTGTCGTTCCCTTCTCCTCCTGCCTTCAGACTTTCTCAGCATCAGGGTCTTTTCCAACAAGTCAGTTCTTCCCATTAGGTAGCCAAAGCATTGATGCTTCAGCATCAGTCCTTCCAATTCAGGACTGATCTCCTTTAGGATGGACTGGTTGGATCTCCTTGCAGTCCAAGGGACTCTCAAGTGTTCTCTAACCTAACCCCCAGTAAAGTGCTGCTCCCCATTGTGCCCTACAGCTTGTAGCATTCACTGGCAGAGCCTTCCACTATCTGCCCTCAGTCTATCATCCACTCCACTTAACCCGGCCAGGAAAACACTTTCAAATGCTGGTGGACTAGCTCATTCTACCCTCAGCTCAAGCTCTTTCCCCATCCAAGATGTCTTACCCTCCTCCTCTTACTTAAAATCTATTTGCTCAGGGGTAAGTCCAAATCTTTGGGCTTCCCACGGGAGTCCTGCTCCAGATGCACTGCGGTAGCCCAGGAATCAGAGGCGCAGGTTGGCAAGCACCTGAGAAAAATGATGAGGACAGACTGAGCAGCCCATTACTGAGTTACTGATCATATTGAATTTCCTGGTCCAAAAACGGGATTTGTAAAAAATTGACTTATATATTTTAATGTTTATAAATGATGCTCAGGAACTGGAGTTTGGGGCTAACAGTCCTGGCTCTGCCCAGAATCAGGTGTGTGATGGTGGACAAGCTACCGCCATCCAGGAGCTCAATTGTATTGTAAATTGTATTGCAGGGAGGGGTGCCGGGGTAGTGGGGAGCTATAGATGCAACCTGGGCTCCCATCCTGCGCTGAGAGCTTCAGAGACCAAGCTTAGTTCTAGACTTCTGAGGACGGATCTTTAAGGCCCTGTACCCTTTTCTAACGGGCTTCCCTTGTAGCTCAGTTGGTAAAGAATCCACCTACAATCCAAGAGACCCGGATTCGATTCCTGGATTGGGAAGATCCCCTGGAGAAGGAAATAGAAACCCACTCCAGTATTCTTGCCTGGAGAATCTCATGGAGTGGAGCCTGCGAGGCTCCTTTGTCCATGGAATCCAAGAGTCAGACACGACTTAGAGGCTAAACCACCACCACCACCACCACCACCACCACCACCCACTTCTGAAGTCCTCGGCTTCCTGTCTGTAATTCCTTCTGGCTACACCCGAATGTGTTTCTGTGGGTTTCGAGTGAAGCTGGGGGGTGGTGGGCGACGACCACCCCTCTGTAAGAAAATTTCTTTTGAGTTTTTACACCGTGCTGTGGCCTTCCGCTTTCCAGAACGCTGTTATTCTTTATACGCTTAACTGTTACGTTGACAGTCCCCGAACTTTACATTCAAAACGGAGATCTGGGCAGCTGACTCACGGCAGCCTTCTGCGGCTTTGTTTGTGTTTTGGGGGAGGGTACAGGCGAGCGGGGACCAGGTTCAGCCCCGACAGGGGTGGAGGGGGGCCCCTGGGTCGCCGCGGGAGAGGGGCGCGAGGGACGGACGGGACGCGGGCGCGGAGGGTCGGGGACGGAAGGGCGGCCGGGCCGGGCGCCGCCGGGAGGGGAGCGCGGGCGGGTGGGCCTGGCGCGGGGAGGGTACCTGCTGGCCGGGAGGGGCGTCCCGCTCGAGAGCCCCGGGCGGGGCCGGGCGCCGGGGAGTCGGGGTGCGGGGAGGCCCGCGCGGACGCCGGCGCGAGCCGGGAGCCGGGAGCCGAGCGGGGTGCAGCGCCGTGTCCGCGGGCCGCGCTCAGGTTCCACAGGCCCGGCCGGCGCCCGGCGCCCGGCGCCAGCAGTTGCTGGAGCGTCAGCTGCCCCCGGCGTCAGCCGCCCCCTGGGCTCGGGAGGGCGCCGCGGAGCACGGACGACGGGAAATGACGCGGCTCCGCCACCGACATCCCCCCCACGCCCCATCCCCCCCCACATCCCACCCCACCCCGCCCCCACTCACCCCACCCCCACCCCATCCCCCACGCCCCATCCCCCCCACATCCCACC
>ML664161.1:38257733-38309989 GCA_007570785.1 Antilocapra americana
CCCCCCCCCCCCCCCCCCCCCCCCACCCCCCCCCCACCCCCGCCCCCACTCACCTCACCCCCACCTGCCCACGAGACTGTTGAGAACTCAGGAGTGACCCGGGCTTGAAGCCTCGGCCTTTCCTCCAGTCCAGCTTCCCTGGACAGTGAATAGTGTGTGGCCCCGATCTCTGAAAAAGGTGCTGATTGCGTAAGTGGCCTTTGTCACGGTTCTGAGCCCCTCACCCATAAAATGGGGGCAATAATAGTACCGACCTCTTTAGGGTGGTTGGTAGGATTAATTTTAACTCTTGTCGTTTATTTAGTCGCAGGATAAAATATTTTCATGCTGATAATAAATAAAAGCAAAGGAAAACTTAAGAGTATTTTTGCCTGAATAAATTCTTTGAAAAGAATTAGAAACACTATCTTCAGGTATTCTATGCAGATATTCTAAACACTATATGCAGGTATTCTGCAGACTTCTTTGTATGCTTATCTTTCTTGCTACAGGCATTAAACACCTGCTGTTTACCACGTGGATGCTAGGCACTAACACAACTCTGCTCTCACAGAGCGGACCCACGCAAGGGATCCCATCTTAGGCTGTTGATTTACATTTTTTGTTTTTAAATAAAATGTTCTTTTTATGAATAAAAAAAAAAACATACTTCCAGTAGAAAAACTGAGAAACCTTTTAGAAATCTCTCTTAAAAAAACATATCTCTCATGCATTCACAAAGATAAAAGTTTCTGGATTTCTTTGTAGAATTGTTTCTCAGCAGAAAATTGGAAATCTCAACCTCTATTTAGGGAGGAGAATGAGTTTCCTTCTCCTAAATTAGGGCATAATTATGAAACTTTTCCAAAAAGGTAGACATTTAAATCAGTAGATTTGGGATATAATTAGGTTCACAAGGGAAGAAACTAGAGACAGTTTGTTAATTAAAAAATCAGCTTTTAGAGTGAGGGATATACATGGTCTTATTTATGTAAGAAAAAAGAGCTGTGTGTGTGTGTGTGCATGTCTGTGTGTAAAATGACTGAAAGCTTACATGTTAAATTGTTATTAATGATTATATAATTATCTCTCAGGTGGCTAAGGGGAGAGTTTGCAGGGAGTAGGGAGAGAAGGGGAAACTTTTAATCTTCATATTAAGAATTTTTACATACTACGTGTAGAAAGAAATTTTAGAAAGCATAGAAAAAAAGCCCACATTCTAACACTCCGATTGTAAAGACTGATTTACAGTCTTTATGCACATTTTTTTTAAAACGGGGTCATTTTGTATATACAATATTATATCCTATTTTTAATCACTAACCTTTACATTGTAAGCATTTCTGTCATTTGTAATAGTGTCATTACTACAGTTGGATCCAAATGTTCAAATAAGGTAATGCCTCTAAAATAAACCCCCTTTCATGTTGATACAAAGTAATATGAGGCCCTTATGTTCAGTTCCTCTCCAGCTACACCATGGCCAGGGCTGGTTCAACAGAAAGAAAACAGAAGCATAGATAGTTGAAAAACAGGGGATTAAACAAATCTTCATCACTTCAGGGGCCTGAATGTGTTATACCACGCCACCATGCCTCATGAAATCTTGAGAGCTAAAAAAAATTTTTTTAATGAGAGAGCGAGAGAAAGATAGAGCTAACAGGAAATGGTTAATAGACAGGGCCCCTGACCTCTGCAGCAAATGCAAAATAACAAAAAGTTTCAGAGAAAAATGTACCACAGAATAGGACACAATTTAACACAATTTGTTACAATGATTCAAAGTGGGTAAAAAGTAGAGTCTCTTTAGAAGAAAACAGAAGAAAGCTAGCTAGCCCAGGAGAAATAGGAAGCTAAAAACGGCTGTTCATATATCCTGCAGCATCAACTCACTTCAGAAGATTCAGTGAGCATCTGTGATGGTTAATTTTAGGTATTCACTTGGCTAGGAAAAAGTACCCAGATATTTGGTCAAACATTTTGCTAGATGTTTCTGTGAAGTTATTTTTAAGATGAGATTAACACGGAATCAGCAGCTAATTTTATTCTATGATAAGTGTGCCTTATCCATTCAGTTGAAGGCCTTAATAGAAAAAAGACTGATCTCACCCAGGGAAGAAGGAATTCTGCCAGGAGACTCTTCACATGGAGTTGCTTCGTCACCTCAACCTAGGTCTTCAGCCTGCTACCCTATCATGCAAATTTTGGACTTGGTAACCTCCACAATCACATGAGCCAGCTCCTTAAAATAAATCTCTCTCTCCATGTATGTATTGGTTTTGCTTCTCTGGAGAACCCTATTACAGCATATAAAGTATGCTAGATACTCTGCTAGCTGTTTACTGCAGTTACTGAGGTAGAGCAACAATCACAGAGATAGAGGAGACTTTTAAGGCACAAGCACTGTGACCAAGGAGAATGTTCAAGGTACCAGCTCGGCAAATAGGAGGGAGACATTATCAGCTTAGAGGGTTCACAGAGGGCATCTAGAGAAAATTATATCTGGGCTCATTTTTTTAAAGAATAATTAAGAAAATAAACTAAAATTTCCAGAAGCCCAGAAATAACCCAAACAGCTAGTTCAGAAGAGAAGCAAAGATTTAAAAAAGTAAAAGTAAAAACAAACATACAGACTTAGGTTGATATTTCCTCCCCAGTGATGCACGGTTGCTCAGCCCAACCTCAGTGTTGAAGTGTGAGTTAGTTTCCAGTCTGGCCTGTCACTGGGTTAGAGCACTGGTCACAGTCTTAAGCTTTCTCCTTTTCTGTCTTAGAATCATTTTCAAACACTTCATTGTAAGACTGAGTACTAGATTTGCATAAATGGAAATCAAGTATCCTCTTGGAGGATTTTAAAGAAGACTGGAAAAGAATTCGAAGATCAGTTTATCAAAGAAAACAGGCTCTCTGGCCTGGTAGTACTGGTCCCATAGTACTTTTAAAAAAATATAATCTATATGTACATAAGAGCAAAGTTTTCCTCATAACATGTCAGTGTCAGAAGGGATATTTGCATACCTGTAACTTTATAGTGAGGCAAGTGAGGCCCAACCAAGTGAAGAGAGTTCCTTTGAGTCACACAGCAGAGAGAAGTAGCCTTCTCTGAACTCTTCTCTGAAGGAGGCCATGGTCTTGGAACTCTCAGTCCAGGGCTTCTTCCATTCCATGTACCGCCATTTACACAAACTTTGAAATGATATGATAGACTAAACATTGAGTTCATTAACGCTCTGAACCTCCTGAGCCTGATTTTTTTTTTAATATTTCATACTCCTTGCACAAGAGCCCTCCATTTGATGACAGTGTAAAAATCGTATTTAAAGAAAGATCCAAGATATGCGCTGTAATTCTAATAAGCAGGCAGTAATCAAATATAACAAAGTGGGGATGGGAACCCTGAATGGAGAGATAAGTGGATACAAATTGGTGTTTTAAAAGCAAGCAGTGAAAAAAAAAAAAAAGCAAGCAGTGGGTTCTCTCCTTCTAAGCAGAACAGAAAGAGACCTGGGGGAAGTCCACATTCCTGCCCACCCCTCTTCCCCCCGTGTCTCTGGAGTGCTCTCGTTTGCTTCTGTAAGTTGTTTTTTCCCAACCTTTGATCTGGAGATCCATGTAGATTTTGAAACCTTCTCTGGTGCATTTTCTACCAGATGGCCCCCACCACTCTGCCTCTCCCAGTCCTGTGGGGATTTCCCACAGCTGGTCAGCTGAGTCCCCATGCTCCCCTTCCCGAGTTTCCAATGGACTTTTGGTGCTCCTGACCACAGGCTCATCCTAAGCACTTCACTGCCCACAAGTCTGGCTCTCAGTAAGTGAAAATATAGCTTCCGGGAAATGGAAAGTAACTACTGAAGCCAAACACCTGGGGAGCATTGCTTAAGTTCCCTCCCCACCCTCCCATCTTCTGCTCCACCATCCCTCCAGCAGTGTCAGACTAGGCTAACCTACCTGAGTCTGCTCATTTTTCTTCTGGAAGACTCCTCGGGACTATAGGTAAAGGGAAACCTCATCAGGGGACATCTTTCAGCCCTCTCCTCCTATCCTCTGGTGAGGGGTCAGTTCCCTCACCCTCTGTCTCTGGCATTCATTCCTAAAACTGCTCTTTGGAGAGAGCTCAAGTTTGGGGTAGGGAATCTAAAAAGAGTGAGAGTGAAAACAAGACTTCACAAAGGAAGCTGGTTTAGGCAGGTTTCCTAGTGGTGACAGCCGCTGGAGAGTCCCTCAGCCTCCCCCTGTGGATGCCAGTGAAGTCAGCTCCAGAATCAGGCAGGAGTCAATGTGAGGGCGCCGCTGTGGCTCTTCATGCCATCAAATGAATTCTGCTCTTCTCAGGCGTCCTTGTGTAAATGGGGCCACAAGTGGCCAAATTTCCTCTCCTATTCAAATAGCAGCTAAATGTGTCTGTGCAAGGTGTACTTTAAATGTTGCCCTTTCTGGGGAGAGTTGACGAGACATAAATCCCCTCTTTCCACTCAAGCCATGCAATTTCTCTCTAATTTTATGCATAGAATTAGACGACTCCCTCCCTGCAAACCCTCCCCCTTCTTTTGAAATAGGAGACCATGACCTTTGGTTACAGATTGTTTTTCCCCTAGATTACTGTGACACTAAGAAACAGAGGGCAGCTGTCTATTTCACTTTTCAAGAAAACACGCCAGAAAGAAGAAAGAGGAGAGGGAAGAACCAGAGGAGGAAGGAGAAGGGGAGGGTAAAGGAACGTGGTTGCTTCCTCCTGTTTATATTGTTTAGCTGCTAAGTCCTGTCCAACTCTTTGTGCCTCTTAGGGTGGTTAGTTTAGTGTGTTTAAGAAGTAAATGCCCCATTGTTCAATCTTTAATGGGCTCAGCCTGGCACTCAGTGATGACCTAGAGGGGTGGGATAGAGGGAGCAGAGGGAGGCTCAGGAGAGAAGGGATATATATATATAAATTATGACTGAATCTAGTTGTCATAGGACAGAAACCAACACAAAATTGTAAAGCAATTTTCTACCAATTAAAAAAAAAACTTTAATCGGCTGACGACTCTTCAGCTTTCATTTATTCAAGCTTGATATCCTGACAGCTACACTCTCCCATTATGAAAGCACCAAAATCATCTCTGTCCTCTCCTTCTATGGCCTTTGGGTGGCTCCTTTCTATGTTTCTTGGGGAACAAGGAAAGTTAAACACAAACTGAAAAAAGGGCAACTTTTGTGACTTTGCCAGCAGCTCTAATGGACAGTGTGGGCAGGAGGATCGCAGCCAGGGTCCGTGGTGACTCTTAATCCCTAGAGTCCTAGCATCACAGACTGGCCAGGATTCCAGAGCAGGGCCCTACCCTCAGGCAGAGAACTCATGTGGACACGGGGTCTGTCTCTTCTCTTAAAGGATCAAGTAATAAGCATGGCAGCCCACTCCAGTATTCTTGCCTGGAGAATCCCGTGGACCAAGGAGGCTGGCAGGCTACAGTCCATAGGGTGGCAAAGAGTCAGACACAGCCTGAAGTGACTGAAAGAAAAGGCAGTACAATACAACACTCCCAGTGCCTTTGAAAGTTGCCCCTTCTAGTTTCATCACACACACACACACACACAAAACCAAGTCCTCCTTAAACACAACCAAAATAACCCCGGCTTTAATTTAAGATTATTTTCTCTAGTTTGGTCATCCACAGAAGTGAAGTGCATTTACATCCATTAAAAGCTCAAGGCAAATAAACAGAAAGGCCTCAAGGCAGTGAAAGATCATTATCAAGAACCCCCAACCCCCTTGGCCAGTCTTAAAAATATCTCAGCTCTCCTCTGTTTGCTCTTTTCTCTGAATTACCCAGTTTAACAACCCTCTTCTTACTGTTTCTTTCTTTTTCCTGGATCCATTTCTACATTTAGTTTGAAATGGAATGTAATATTTCAATAAAGGTCTGGGCTCATGTGCAAAGACAGTGAAGATAATTCCTGGCCGTGGCATGTCATATTTCCACTCATACCTCCCTAATATTTTGTTGGCATTTTCACCATCTTGCAGCCTCAGATTTGGCTGGTTGCCCTGAGTCTTTTTCTGTGATTGTTTGTTTCTTTTTCTTAGGGTCTGTCCATCTTGTTCTTGTCTCTCTCCCATTCTGTTCACTTTTGCATCCACAGCACGTGATACAGTTCTAGGCATACAGTAAAAGTAGTCACTCAGTAAATTTGGGGGAACTGGCTTGATGTGGCAAAGGAGTGGTACAGACATTAGGAGCTCAGAGGAGGGAAAGAGCAGGTGGGGATTAGAAGAGTCAGAGATTCTTGAGAAAGTGATTTTTGGAATACTCCTTTAGGGAAGGAAGATGTTTGGATGGGCAGAGAGATGGGAAAGGCGGTGCAGGAAGTTATGGTGAAGTCAAGATTTTCAGGCAGAGAGTAGAGCCCCAAAGGCAGAAGGGAGAGAGGCAGTGGGCAACAGGAAAAGAGCCCTCAGTTTAGATCAGGGTTAGCGCTGAATGTCCACTTCTCTTTTCATTTAAAGACCTCTGGTGATTTCCATCTCCGTGAATCAGAAAGAATGTGACAGCGTACAAAGAAGAAGAGATTACCACTCTCACACTGATGGCCTTTACCACCAGCTTTAGCAGAGTATGGTACCACTTGGGAGCACCATAGTCTGAAAGCCCAGGTCTGGCCACCCCATTCTGGGTGCAGGCTACACAGATGGATTTAAATGAAGCTGAGAACGAGGGTCAGAGAGGCTCCACAGAGAGGCTGAAATTCACTGCAACCACAGTCCAGGGCAGAAATCAGGGTGCTGTTTGCCAGGTAGGTGCCCAGGGGAACTGACCTGAAACAGAGGTCAGAGAGCTTCTTGTGACTCTTCATGGCTGAGATTGCAACCAGTCTTGTTAGAAACACCAAAGACACAACTTCCTGAAAATTTTTGTTAATGCAAAAATGGGTTTGTTTCCTTGGCAACAAAAGAGTCCACCATGGGAAAGAGGTTTTCTCAGCACCTACGCTGTCCTAAATAACAACAACAAAAGCTGTCGTAGCACCTTGGACCCCGAGTACTCAATATGCAAAGACCTGGCAGTAGTCCTCATTGGCCCAGCCCAACCCTGCCCTGTGGTACAGTTTTAGCTCAGCCTGGCTTTTATCTGCATGAAGAGAATGAAACAGTTCTAAGGTTGAGAGAGGATAGAGTGAACCCCTATCCTCCTCCCATTTTAGAGAGATCACTTTGTTCAGGGGCAAAGCCAAGTGCATTTGTCGCACTCATATATCACATCTCCTATCGTTTTCTTTTCCTCTAAATGGAGTCAGCTTTCTACTTCTACCCAGTTATTTTAGACGGGAAGCTATTTTGTGCCTACCACATGAAGTCCTTCCTGCCTTAAGCCTAGTTTCTCCAGAAAGCAAAGCTAGTTACAAAGCCCTAGATGACTGGGGATGTGAGTCTGGTGGTATAAGACAGGGGGATTTGACACAGGGAAAGAAGGAAGGCCAATACAAGGGTGCCTCACCATGCTGGCCTCTGCTTAAGCAACTGGTACTCCATCTCACTGGGACCTTCCGGAAAGCCTCATGAAATGTCTCTCTCAACTCCCCATCTGGATGATGAAAGTGGAAAGCAGTTATCTATCATCTTCCAGCCCCTTTGGATCAAGAGTAGCCCCATTGATTCAAAGTCCCTCATATTTCCAAGTTGCACATGCGTAAGTGCAGACTTTCCAAGGGAATCTGATGTGAAGGCAACAGAGAAGCCTCAAGTGCCAGAAGTAAACTGAGAAAGGTATGGGCCAGATAAAGTGCTATCAGGTTCCATGGGTGCAAAAGAGATCCACTGGACCAGTGTGGGTTGGCTGCTTACCCATGAAATGCTCTAGAACTCTTCACAGGAGTAGAAGGCTGGTTGGAAATTGGTGTGGGAGGACTAAAATCTTCCTCACCTCACCCTTTGGTTCTGTCACTGTGTTCACCTGAGGGTTATTGTACCAGGCTAGGGTGACTGGGATTCACTGTCCAACTTGGCTAGTAGGATACACTGTCCAACCACTCGGGAAAGATGGTAGGGGTGGTGGGGGGGGGAGTGTAGGTAAGAGTGGTCTTGTAAGCTAGGCACTCTCCCTAAGTTTCCACTACCCATGAGATGGATGGCCCACTCCTGCAATGGCATGACTGTGACTAGGGAGGGGTAAGTCTGGATGCTGAAGCAAAACTTGAAAAAGCAGAGAAACAGCCAGCCTTATGGCTCAAATACTGTCTACCCCCAAAGTTGATGGGTCGGCCCCTCCCACTACGGGCCACCTTTCTAACCTCTCCCCCAAGTGGCCCAATGCGGTTTCCTCTCCCCTTGACACTGAGGCATTGCTGGGGCAGGTGAGGGAGAGTGGCTGTGTGGTCTGGATACCATCTGAAGGGAACTGACAAAACAGGACAGCAGAGGGAGCTTCCTCAAATTGCACATAAAGAACACTATGCTCTTCCCCTGGTTGGACTTAAATATTTCTGAACATCAGAGTTCTCTATCAAGTAAAAGGAAGTTGGGAGGGGAAATGCCACCTCTGTGAAATATCACCCACAGAAAAACTGAGTGACTTGCCATTAGTTTGAAGACGGCAAGAAAGGAACATCTCAGAAGTGGAGCGTCATCCATCCTTCGATTTTTAACACAAGAGGAATTGTTCTTTGGCAAGTAAGTACATTTATTATTAGCTTAATATGGGGATAGCTTGGTGGATCTAATTACCAACAGCCTGACTGCTTTTTAAACAAACATACCTCCAAGATCCTTTCCCCCCAAAGGGCCTTCTGGGGGTCTCTCATTCCAACATATTGGAGAGTCATTATCCGAGTTATGACTCTAGATGGTGGAAAGTGGAAACTGTTAGTCCCTCAGTTGTGTCTGACTCTTTGTGACCCTGTGGACTGTAACCCGCCAGGCTCCTCTGTCCAAGGGATTCTCCAGGCAAGAATGCTGGAGTGGGTTGCCATTTCCTTCTCCATGGGATCTTTCCGACTCAGGGATCAAACCTGGGTCTGCTGCATTGTAGGCAGATTCTTTACTGCCTGAGCCACCAGCAAACCCTTGGCATCAGTTATGGCCCTAGATGGTAGAAAATATTAATTTTTCAGGCTGAATCTGTGTTTTCCAAAACCAGTAAAATTCTGGTGAATAAGTGAATCCAGGCTAATTTTGGTTAAAATACAGTGTGGCTGATAAGACAGTCTGGTGTGGCTGACAGACCGTCCCTGGGGTGGTTCCCTAAGAGGGGTCCCAAGCATCTGGAAGGCACCCAGACTAGGTCTCTGTTGGAATCTGAGAGGATCACATCAAAGCACAGCTTTCGTTTTTATTCCTAACATTTAATATATTTGCTAAAAAAATAAATCAGCTTGCTCACATCATAGTACAGAATACAACCAAGTAATGATTTCCGTATGTCTTTTCTCTTCCCCTTTTACTGACACTTTTCCATTGATTGAAATCCTCTACCCCTTTAAGACACAGTCCTTGTGTAGAAGCATTTAAAAACAGAAACATTTGTTTTTCTGTGTTAATATAGTAAGAAAGAAGTAGTTTCATGACTTAAGTACTGTCTTGGACAAAATATGCCCTCCCTGGTGCTCTGTGTTTCTTGATATGTTCTGAAGAGGGTCCGAGCTTTCATGGGTTGGCTGGCTGGTGTGGGGCCCTTTAGTTTTCTTTGTTTCTAACAGTCTTCAACATCTCCCAGCGGCGGGAGAGCGGTGGTTGGTTCTTGGAACATGCGCAAGGCAGGGTCACTTCCTCAAATGTCCGTCAAGTCTTGCTTTTCCCTCAAGATTGTGCTGTGATTTAGGGGTTGCTCAGATTACAATCCCTGACTTATTTCAGGCAGTAAACTAAGAGGTTTTACAACCCACGGTGGGCCAATCTTCCTTCCCAGATGACTTTTATTTTTTTTCCTTTTCAGGTTGTGAAGATAAATCCTGTCTTTTAATTTCAGGAGTCTGGATACCCAAGTACTCCAGCCAGTGTCTACTCAGTGTGTTTTGCAAACATCACGGGCGAACCCTCTGTGTGGGGGGCAACTGAATTGTCTTCTGCCCTGCCTGGTGTAAGCTGCAAGGTGCCAGCTCTCACGTGGCTTGAAACCGTTTGCTTTTGTTTTCCATCCTCATCAGCAGAAGCCATGGGTCACACAATGAAGTGGGGAACACTACCACCCAAGCGCCCATACCTCTGGCTTTCTCAGCTCTTGGTGCTCACTGGTCTTTTCCCCTGCTGTTCAGGTAAGCAACTTCCAGGAACGTGACTGAGTACACCCCAGGGTTTAGAGAAAGGACATGGTGTTCTCTGTGCTGTCTCCTTCTGTTGCCGTGCAAGTGGGATATTCAGGGTATTTCAGTCCATCTTAGGGATGAGAAAACAGGTCCAGAAAGGTTAAAGGACCTGTCCTCGATCACACAACAAGCCAGTGGCCAAGCTAGCTCAGAAACACAGACCTTAAAAGAAAGGTGGGGCCGTGTTATTTTAACAAAGCCAAAAGCCAATTCAGAAGGACAGCTTGGAGTTGTGATCTCCTCCACTAGATGCTCATTTACGTTTTGTGACACACTGAGGCACGTTGGCCGCGGGCTCTGCTTCCCAAGCTACATTTCCATGAGACAACACAGCTCACACCCCCTGCTTCTAAAACTGAACAGTGATGATCTTGCCAAGTTGAAGGGGGAGAAGAAAGTAGTGGTGACATACAATCTTTTTCCTATTAAAATTTTCTCTTAACATCTGCTTTTATGCTTTAGGTGCCAATGTCCTTTGTCAATGCTGGCATCTAACTTTAGGTAGTATCAGATTTAGCACAAATCGTATTTTGAGTTACTTTTAACTGACTACATAGGTGTTTCAGGTGCATCCTACAAAGAGTATTTTGACTTCTGGAGCCTTTTTCCAGCTCAGGTGCTGAATCTGGGGAGCTGTTGGGAACGGTGGTGCTGATTCTGCTGATAGGGTGGCTCTGACTCTTTTTTTAGAAGGCCCAACAAATAAAAGATCTGCTTTTCTGCTGAGTAGCATACTGCCTGGTTTCCTCAAAATAAAGAGGAGGTTTTGCCTCCTGCACAGTTTCCTAGTCTTCAAAGAACCAAATATCAAAGGATCTTGTCTTAAGCTCTGCTTGCTTAAACTGCAGCCATTACCCAGAATGACTTCGAGGGGCGGGGGCGGGGGAGGCACAGGGGAGTGGGCACAGTAGTGAAAAGATGACTACAATGCAGGTATTTATATATTTTCTGTCCTGAAATTGCTATTTTACACTGTTGCTGAAGCAAGAGAACCATGATTCAGGTTTCGCAATTTATACATCAGATTTTGCATGTATTTGACAGTCATATTTCCAACAGTTACAACTTTTTTTCTGGGTAGTTGAAGGCAGCATTCCCAATCTAGAGTCTTTAAATGAGCTTTAAAAGATTTAAAAGTAAATTTACAGGCTTCCTAGAAATGTGGTGTGTGCACAAGCATGCGTGCGTGTGTGTGTGTGTGTGTGTGTGTGTGTGTGTCTGTGAGATAAAGAGAGAGGGGTGGGGAAGGGGTGAGGAGAAAGAAACAAACAATAAAAAAGAGAGAAAACATAAAAAGAAAATTAAAACCAAGACTTTAGCAATTATACCAGAAAAATTAGAGGCAAATAGAAGGAAATGAACTTTGAGCTAAAGAAAGGTATTTTGGAAAGCACCTTGTTGTACAGTTACATCCAGATTTTATTGTTGCTATACTGAGTCAACAAAGGAATCCGTGAGCTTCTTTTGTCTGAATACCTACTGTGTAAAAGATGGACCTTGAAAAACTGAGCCTCAGATTCCTGCTTTCAAAGAGATTTGAGTATGTTAGCTGGAGAAGGCAAAAGTAATTAATCCGCAAGCAAGTGAAGAGCCAAGAGGTGCCTGGCTGGCTCTGTGCCTGGCTCTGACTGTAAGTGCCCCTGACCTGGAAAAGGCGGGATCAGGTTGGGTGGGGGCGCGGTCAGTGGGCAGGCTTTATGGTGGAGGATGGGGACCGCAGCAGAACTTGGGCAGAGCCGTAGCATGGACAAATGCACAAAGACAAGGGTGAGTCAGTGGGTGGAGGACTCATTTTCTGGTTTAATCATCTGTGTATTCAACAAACACTGAGCCTCTCTTATGTACAAGATACTTTTCTTGGTCCTGGGGACAAGCTGTTAGCAAAATTGACTTGGCTTTTGCCTTCATGGAATTTACAGTCATTAGCATGAAGACGAAGATGAATCCATCATTCAAATGACTATGTGACCAAGAAACACCATGTTTCCCTGCCAGAGGGGAGGGTGGTGAGAGTGAGCTGGGTGAAGGTGAAAGGAGCAGCATGTGAGGGACATGGAGGAGCAGGGAAGTGAAGGTGGGCAGTGTTGGGGCAGCAGGGAGACAGAGACCAGACTCTACCGGCTCGAAGGCCAGGGATCTGGAAGTTATGTGGAGGACTGGAAGGCCATGAAAGGATTTTAAGCAGGGGAGTGGCATAGTCTCTGCCAGGGATGATCACACTTTGATTATACATACCAGTCACCTGGAGGACTCCTTAAAATGCAGCTTCTAGAACAGGGGATTTTTAAAAATTTTTATTTTACATTGGAGTGTAGTTGATTAACAATATTGTGTTAGTTTCAGGTGTACAGCAGAGTGATTCAATTATACATATACACGTGTCTATTTTTCAAATTCTTTTCCCACTTAGGTTATTACAGAATATTGAGCAGAGTTTCCTGTAGCACAGGGGATTTTTAGAGCAGTGAAAATATTGGGTATGCTACTGTAATGGTAGATGCATGTCATTATACAGTTGTCAAAACCCATAGAATGTACAGCACCAAGAATGATGTCTAATGTAAACTGTGGACTTCGGGTGATAGTGATGTGTCAGTGTAACTTCACTGATTGTCACAAAGGTACCACTCTGGTGTGGGATGTTGATAGTGGGGGGGAGGTTGCACCCATGGGAGCTGGGGTGCATGGGTACTGTCTGTACTTTATGTTCATTTTGCTATGAACCTAAAACTGCTATAAAAGATAAAGGCCACATATGTATTTTTAAAAATGCAGTTTCTGCTTAGGTGGGCTTTGGGGAGGGGCCAGCAAATCTGTATTTCTAACAATCAGCCAGGTGATATTGATGCTACTGATCCAGTGTTTTCGGTTTAGCAGTAAAAGATACAGTATACAAAAAAAGAAAAAGAAACAAAGCATGAAGAATGGCTTTTAGAGCAGTCAGTACAATCAAGGAGGGCCTTGTCCGGGGCCGGGGTTTGCCCCCGCCTCTCCTCCCTTGAGCTACTCTTGCATCTGCCCCCGTCCGCTGCTACCCAGGACAGGGGGACCTCTTTCCTGCATAAGGCAGGACCAGCAGGGCTCCTGTTTCACTTCTATTTGGTCTGCAGAGGGAGAAGCACTGGACTCATGTGCTCCAGAAACTGGTGGTCGTCTAATATGGGCACCTTTTCCTCAGGGAGGCACAGCCTTAAGGAGAGAAGAGAGTCCTTAGGTCGGAGTAGGCCAGGAATTCAGGAAAGGTGTTGGCCTGGAAGTCTCTAGCGTGAGAAACACTGAGCTAGAGGAAAAGAGGGCCCCAGAGTGCCGTCATAAACAGGGCCCCTCCCCTGTCGCCATGTTCTGTCTGCATGCCGCTGGCCAAGGCGTCCCCAAAGCCACGCTTCTTGCTATGACTACCGTGGTACCAGCTGTTCAAGTCCCTGAGCATTTTGGAGAGAGACACACAAGTAAGGATCAGATTTACAGAGCATATAGTCTGGGTCTGTAGAGGAGAGTTGGGAGCAGTGTATAAATCAGGTCACCAGTGTAAATTTGTTGGCTGCTGGACAGCAGATACCTTTAGCCCCCTCGGGTGCCCAGCACCTGGCCCAGGGCCCACACCAGCCCTGTGGATGCTGGCTCACTTAATCAAAAGCACTCAGAAGGGTCCCGAAAGGTCACTTCCGTTGTGTTAAAGGTCACACAGACCAGTAAATCTCCAGGTGGTGAGATTGTAGGTGATTATTATGTTTTTCTTTATTTTTCATTCTTTCCAAATTTAATGTGTGTTTCTTTTAGAGTCAGGGAAAACCTTTACTTAAAAAGCACAGCACAGTCCTCAGCAAGATACACAACAGCACACGGTGATCTAAGCTGCTGTGGGCACCTGATTTTTTCTCCTTTAGGAAAAGTGTTGGTGCAGCCCTGCTGATCACTGCTGGGGTTCACCTATAAGGAAGGGGTGCTATGGCCAGCCCACTGTGTCCACACTGCCTCCCCCTTCTTTGGAGGGACTAGGGGAGACTCATGGCTTCCCAGACTGGGTTCTTATTTGTTTAAAGCTTAACATTAAATTTTGTTGTTGTATCTCCCAATTATCCCACATGGACAGGAATTTATTGTTGTTTTTCCTGCAAAGACATAAAATTTACCACTTTAAAGTGTGTGATTCAGTGGTTTTTAGTATAATGACAAAGAAGTGAAACCATCACCACTATAATTTCAGAACATTTCTATCAGTCTAAAATGAAACTCCAAACCCGTTAGCTGTCCCTCTCTATTCCCTCTACGCCACCTCTTGGTAGCCATTAATCTAATCTGTCTCCATGAATTTGCCTATTCTGGACATTTCTTCTAAAGGGAACTATATAATATGTGGCCTTGGTGTCTGGCTTCTTTCATTCAGCACAATATTTTTAAGGTTCATCTGTGTTGTGGTAACAGTGCCTGACACCTGTTCTGGTTAAATAATATTCCACTGCATTTTGAGTTCTGAGAGGTACGTTATTTGTCTAGAACCAGTGTACTCTACACTTGCTGGCAGAAAGCTCCTTCTCCTGGGGAGTTATCAGTGGGGAGCTGCTGTGATCGGGGCAGGAAGCAGGCGGAGGGGTCAGGAAGGGCAGGAGTTCTGAAGTGTACCCAGAGGGCCCTGCGGGTGGGGTGGTTTGCACGCAGACTTGCAAGAGATGAGCGAGGTTGCCTTCCATCTCTGCCTTCCCTCCTCCTCCCCCTCACAGCTGGGCAGAGGTGACCCTGGGCACCAGGTGCCAGTTGGGAGCAGTGACTCAGTGCAAGTGTTAGCCAGTTACCACAGTGATTCTGGCCCCATCCTGGGTGTGACTCAACACAGGAGGCACAGGAGGTGCTGTGCATGAGAAGTAACCCCACGGGGGAAAAAAAACACAACCGTATAGCTTTTACAGTTCATAAAACACTTTACTTCTGGGTGTCATGTGACCCTGTGGTAATTATGGGAAGTAAGTTGGGGAGATAACATTATGACCATTTTGTAGAAATTATACCTGAAGCCCAAGGGGGTTAATCAGAGGTTATGAGTCTAATACACAGTGGGAGGAATCAGATTCCCATCTCCTAAGGTCTAGCCAGGCATTCAGCAAGTACTTAGGGAGCACCTGCTCTGGGCCAGGCCCTAGCTCTGCAGATAAAACAAGCAAAACAGATAAAGTCCCTGCTCTCATGGCCCCAAAGTAACTCCAGCTGATACATAGCAGCTAGAGACAAGCTCAAGAGAGAAATAAATCAGGGCAAGTGACTCAAAAGGGGCATGAGGATGGTGCTGGCTGGGGAGAGGCAGAGAAGGCTCCCACAAGGGGACATCTTCCCCAAAGGAAGCAAGGGACAGAGCTGTGTGGAAGTCTGGGAAAGGCAACAGTCCCAATCGTGTGCCTGGTACTGGGTCAGGTTTCACCTACACTCCCTCATGGAAACCTCAACCCACATTATCAGGTAGGTGCTGCTAGGCCGTTTGTAAGATGGCAAAGCAAGCTCAGAATCCAACAGTGCAGGTAGTAATGTTGAGACCTGCCTCTCCCCTCCAGAACCACTAAAGCAGACACAACCCTTCAGAAATCTTTCAACTGTTTTCTTGTAACCATGTGTAGCGGAGTCCCTGAGTATGAAAGCCAGGTCCTGGCGGGAATTGCCCAGAAGATTTTTGGTTCCTCTTCTCAGTCTGGTTCTTCCTCAGCACCCGAGTCTGGGGAGGGGATCTCACATAGGAACATCGAAGAGCCCATTGATGGTTTGCTGTTGACCTTTACACAAACACCCACACTTTTCCTCAGATGGCTGGACAAAAACTCCTTAAGAACCGTCATTGAAATTTTCAGTGAGGAAAATTTTCAGATCAGTTTCAGTTAAGATTTCTTTTTGCTAATGTCACCACATGTCAAAATTAGAAATCCTGGATTCTTTTTGGGTGGGAACAAACAGAACACAGGAAAGACTCAGTTATTTAGGACCCCAGATGACTGAGTTGCTTTCTGTCATGGGGTCTGTCTGGCCCACAGCAAGACCAGTGTTCCGTGTGTCTGTCATAACCCCAGAGTGAAGGAGACCAGAGGGTATAAGTTAGGGGTGAGAGGAAGGAGAAAGAGGAAAGGAAACCTTTATGGAAGACCTGCTAGATACTAGGGACTTTTCCACTTTTACCATTTAATTTGAATTTAAGTTTTCAATCATCCTGAGAGGGTGGCATCATACCATTTTACAGATGAGGAAACAGATTAATCAGTAAGTGGCTGAGCTGGGACTAGAACCCAAGTCAATAGGAATCCTTCTACATATCGTTTTGTTTTAGTCGTATCTTTTTTTAAAAGAGAGTTTGGATTATTTAGCTATTTTATGCTCTCCTCAAATATAAAAGGACTCCTGAAAGTCCCTTGGAGTTCAAACCAGTCAATCCTAAGGGAGATCAACCCTGAGTACATTTTGGAAGGACTGATGCTAAAGCTGAAGCTCCAGTATTTTGGTCATCTGATGCGAACAGCCCACTCACTGGAAAAGTCCCTAATGCTAGGAAAGATTAAGGGCAGAAAGAGAAGAAGGAGAAGAGCCATCAGAGCATGAGATGGCTGGATGGCATCACTGATGCAATGGGCATGAACTTGGGGAAACTTTGGGAGATGGTGAGGGACAGGGAGGCCTGGCATGTTGCAGTCCACGGGGTCGCTAAGAGTCGGACACGACTGGGCGACTGAACAACAACAACAAAGTATACCTTTTCATTTATTTCCTTTTTTCAGTTATATTCCCTAAATCTAGGGCTGGCAGTGTTCAGCACAATTGTTGAAAGAAGTGCCTTGGATCATTCTAAGGTACCTCACACTGCTGTGAAAATACCCGCAATCACAAAACTCTCTTTGTAAATGCTGCGGTGGGGCCACATCCAGTCTGATATAGGCCGGAAGGATGGCTGGGGAGATGGAGATGGGCTAGTGTCCCATGATCCTGCTGTCCAGGGAAAGCAGGCCTGGAAATGAGATCCCTATCCTAGTGAGATGGGGGCCTCCCCAGGGGTTCTGTGTGGCTCTGGAGGCTACGGAAGGGAAGATGTCGGCACGGGGCCTTTGGGGCTGGTCAGTTGTGACAGTGCTGGGGTTTTGGAGGGACTCTGCTTTTAGGTCAAGCACAGCATGGGAAAGGTTACTATGCCTTCTAAGCAAAAAAACAGAAAATATAGTATTTCAGGGATTTTGTTGCTATTGATGAGTGCTTAGGAGCTAACAAAAACATGAAGTTTGGCTGCTAACATTTCTGTGATATGTTGATGGGAAATGGGCAAATGTTTTAAATGGGAACCTTCTTGCAAAGTTAGGTTGTAGGGGACTGGCTATATGGATTTCAGATAGCCAAGGAAGATAAAGACAGGATAGCCCTTTGTTTAGGTAGATAGAGAGGGCAGAAATGGTCCGCAAGTATAACTGGGGTCTTGTCGCATGGAGATAAAGACAGTCATTTCAGTCTGAAGTCGTGAGTCAAGCTGGGCCTGGAAGATGGGACCTGGCTCAGAGCAGACAGTGCTGGGTTACCTATCCTAGAACTGGGTCTCAAATGAGGGAAACACATAAATAAGGAGAGTGATCCAAAAAGTTCTCTGCAAAACTGGGGCAGTTTTCTTTCCTGTGCTTAGTTTTCTCGTCTATAAAATAAGACCACCAAAATGAATGACCAGGGAAATTCCTTCAAAACCTCACATTCCTTAACTATGACTTCACTGTCCCCATGGGACTGAAAACAACGTCTCTCTGGTTGGTGTGCTGGGGTCTCCTAAAGTCCTTCTTCTTTTGGGACTAGTATAACTTCTCTCTCATCTTCTTTTGGGCCTAGTGTAACTTGTCTCTCATTGTCCACAGACAGACAAATGGATAAAGTGTGGCATATACTCATACACAGAGTGGAATATTTAGTCATTAACATCATCATCACTCCTTAAAAAGGAAGGGAATTCTGACACATGTAAGACATGGAGGAACCTTGAGGGCATTATGCTGAGTGGAATAAACCAGTCACAAAAAGACAAATGCTGTATGATTCGGAATCTAAGGTAGTAAAATTCATAGAGACATAAACTTGAGTGGTGGTTACCAGGGGGCTGAAGGGAGGGGAAAAGGGGGAGCGGTTTAATGCATACAGCATGGAAAATCTGTGACACAACAATGTGAAGATACTGGATGTTACTGAGCTGTACATTTTTAAATGGTTAAGATGATAAAATCTATGTTATTGTTTTAATCACAGTTATTTAAATGGAGGGAAAAAATGCACTGGAGACCAAAAGAAAAAAAAAAAAAGCAAACTGAACACTCTGTCCAATCCTGCTTAGACATTAAATACAACACTCTGAATTCTGTTACTGCCGACCCTGAATTCCTGCTTGTGCAGGCACCTTACATTTAACAGACACAAGATCATGTTTTGTTTGCCTCTCCATAGGCTTCATCCCAAACAGTATGACCAAAAGAGTGAAGGAAGCAGTGGTGCTACCCTGTGATTACAACATTTCCACTGAAGAACTGACAAGCCTTCGGATCTATTGGCAAAAGGATAATGAAATGGTGCTGGCCGTCCTGTCTGGGAAAGTGCAGGTGTGGCCCGAATACAAGAACCGCACCATCCTTGACGTCACCAATAATCCCCGCATTGTGATCCTGGCTCTGCGCCTGTCAGACGGTGGCACCTACACCTGTGTCATTCAGAAGCCCAAGAAAGGGGCTTATGAACTGGAGCACCTGACTTCAGTGAGGTTAATAATCAGAGGTCAGTGGAACTTTCTGATTTTCAATAAGCCATCAATAGGAGTATGTCTTTGATGTCCTTAAAATTTCCTATAATTTCCCCTCTGGAAATTATACCAGAGGGGTCTATCTCACTTGACATTTTCTCTAGTTTTACAGTATATCCTAATTTGTTTTCTCAGGATGTCCTGGAAATATTTGTTAGTTGCCTTTCTTGCACTTTGACAGTCCAAGCTCATGACAGCCACCCTGGAGAACTACCATGACCTGAAGCACCTTCTGAATCATAAAGGGACACATTTGATTTGATGTAGTTGTACTATTCAATGCACTCGATCCAGTAATATATTCTCGTAAAGTATACTGAAGGGTATAAAAGCTGCACGCACAGGCATAAATATTTTTCAAGTAGTATTTGTCTATTACTATGTCTATTGTACTATTATATTTATTGTATATTTGAAGCTCTCATCTAACGGTCCTTCCTACAAAGTTAGATGTTATAAAACTGTGAAGGGCAGAGTAGGAACCAGCCTTGACTTAATCACAGGGAATCCTGCTCGAGGACGCTGATGTGTCCTGAACCCTCACTGAGAAGCGGCAGCCCTGGGCTGTCCCTTCATACTTGAAATTCAAACACATTTCTTTTTCTTCCTGGGCACTTGAGCCTTTCGTGGAAACAAAACCTTTTTTTTTTTTATTATAATTATTATATACTGACTTTTATTTTTTTTATTGTTTTTTTATTGTTTTTGCCATACATTGTCATGATATCACCATGGGTTTACATATGCTTCCCCTCCGGAACCCCCCTCCCTCCTCCCTCCCCCCCGGGAAATCTCGCTGCACCAGTCCTGAGCATCAATCCTGGGCTGGCGATTGATTAGACACATGACAATTAACATGCTTCAATGCCCTTCTCCCATATCATCCCACCCTTACCCTCATCCACAAAGTCCACGAGTCTATTCTATACATCTGCATTCCTTTTGCTGTCTCGCATGTTGGGTTCTCGTTACCGTCTTTCTAAATTCCATATATATGCGTTAATACACTGTATTGTTGTTTTTGCTTCTGGCTTACTTCACTCTGGATAATGGGCTCCAGTTTCATCCATCTGAGTAGAATTGCTTCAAATGAATTTTTTTTTTTAATGCTGAGTAATATTCCATTGTGTATATGTACCACAGCTTTCTTATCCATTCGTCAGTTGATGGGCATCTAGGTTGCTTCCATGTCTTGGCTATTGTAAACAATGCAGCGATGAACATTGGGGTACACGTGGCTCTTTCAATTCTGGTTTCCTCGGTGTATATGCCCAGTAGTGGGATTGCTGGGTCATATGGCAGGTCTATTTGCAGCTTTTTAAGGAACCTCCACACTGTTTTCCATAGTGGTTGTACTAGTTTGCATTCCCACCAACAGTGTAAGAGGGTTCCCTTTTCTCCACATCCTCTCCAGCATTTATTGCTTGTAGACTTTTGGATGGCAGCCATTCTGACTGGTGTAAAGTGGTACCTCATTGTGGTTTTGATTTGCATTTCTCTGATAATGAGTGATGTTGAGCATCTTTTCATGTGTTTGTTAGCCATTTTTATATCTTCTTTGGAAAAATGTCTGTCATGACCCACCTCCCAGAATATTGGAAATAAAAACATGAATAAACAAATGGGACCTAATTAAAATTAAAAGCTTTTGCACAACAAAGGAAACTATAAGCAAGGTGAAAAGACAGCCTTCAGAATGGGAGAAAATAATAGCCAATGAAGCAACAGACAAACAATTAATCTCAAAAATATACAAACAACTCCTGCAGCTACATTCTAGAAAAATAAACAACCCAATTAAAAAGTGGGCCAAAGAACTTAACAGACATTTTTCCAAGGAAACAAAACCTTTTAACAAAAGGTAAGAATTAGCCTTGATAACAGTTAGCTTAAGAGGATCCTTAGTGAATTCTTCACTGTTCTTCCCTGCTTTTGGTCTTCAGCTATATTGAATCTTTAACACCCAGATCCTACATACCTAAAGCTTCGAAAGTAAGCCAGATTTACACAGGATTCTCTTAAACTTCACCCTGCGTATTCCCTACCCATGGAGAGAACAAATATCCATGATCATATGGTGGGACGTGAGGGGCTCTGAGAAACCCATCTCCTCCAAAATTTAGGCCTGCGTGGACCCCTCCAATTCCTACTATTATAGCCCCTCCTACTAGTTTCAACACTATTCTCCCCTCACCTACGTGTGCTCAGCTGGTAAATCATGTCTGATTCTTTGCAGCCCCATGGACTGTAGCCCTCCAGGCTCCTCGTCCATGGCATTTCCCAGGCAAGAATACTGGAGTGGGTTGCCCTTTCCTTCTCCAGGGATCTTCCTGACCCAGAGACTGCATCCACATCTCCTGCATTGCTGGCGGATTCTTTACCACTGAGCCACCTGGGAAGCCCTCCCCCTCCCTCCAGGATCCCTGTTAAAGATGAAAATGTATTCCCTGGATGGAGATGTCATCGCGGACATCATTGGCCTGTATCAGTTAATTACGTTAGATACATAGTCCTTTAACAGAATATCCAGAGAGAAACAGACTCAGGACATGTACATTTTGACAGAAAGATAAAGAAGAAGATCCAAGAAGTAGAGAAGAGGCAGAGTTTCAGGGAGGGCAGGCCTTAGGAGCAGGTTATATTTGGAGACCACCGCAGCTAAAGGGCCAACAGGGGGAGTGCTGTTTGAGGCTAACATGGCCTCAGACAGGGGGATGCAGCGCCAGGATCAGACAAGGGAGGACAAAAGGGGAAATAGTGCTTAATTAGACCCAGAACCAATTCTGGTATTCCCAGTTGAATCAATTAGAATGGTGCTTCTCAAATGATAAGGTGCCTACGACTTGGGGACCTTGTTCAGCAGGTCTGGCACTTCTGACAAGCTCCCTGGTGATGCCTGCACTGCTTCTAAGGATTATAGTCTGAGAAGCAAGAAATTAAGTAAATGCTCATTTGGCCAAGGTGACCAACTGTCCTAGTCTGCCAAGGACTGAGGGGTTTCACTGGACATGAGACTTCGAGTGTTAATACTGGGAAAGTGTCAGGCTAACTGGGACAGGACGATTTCTCTATATTGCCAAAGGATACAATAACAGCGTTGTATCGTGAAGTAGGGTAGCTAGTTCCTCAAATGTGCTGCACAATGAATGAAAACCTGCATTGAGCAGCACATTTGAGGGACTAGCTATACTAGTTAACATATTAACTAGGTTAACAAATTTTTACCTTTCTAAAACATTTGCACCTTTTCCTTTCCTAATAGGATATTCTTACTCTACCCGTTAAGAGTGGTAAACCCTTGGGTTAACTGATTGAAATGAGACACAAAAGAGTAACTCTTCAATGGTTCAGGCTTGCAAGACCTTTGGAGCTGCTGCTCTGAACAGATCATCTTACAGAAGGGATAGAAGACAGAGCTGAGGTTGTTCTAAGCCCAGGCAGACCTTGAAGAGACGGTTTTCAATACGATCCTTGGTATTAGTGGCATTCTTGTGGCCAAATATTTCTTAGAAAAGCAAAGTCCAGAAATGCACATGAATCATAATTTGGATATGAGTTACTTGGATTTGTTATTCTAAGTTATAACATGACATACTGATATTATAAGAAACAAAAGGAGTATTCTTATTAGCTACCATTGCAATGATTTGATCTTATAGGATAAGTTAAAGGAGTAGAAAATAATAATGTCAACTAAAAATGGCTCAAGAAAATGTGAAATAATTTAGGAACAGGACTAATTAAAGAAAGAAAAGTGACTCTATCTGTATCTAGATCCAAGTTTTTCCTTTTCTTGGCAACTATAATCGCTTGTCATAACTTCTCTCCCTTATTACCACCAGGCAGTCCTAGAAGCTTTCACCTGGCAACTTGATTTACATGAAGGAACTCCTCTAAGAGAGGACACATTTAAGACTCACATTAGTCTAACTAACTTCCTGTATGTCAGTCTCTGGTCTACATGATTTATGTTAATGATACCATTTAACTCTTACAACACTGGGAGGGAGGTATTATAATCCCCTTCTTACAATGAGCAAACTAAGACTGAAAGTGGTTAAGTAACTGGCCCAGGTTTAAAGGCAAAACTGGTTTTAGAACCTGCTCTTGATGACCACTGTGCATTATACTACATTTCTCTGTGAGGCTATGAATTCTGAAAAGAAAACTAACATATGAGATGAAGTACAGGGGATTAGTCCTGTGTGTGTGTTCAGTTGTCTCTGACTCTTTGAGACCCCATGGACTGTGGCCCATCAGGCTCCTCTGTCCATGGAATTTTCCAGGCAAGAATACTGGAGTGGGTAGCCATTCGCTTCTCCAGGGGATCTTCCCAACCCAGGGACAGAACCCACTGTCTCTTGTGTCTCCTGCATTGGTGGGCAGATTATATACCACTGCACCACCCACCACCCGGGAAGCCCACATTTGGATTGGTTCCCCACACTTAACGCTAAAGAAGTATAAATTCTTTAAGCCTCACAATAAGTGAGGAAGAGGTGAGTGGAGTTTTTTCCTGTTTCCTCTGCAGTCATTTCACTATGCTTTGCTTTGTGTTTATTTTAATATCTTATTAGGGGTCAAAAACACAAATGAAAGAGAGCCTCAAGTACTTTGGAGTAATATTAGGAAGGCCTCTCTGTCCTTGTTAGGCGTATCAAAACAGCAAGGGGAGAAGTAAAGTATGGTGGTTGAGATTACAGGCTCAACAGTGTAAAATTTGAACAGAGGTGTATCTGATTAAAGACTACTTTTGAAAATGTAAAGGTAATGCTAAACAGGCTTTAGAGTAGTGTTACCCCAGGTGTGGGAACTAGGGGGCCAGCAAAGTTAAGACCAAACAAGTAGATTTACGTAAGTTACTGTCAGTGTTCTGGTTCTCAAGTTGGGTGGTGGGCTCCTAGGTGTATAGTATAGTATGAATTAATAAATACATAAAAGAGAGCCAGTTTGTATACCTCAAAAATTAGGTAGAAAGGGAGGAAAAAGAAGTAAAAGGAAGGAAGAAAAGGAAAGGAAAAGAAGGCAGACATATTTAAGCCTGCTTGTTTATAACTATCTCTAATACCATGCCATTGGTATTTTTCTGAGGCTACATTTTTTTCAATATAATCTTATTTAATGTTTTAATAAGACAGCAAAGTTTAAAGCTCTTAAAAAAAAAAAGGAAAAGAAATCAGTGGAAGGGAAGGCTCTGGTATCAGAAAAACTTGAATTCAGTTTTGCCACTTACTGGTTGTGATTTCTCTAGACCTCAATTTGATTATTCATAAAATGGAAATATTGTATTAGGATAAATAATACAAAATTATTGATATTTGACCTTTTTGGATCTACACCCTACCTCCTTGGGTTGTTATAAAGACAAAATGAGGTAATGTCTATTAACAGCTCAATAAATGTTGTTTTTAAATGCAAGCACTATGTCAATATTTATTCACATGAATCTAGTTCTAATAAGTGCCCTCCTACCTCCACTCCATCAAAAGTAATGAATTGATATAACCAACTCAAACTAAAGTCAGTCTTTGGATTATACATAACTACTAATACTTACGGGAAATTGCAAATTATATTTTATTATTCTTCATAAAGCTATACATTAAAAATATATTTACACTTACATTCTTGTTCCTTCTTCAGCTGACTTCCCTGACCCTACTATAAATGATCTTGGAAATCCATCTCCAAACATCAGAAGGATAATTTGCTCAACCTCTGGAGGTTTCCCAAGGCCTCACCTCTACTGGTTGGAAAATGGAGAAGAAGTAAATGCTACCAACACAACTCTGTCCCAAGATCCTGAAACCAAACTCTACACGATTAGCAGTGAACTGGATTTCAACATGACAAGCAATCACAGCTTCTTGTGTCTTGTCAAGTATGGAGACTTAACAGTGTCACAGACCTTCTCCTGGCAAAAACGTAAGTGACATTGTCCTGGGGAGTTTCTGCTGTGTAGAATCTAAAAAGAAAATAACTCAGCCAGATACATTACAGAATTATGCATATTGACTCTGATACTATTACTTGCAGTATTTTTTAAACATGCAAATAAAATAATAATAAAAGTGTTACTATGACTTATTAAGGTCACTGTACAAGGTTTGACTACAATGGTACTAATTTTATTTTCTTTAATAAACATTATAAAATTCAGATATCCAAGTAAGTTCTATCTATCAAGTCAACATCTTAGGAAGTTATTATAGTATTGTTGTTATTGAAAGCACTAAAATTTGCCCTTCTTTGAAATTACTTTCTAGGCTTTGTCACTTTCATTTTTTAAAATTTTAATTGGAGGCTAATTACAATATTATGGTGGTTTTTGCCATACATTCACATCAATCAGCCATGGGTGTACATGTGTTCCCTATCCTGACCCTCATGCATCGAACCTGGACTGGTGATCTATCTCACATATGATAATATACATGTTTCAATGCTCTGCTCTCAAATCATCCCACCCTCACCTTCTCCCACAGAGTCCAAAAATCTGTTCTTTACATCTGTGTCTCTTTTGCTGTCTTGCATATAGGGTCATCGTTACCATCTTTCTAAATTCCATGTATATGTGTTAATATACTGTATTGCTGTTCTTTCTGACTTCGCTCTGTATAATAGGCTCCAGTTTCATCCACCTCATTAGAACTGATTCAAATACATTCTTTTTAATAGCTGAGTAATATTCCATTGTGTATATGTACCACAACTTTCTTATCCATTTGCCTGCCAATGGACATCTAGGGTGCTTGCATGTTCTGGCTATTGTGAACAGTGCTGCGATGAACATTGGGGTACACATGTCTCTTTCAATTCTGGTTTCCTCAGTGTGTATGCCCAGCAGTGGGATTGCTGGGTCATATGGCAATTCTATGTCCAGTTTTTTAAGGAATTTCCACACTGTTCTCCAGAGTCACTGTACTAGTTTGCATTCCCACCAACAGTGTAAGAGGGTTCCTTTTTCTCCAAACCCCCTCCTGCATTTATTATTTATAGACTTTTTGATAGCAGCCATTCTGACCAGCATGAGATGGTACCTCATTGTGGTTTTGATTTGCATTTCTCTGATAATGAGTGATGTTGAGCATCTTTTCATGTTTGTTAGCCATCTGTGTGTCTTCTTTGGAGAAATGCCTGTTTAGTTCTTTGGCCCATTTTTTGATTGGGTCGCTTATTTTTCTGGAATTGAACTGCAGGAGTTGCTTGTATATTTTTGAGATTAATTCTTTGTCAGTTGCTTCACTTGCTATTATTTTCTCCCATTCTGAAGGCAGTCTTTTCACCTTGCTCATAGTTTCCTTCGTTGTGCAAAAGCTTTTAAGTTTAATTAGGTCCCATTTGTTTATTTTTGCTTTTATTTCCAATATTCTGGGAGGTGGGTCATAGAGGATCCTGCTGTGATTTACATCAGAGAGCATTTTGCCTATGTTTTCCTCTAGGAGTTTTATAGTTTCTGGTCTTACATTTAGATCTTTGATCCATTTTGAGTTTGTCTTTGTGTATGGTGTTAGAAATTGTTCTAGTTTCATTCTTTTACAAGTGGTTGACCAGTTTTCCCAGCACCACTTGTTAAAGAGATCGTCTTTTCTCCATTGTACATTCTTGCCTCCTTTGTCAGAGGTAAGGTGTCCATAGGTGTGTGGATTTATCTCTGGGCTTTCTATTTTTTTCCATTGATCTAAGTTTCTGTCTTTGTGGCACTGTCATTTTGGGAGTCCCCTTCCCATGATGGTCCCATGATGTCAAATCATTATCATTTGAGGGTGAATGTGCTTTTTAAGAAATACTTGTTCATTCAGAACCAAGCCTGGCAAAGAAAGTGAATGACAAACTACTTGAGGACAATGCTTGAAAAAAGTGGTCATTTTTGACCAAAACCATGACCAAATATTTACCCTACAATGTAGTAAACTTATAAAATTTTCTTTTCCCAAGAGGTGAAATCATATGAAAATGAAAGATGGAAAAAGCAGGGCTTATATAAATGTATGCATATTAAATCCACAATGGATTATTGCAGAAGAACTCATATACTTGAAATACATTTCTAGCGTATATGACTGATTATATGGAGCATCATCAGGCCTCTGCTCACCCCCTAACCCCACATATAACAATGTTTTGTGGCTGCATAGTAAAAAACAATACATTGTGTATATCATGTATAGTATATCTTATATCTTTCGCTTGTCTTTGCTTGTAGTAGAGGATAATTTAGATGGTCTACTAGTTCATCTTAGGTAAGATTAACTCTAGGTCTTTCTATCTTGAGTGGATTCTTTGTTTTCCTTAATAGGTAATGAGATAAAATTTGAGGCAAAAATTAGTTCAGATACAAACCAAATTTTGTTTGCATGATTTTATTAATAGTCCAAACTCATCTCAATATTTCATGTATCCTAAAAAAAGCTTATAAAAATTAAGTTTGAATCATAAAGATAGTTTATTAATTCAGCATTCTTGTCATTTTATTGATATATAATTAATCAATTTTAGATCATCATGATTAAGGTAGAAGTTAATAAGTATGCTTCAATTATATTTTATTTTGGACATCATTTATATTTGGAATATGAGTATGTATGATATTCTGGGGCAACAGCTAACAGAAATTTTCAGAAAAGAGCCAGATAGCAAATATTCTTTACAGGTCATAGTCTCTAGCAACAACTCAGTTCTGTTGTTATAACATGAAAGCAGCCATAGACAAGACATAAATGAAGGACATAGCTGTGTTCCAACAAAATTTTATAAAAAAAAATAGGTGTTAAGCCAGGTTTGGCCTATGCATGGTAGTTCATTAACTTAAAGGAAATAGAATGTAGTCCTTTAAATAAAAGGATGGATCTATTCTTTAAAGATGATTTAGACTGCCCAGATTTATCATCCTTTCTCTAATTTGTCTTTTCTCAACTCTTCCTTCACACTAAAGATAAGCAGTATTCCTTTCAGAATAATTAAAAATACTAGCTCTTTGTCCTCTTTGGTCTACATTCACAGTGAGTCATGGAGACATGATTACCTGTGTTTAATCATTCCCTCTTTCACTCAATCTTTTTTTTTAAATTCAGTCTTCATTAAGTAGTTGTCCCATACCAAGCATTTTGCTAGGTGCCAGTGTTGTCTTTATGGTCAGACAGCTTTAAATACTTCAACTGGACTTCAAATGTCATTCAGAGTCAGAAGCAAATAAAACACTTGTCGGGTTGTCAAGGGATGACTGCATAAACAAATGTAAATTAGTGTATAGTTGATAGAAATTTTGAATGGCTGTGAGCAAAGCTCCACTATTTAAATACCCACTCTTAACCCCGAATTTATTAATTAAGCAGATTGGGTCTGTGGCTCTTTTAGCCTGGGCCCGCCCAATTTGTTAACCCTTGATGTACTGGATATGTGTGTGTGTGTGTGTGTGTATAAGGGGTGAATCAGGGAGACCCACTCAGGCTGTCTTATGAGCTATATGTGCAAATGTCCTCACACAACTATCCACTTGGGATTTTGGGTCTTCCCTGTGGAGCAGTGCCAGGTTCCTAATAGGCATCACAAGAGAGTGGGATTGCTGTTACTGATTCCTCCTTTCTCTTAAACACTTACCTTCTTCTAGGCTGAGTAAGGCTTGAGAATGGATGAGGAGTGGCCTCTGAGAGTAAGCCTGTGAAACATCTTGACTCCCAGGATAACAGCAAGAGCTTCTTTGTTATTTTGGGTGTCATTTTGGTCTGCAGAGGCCAACCCTGGTAACCACTCGATGTCTCCATGCAATTGGGTGTTTGGAGAAAAATAGAAAAACAACTTACCCTAGTTTTCAAGTAGTGGGTGCTCTCTGGTCAAATGTACATTTTATAATGATCACTGTGGCAGAATGTATAGGAATTATTAGAGCCTAGAAAGCCAGAGGCAAAGAGACCGTAAAGGCTACTTGGTTGGAGATCAGAAAAACCTGAACTAATTCCTCCAAGAGATTTGGAGAAAAGGAATCAGTTGCAGAGATAGTCTCAGACAGAATAGAAAGTCAGTGGGAGCTACTGAGCAGTGAGCACGAAGGCAAGCCTTTCCTTGGTCACTGATAGAGTTGCCATGAACTGAAATGGGAGAATGCAGGTAGTAGATACACTTTAGAAAGAATACATATGCTGAGTTCAGTTTTAATCATATGGAGAGGCTGGCATCCAACCATCTAGTTAGCAGTTGGAAATACAAATTTGGGGCTCAGAAGTGAGATCAGAAATATGATATACAGACTTAGATATCAGCTGGTGTTTCCAATCCCAGGGGTGGCTAAGATCACCCATGATTACCAGGGCTAGAGAGAGAATGGGACCACAGATGGAACTACAGGGACAAGTTAAAGAATAAGAAGAGGAAGAAGAGCTGAGGATCAAAACTGAGTCACAACAAACAGATGAATGTGGTGTCACAGAAGTCCCAGGAGGAAAAGTGTCAAGGGGGACGAATGCTGATGAGAAGTCCAATAAGCTAAAGACCAAAATTTATCCCCAAGGCATGTAATCAGAAAAATGAGAATCAAGTACTTTAGTATTAATAAATGTTCAACATTTATTGATGAGCCATTCCAGAGAAATCAAAGAAGGATGAGCTGCTAGTATTCGTTTAGTGTCTCTGCCCTTTCTCCAGATGTTGGTGCTAACTGTTCCTTAAAGGAGTTGAAAAATAAATGGTGTAGCTGCTGCTCCTGAGGGGAGGACTGACAGTACCATGTATACCTTTCTACTTCCACCCGGATCCTTCCTCCTGTGCCCCCTCTTCTTTCTGTTCCCTGTGTTCTACAGATGAGAGCCAGTTTGCAGAGCTCTCCTCCAGGATGATCCTACCTACCACCAAGAGACAGCCGTGCTTGGTTCTTTGCTAGGTCCCTTCTATTCTTCCAGAAGCTCTAGGCTGAATAGTGAAAAAGGTGTTATCTGAAAACAAATGCAAAGTGACTTCTGTAGTTTTAGGCAGCTATTATGAGGTGTGTATGTGTATGTGTGTGTGCGTTAAAGAGGACACCCTACAAAGGAGAAGGCATGACAGAGCTGGAGAAGGAAAATCTAAAAGGTACATCTAGAACACAGCATCAACTATTAGTAGCTGTACATAGTAGTATCAGTTATAGAAATACTTCTATTTATTTCTCTACATTTTATTTTAAAAAATTGCTTATCAAGCTCTGATATTTGTTTATTTGGCCACAACACACAGCATGCACCATCTTAGTTCCCTGACCAGGGATTGAACCCATACCCCCAGTGTTGGAAGTGCAAAGTCTTAACCACTGGGCATCCAGGGAAGTTCCTAAAATAGCTTTTAAAGGCTCTCCTGAAAATCTTTTCTTTGTCCCAACTTAATTCAGTAAATGCAAACATTTAAATTTTCTTTTTCACATTCAATATCTATATCTGACATCTGATATTAGTTGCCCATAAGTATGTGTCTGATTAAAGAGTTATGCAAGAGAAATGATAGAAGCTGCAGTTTGGAGAGCTGACCAGGCAAAGAAGTGAAAAATGCTTTACAGTTGTGTCATTATAAGGGGCATGGAAGGGTATCAGGCAGTTGGAAACACATTAGAGCTGACACTGCTCTTTTCCCTCAACAGCCACACCAACCCCTTCTGCTAATCAGCACCTGCCCTGGACCATTAGTATCTCAGTCTCAGCATGTGGGATTTCTGTGATCGTTGCAGTTACACTAACATGCCTGACCTGCAGTAAGTAATATTGTACTCTGGTAATGATCTCAATTCTGGACACCCAACCTCTTATCAGTATGGGTCAGCATCTCCCTGAACTTTTAAGCCTATATTCTTTTTGGAGCAAATCTATGGAAACTTTAGTGTCTCCTTTACTTGTCCCAGCAAGTTCTGTTCACTCCCTGCACAGATATTTCTTGGACACCTACTATGTGCCTGGCACTCTGCTAGGCACTGGAGTTACACAGATGAGAAATCACTGACCTCAAGGCACATTCTAGCTTAATCCTTTTATCTTCCCCCTAACTCTGTATTTTCTTGGAGATACTGAGGCGTGCTAACTAAATTGATGACATATCTAATGCAAAGTGATAGTCTAATCTTTGATTTGGAATTGGAAGAAAGGCAAGAATGACAAGGTTTAGGGGCAAGAATCGTTTTCATGGAGGAGGGTAAGATGCACTAATGAGATGTGTAGTTGAGTAATTATATCGCTACAAGTGATTTTATCAGTTCTGTTCTTCAGATTTTTCGATGAAAGATCAGGAGTGGTTGAGGAAAGAAGAGCTATTTAGGATATCTTTTTCCTATGAATCTAAATCTTTGGCCTTACACATATGCTATACTCCATCTCTGTAATTAAACGAAGAGGAACTGCTAGGCCAGTGTTAAGGCTATAGTCACTGTGAAGGAACACCAAGCTTTCTTGGAGCAGAAATTTTATATGCTGAGCAAACTCCACATCAACATCTGCTGACTTGCAGCAGACACAAAAAATCAAGGCTCAAGGAAGTCACTAGAGACTCTTTTCTATGAACAACTTATGCCATGGGTAGGATAAAGAGGTCTGGTGGGCTCAAGGATGTTTCTAATACAGACTGTCCAGCCCTACTCCTCTAGTTTACAGTTTTTCATCCTTAGTACTATTGACTTTGAGGGCTGGATAATTCTTTGTTCTGTGCATTGCGATGTATAGCAGCATCCCTGGCCTCCTCTCACTATTCTACAGTAGCACCTCTTGCCCCAGTTGTGACAACCAAAGATATCTTGAAGCATTGCACGTGCCCCCCCAGTGGTGGGGGGGGGTGGTGGAAACCTGGGGTTGAGAACCACTGCTATAGTTCTAAGCCAGCTGAAGTTTTGCCAAAATACATGGGCGTGATTTAAGGGAAGATTACCTATCTAGATTTTTATTGCTTGTGCTTGTCTTCAAGGAAATGATGCAAGACGGAGACAGAGGAGGAGGAATGAAAACATGGAAATAGAAAGGTTCTATCTATCTACATAGAATCTGTGGAAGGATCAAGCTGACCAGAACACCTGGAGGTATCTTCTCTACCAATGTGGGATGGGTGAGATCTTGTGGCTTGTGAACACAGGGTTTTCTTCCTCTCAGGACCAAACCTAAGATCCTTTACCAACTACCACCTCCTCAAAATCCTCATTCAGAGTACTCTCAACAGGTGGGTGGCACATCTCTGCTTTCTCCTCACATAAAATTTGCTTAGTGTCACCTTTTCCTTTGTCATCCCATTCTGCCATCTTAAAATGTTCCCCTCTTTTCAGTCAACTCAGTGTCTTTTAGTATCTGTCAAACACATGTACTATTTCTGGGTTAACTCCTTATTCTTATCATTCCTTTCCCCCTGTATCCCTCAGCAATGGGACACAGAGTGGGGTAGCGCTATACCAATTCAGTAACATCTCATTGGTCTGTCTGTCATCCCACTGACCCAAGCATAGAGCCATTTTCATTAAGAATTACCTCTTAGGGTCATTTTCTCACTTAAAACAGAAGAGACCCCAGTGTCTACAGAAAAGGCTTCACAGCTTACCTTCCATATTCCAGTTATCGCCTCAGTGTAAGCATCCTCAGTTGCTTCTATCGTCCTTCACATGGCAGTTTCCAGGAGCACGTGCGGACACACTAAATGTCAACAAATGGTGTCCAAGACTTCAGATTTGATCTGATTCTAAATATATATGATCTAGTAATTACTGCTCATCCAAAGATGTTAAGAGAACCTAACAAAGAATCAGCTTTTGTGACACTATTACAAGTGTTAATTGCTCAGTCATGTCCGACTCTTTGTGACCCCATGGACTGCAGCACGCCAAGCTTGGCTGTCCATCACCAGCTCCTAGAGCTTACTCAAACTCATGTCCATTGAGTCAGGGATGCCATCCAACCATCTCATCCTCTTTCGTCCCTTTCTCCTCTTGCCTCCAATCTCTCCCAGCATCAGGGAAGGGTCTTTTCTAATGAGTCAGTTCTTTGAATAAGGTGACAAAAGTATTGGAGCTTCAGCTTCAGCATCAGTCCTTCCAATGAATATTCAGGACTGATTTCCTTTAGGATGGACTGGTTGGATCTCCTTGCAGTCATGCCATGGGTAGGATAAAGAGGTCTGGTGGGCTCAAGAGTCTTCTCTAACACCACAGTTCAAAAGCATCAATTCTTCAGCACTTAGCTTTCTTCATAGTCCAACTCTCACATCCATACATGACTACTGGAAAAACCATAGCTTTGACTGGATGGGCCTTTGAAAGTAATATCTCTGCTTTTTAATATGCTGTCTAGGTTGGTCATAGCTTTTCTTCCAAGGAATAAGTGTCTTTTAGTTTCATGGCTGCAGTCACCATCTAGAGTGATTCTGGAGCCCAAGACAATAAAATCTCCGTTTCCATTGTTTCCTTTCATGGCTCCATAGCAGCCTATGTGTATTTCCCCTACAGCAGTCGCTCAGCTTCCAATTCTGCTTTCTTAACAACTTACTCATTCCCCAGGATGCCCTTCCCAGGATGCTCCCCTCAGTTCTGCAATTACCTGGCATTTCCCTGACTTTCCTTACATCTTAGAATTTTTTTGCTCAGTCAGCTGAAGGAAGCCAGGAACCCAATCCCCTACACAAGTCTTCTGTGGCCCTGCTGTCCAATTCAAGGAGCTCTGCCTCTGACCTCTATAGTTGTGCTCAGGCACACCCCTCTCCACCCTGGGTTTATTTTCACGTGTCTTACTTTACCAGATTGTAGGCTTACTGAGAGGAGCAAGCATGCCTGATACACCTTTGTTTGTCCCACACACAGCTGAGTGAGCAGTTTTATCAGTGATGTTTGGTTGGTTGGTGACTGCTGGTGCACAATACTGCAGTATTTCCTGTAGTAAAATTCATGAGACCGGTCCTAAATTCTCTCATACTTTAGACCTGCCTTTACGTCGTTTAGCCATTAAGATCAGCATCTATAACGGTACCTCAAGCTGGGAATACCCTTGTGATAAAAAAATATAAACAACTTTTAAAATGTTTTCTTCAGGTCCTACCTCCATCTGAGATTGGCCTCTTCTTGGCGCTTCCGCGAATGGCCAGGATTACCCCACCTCGACCTTCCTATCCGTTCTCTATCTAGGAGCCCCTTCACTCCAGTGGCTTTGCTGAAAGTGACTAGAGGAGTATGATGGAGACAGAAGTAGTTCTGGTGACCTTACCCAAGGATTTGGAAACATGGGATTCTTTAGGCCTGGAAGAGACATTAGTGAAAACCACTTACTAATGACAAGGATCTCAAAGTCCTGCGTGGTGACCTGAATTATGAAGGTCAGGGCCAGAACCCAGATTTGGTTCTCTGGCTCTGGTGTTCTTTTCCTTCACGAATTGGGCTCTGTGCTACTGACTGGTTTGTGTGTATACACACACGTATCCATCAAAGTGCTTCTGGAAACAGAATTTATTCAGTATCAGTTAGGTCCATCTCAAGAGACTTGGTGTGATGAAGGAATGGAGGATGTCATGCTGTCAAAAGCAATCTAATGTTAATGTCTGGGAAGTCTGTTCTAAGTACACCTAGACAACAATGGAAATGTTACTGGTATTTAGCCAGGACTTTATTCACACTGTGTTCTCCTTTTTGGCTTTCCCACTTCTCAACCAAGTTCAGGAGAAAGTAGATCCATCTAAAACTAATTTCCTCTGACATGTAGGATGAATGACTTATACAGTAAGTCCCCTACATTTGAACCCCCAAGTTGTGAACTTTTAACTAAAAATAAATTTTAATTCCTTTAAAAGTCTTTGAAGTAACAAAATAGGTATTATGCCAATTTTTAATTCAAAAGTGAACTTCTGAGCTGTTTCGTTTGTAGTTAGTTTCTAGAACAAGTTATGGGTTAGATCATAAATTTTAAATAGAAAAAAAGTGTGTGTTTTGCACACTTGCACAACTTTCTTATTGATAGCCTCAGTCTTAACCACAAAGATTGGCACTGTGTATTAAGTATATTGTTATACCCTTGTTCTCTAATACAATATTTACTTTGTATATAAAAGTGAATATTGTATTATATATAAAAGCTTACCAACTTTTTCCTGAGGAATTATCAAAAAGCATTCATTTGGATTTTTCATAGTATTGATTTACTTGTTCCTATTAAAAAAAATTCAGCAAAATCCATTTTTGTTTGACCTATGACCTGGTAAACATGATTTACTTCACAAAACAAAAAATAAAGTCATTCTGTTTGCACTTATTAACAAGTTGCAAACTTTCAAAACTGTGAACGTGCATTTGCATGTCCAGTCATTGTAAGTCAATTCATGTGTCTGGCGCACATTGTCACATGCATCCTCTACCAGTGATTGTGCTTTTGTGTACTTTACAGTACTATAGAGAGTACAATAGTACAGTATCTTTATTTCAGGCCCAGGATGTCCAGAAGCAAGCATAAAAGCAGCAGTATACAGCCAACTGTGTTAGCTGGGTACCTAAGCTAACTTTGTTGGACTTACAACACGCTCTCAGAACGGAATTTCTTCATATGTAGGGGACTGACTGTACACCCCAAAGCACTAGTAAGGTTGGAGAGTGATAATGTTTGGTTCACATTGGACTGATACTCTCCTTAAATGGCTTTATGCTAGTTTAATCTCATTTGTAAAATCTTTATGAGAAGGTTCTCATTTAAAATGAGATAGTTTCATTGTGTATGTACTAAAGAGTAAGCTGCCTTTAGTAGACAGTGATTGAAGTAATAAAATAGCATTCCATGGGGCTTCCTCAGATACCCAAAGTTGCTTTTTCTCTGCAGTATTTCTGGATCCCCCTGACATCAGAGAATTGAACAGAAAGAAGTAGCCAACTGCTGTTCTTAAATGACTTAACTCATGACTCCTCTTTCTCTGAAATTGCCTTCCATGCTCACTGGATCAGGAGTGGACCTGGTCAATTAGACATTCTCATTTGAAAATCTGGAGTTGGACAGCAAGAGTTTGAACAAATTTCTCAAATGTGGCTGGATTTAAGATGTTTCATTTCAGTAGCTATAAAGGGATCAGATTATTCTATACAGTCTGAGGAACAGGGGTACACTTTCAAATGGTTGCTCACAGAACAAAATTACAAAAGAAAATAAAGGTAGTAGACTTACAAGAATTTAACGAAAAAAAAAAACAGTAACCAAAAAAAAGCCCAGGAATTGCTTCATTAAGAGTCATAATCCTTGGACATGATTAAAAAAAAGTAATAGCCAACACAACCTAAGAGACAGCTTATTTGTACTTTAAATAAATTATAGTAAATTATTGCTTATTACATTTAATAAATGTGTTAAAGAGTTATATTTTACTTTATTAATAAAATTATTTTAAAACCAACCATCTAATTTTATAATTTCCAGTTGAAGTATTTAATCTATCCATGGGCGTGACTAAAACAATAAACTGCCAATTTGTCAGCAGTTTACGAGGGGGGTGATTACACTGGTGCGGAGGTTCTCATACCCTTTTAACTGCTAATGTCTGTTGTTAGACAGTGTCCTGTGTGCCACGGTATTGTGCTATGTCTTACACACATTTCACTTAGTATCTGTTCTGAGATACATACTGTTCAACAGATGAGAAAACTTGAGACCTAAAGTAAAATGGCTTGGCTGTAAGTCACATGGCTGCAAAGCCCCAGGGCTGAGATTCCCAGCCTGTGGTCTGCCTCCAGAGCCCACAGCTTTAGCTACTACTCTAGGCTGCTTCACAAACACTGCTCATGTGAACAACAGTATTTTCAGAGTAGGAACTAAGAGGTCTAACCCCAAAACAAAGCACTAGCAGTTCTCTCCTTTCAGGACACTTGGTTCAGTCATTCTGCCTTCTCATTTAATAAGTTATACTCTGCAGGGCAGCTTCCTTCTCAGGCAGCAAGTTCCTGACGCATAGAGACAGTGTATTCTGAGCAGCTCCTGGATACTACAGCAGACATACTTGTCAGCATTACTGAGTGAGAGAACAAGATTGGGCTGTTTCTTTAATAATTCTTATCTACTTCCTTTTTGTTAAGTTTTATTTTATTTCAAATGGCATAGGAACCATCTCTGATTTGTATTAAAACAAAACCAAACACAACTACACATTTAGGTCCCTGTTTCTAGGACCCAAGGGTTTCACAGATCATCTGCCTTACCTGGTTCTTTCCTCTCCTTCTCCTAGTGATCACTGCAGTCCTCTTTTAAAGGGCTACAAGAATAAATTTACAACCTGTAGAATTCAACTTTAATCTTCTGGGAAATCTTAATTTACTACTGTAAAATCCAGAGAAAGGAAATCTATATTGCTCAATCAATGCAGATACAAGTATGTACTTAAATCTAAGGAAGAGTAAAGCAAGAGTACAAAAGCCCAATTTTTGGTTAAAAAAAAGCAAGAGCAAGTCACTGTGCCACTACAGATGCCAGTGCTTACATGTGTCAGCAGCCCAAGCAACTGGCATGCTATAGACATAGTGACATAGCACCCTTCACTATGGTGCTCCACTGAGTTTCAAGTCCAGAGCATGTTTAGTCTTTGTCTTGTTTATCTGTTGATGAAGGGTTTCTAGGAAGATTTAGCAGTGCTTCAATTTTCTCAGCGTCATCCTTGGATCGATCTTTCTGTAAATTACTTTCAATTTCTTCAGGGAGGAGCTCAGTAAATTGTAGTCTGGCTTTCCTGTAATGAAAGTACAAGAAAGATATAGCAAGTACCATTCTATTTTTTTTGGCTTTTAGAGTTTTTTTTTAAGGAAGATAGTATTTATCTTATTCTCCCCTACCAACTTATGAGCAAGTACTTCTTGCACTTCAAGTACAAGACTTTCTTCTCTCTCATAATCTGTTCCACTCACAAGCCAAGTAGGAGTCTCACATTACCAAAATGGACATTGCCAGGGCAGTAGCTCTGATCCTTAAGATATTCCAGAGTTCTCTCAGCAGTGACTTGCTTGCAGTTGCTAAAACACCTTGAGCTTGTGTGTGAACCTTGGAATGCTCACTGGATCAGGAGAGGATGCCCTCAGGGCCTAGGGAGATGTGAAACCCTCTGCCACTCTGTTCAACTCTGTTGACAGATCTTGTAGGACATGCACAAAGGTTATAATATTGGTAATCTCGATACAGAGAAGTCAGATAGGACACCACTACAGACGTAAATTTACTAGGAGTTAAAATATCTAATTTTCAAATAAGAGATCGGTTCTTTTTCTAAGTCAAGTATTAGTTGTCTTCCTTCCTTTAAGTGATTATCAAGGCCACCTATGACTTTCATAAGATTTGATCATTTCTTCTTCTATGTCTCTATAGAAAAATAGCCAGTGATTTATATTTTCTGCTCACTAAAGCAATTTTTTAGATTCTCACTTTTGTTGATTTCTCTAACTGTAGTTATTTTCAAGCAAAGAAGGAGACATTTAAAGTTCTTAACTATTTATTAACTGTCTGCAGAAATACCACATATATATTATATACATATAAATAACCTAAGCACATCTGACACTGACACAGTGACACTATTTCCTTCTGCCAAAATACTCTTTCATTTCTATAAATCCAGTTTTTTACCCATTCTTGAGGTTTTCCTTCTCTAAGTAACTGATCAACTTCTCTATTTTCTTTTTCTGGTTTCCTTTTTTCTGACTGGAATACAATTACTATTCATATTTTTCCAAATGTTAAGTCTTCTATAACTTCCTGTATCAGATTCAAATAATCATGTACTTTCCTTACTTTTCCAACTTCTTTCTCAAAGATTCTTTTTTTTAAAAAAAGAAGCCTCATGACACTTAAAGAACTAGAAATAAGCTAATGCTTCTATGCTTTTAACCCTCCATAATACCAAATTTTATGCTGGCATTCAGAATTTTAAGTGCTTTATAATAGCTTCTTATCTCACTCACCCTCTTGCTATGGAGAAGAAAGAATAAAACAAACCTATGTTGGAAACTGCGGTGTGATTCTGCCCTTACAACAGCTGAGAAACTTGATGGCTTAAAGTTAAGGAAAACATCTATGTTCATAGAATTAATAGTCTAGCTGGTATTTAAGATTTGTTTTCATTTTTTCACTGGCTCCAAATCAATGTTTTTTCTCCTATAGTACCTAAGTCCTTGGACAACAGAGCTATAGATATTAAGAATTTCCATGTATGTCTATGTGAGTGTGTACGTGTGTGTGTAGCACAAGTGGAAGTTTCAAATAAAACCAAGGGAAAAAGAAGACTTCTTATCTACCAAACTACCAAAGAAGCAGCAGCAGATGTCATCTTAGTGGGCAGAAGCAGAATCATGAGAATCATTGCAGACTATTATGATGATCTCACAAAGAATTAGCAAGAAGCTGGCCATCACTGGATTCCAGGGAGTGACTACATGAACAAGCGACAGTCTGCATCCTTCTCAGTAGCATCTAGTCTGTGAACAGCCACTATATGTACCTAACACCTATTGCAGCCAAAGCAAGAAGTATAGTAATTAAATGTGGAGACCTAACATGCTATGTAATTTTCATAGACATATGTGTAAACAAGGATATCATTTTTTAAGTAAAGCTAAGTAAAGCTCACTCACTGCTATTCATTTCCTTTAGATAATTTCCAATGCAGTCACAAACATAGGAAAAGAAAAAACATGCAACCAAATAAGATTTATAACATTTAACTTAAAAAAAAATGTATCTAAGGAAAAGTTCTCAATTAGTATCTTTCATTTTTCCATTTTCCTTAATTAAATACAATAAAGACCAAGTAGGTTACCAGGTGAAAGACTCAGTAAAAAGAAAGTCTTTTGACTTGAGCAGCAATTTAGAGTACCTGTTTCAGAAAGCATCAGTCTGAGGACATGAAAGCCAAACAATCCAGTCTTAACACACTCCTTACCGCTCTTCCAGTTTCAGCTCCTGGAATGCTTTTCGATCCTTCTGTTTTCTCTCCTGAACTGTCTCACCACAGTACATCTGAAGTGCCATCAATAGGCTTCCTATAGGAGTGCTGAGGAGGAGGCAGAGGGAACGTTTAGAAGAAAGAGCCATAAGACCATGCAGAATGAGAGGGTCTCTGCTAAGGCATGAGGAACACTAACCAAACCATCGGCTCACTGACAGGTGCAGGGACATCTGGCAGTTAAAGCATCCTTGTCAAATAAAAAAATATTATGATTATTTCCTTCCTGATCTGAACAACAGGAAAAGCAATCATTGCAACATCCTAAATTTAACTGGTCTATAAATTGACTCTTTTTTTTAAAATTATGGAAGATAAATAAACTAGTAAAAAAATATATATTTATAAGTTCTAGTTAGCAGCTTAATATTGAAGGTTTCTCAGAAAAGAAATTCATACCAGGAATGGTACCAGACCCTGTAAGAGGCAAGAAATGTGAAGCGTACTTTTGGTTGTGAGAAGGATGCTACTGGCTTTGGGGTTGGAGCTACCAAAATATCCTAAAATTCAAGAGTCTGGCACAGCTGTCTCACCCAGAATGCCAAGAGTTACCCACTGAGAAAATGACTTAGATAACAATTATCACAGTAATGAAGAGGGTTTTGTTCATATTTTCAGAGGAGTTTTTGACTCTGATACAACTTAAATTCCTTATTTAACATTGTAACCACATTTAAAAAATTATTTTTGCTAGGTGGAAATGCTTGATGATGATGAATGGATAAACAAAATATGAAACTGTATATACAATGGAATATTATGCACTCCCAAAAGGGAAGATCCTGTCACATGGATGAAACTCGAGGACATTATGCTTAGCAAAATATGCCAGTTACAAAAGGAAAAATACATGATTTCACTAATACGAATTACTCAGAGTAGCCAAAATCACAGAAACAGAAAGTAGAAAAGTGGTTGCCAAACACTGTGTGGGGCTGGGGGAAGGCAGCACAGTGTTTAATGGGTACAGAGTTTCAGGTCTGCAAGATGAAAAAGTTCTAGAGACCTGTTGCACAACAATGTGAATACAGTTAACACTGCTGAACTGTACACTTAAAAGTGGTTAAGACGGTGATTTTTATGTTATGTGTGTCTTTTAACCACAATAAAAAAATATTTTTGCAGCTAATTTCAACAATTTTCCCCTTCAAACCAAGTTGGTATATTAACAAGAAAACAAAAATGTCAGCAACAGATCATCACATGATGAATTTTAAAACAAATTTGGAAGGTGAGGGAGAACTCTTCTTTCTATTCAGGTGAATGCAAATAAAGACAGAAGAAATGACAAAACTAGCAAATCAACATTTTGTAACCAGTTTTATAGTAAATAATAACTGATTACATTAGGGATCATCAATGGACCATTAAAACCACTAACAGACAGCTGGAGAGTACATAATTCACACTACCTCACCCCACAGATTACTTATTAAACACAATGGAAAAAGATAACTTTGCAGTGGAGAAATTTGGCAGATACCAAATGTGCTAGGCAGAATTCTAAAATGGTCCCCCAAAATTTCCTGCCCTAATTTCTCAAATATGAATGCATGATGAGAAATTATGCCCATAATTAAATTATGTTATGCAGCAAAGTGGATTTTGCAGATGTAACTAAGGTTACTGATCAGTTGAATGAGCTAATCAAAAAGGAGATTACCTGTGTGAACCCTATGAATACGGAGAGCTTTCTCCAGTTGGTGGCAGAATGGAAGTCAGAGAGATTCAAAGTATGAGAAGGATTCAACATGCTGGCTGTCGGTTTGAACATGGAGGGGACAAGGAGAAGAAATGTGGATGCCTCTAGGAACAAGGTGGTGCCTGACAGCCACCCAGGAAACAGGAATTCAGACCTACAGCCACAACAGTTCCGTCAACTACCTGAATTTTATGGAAACAAATTCTTCCCACACAGCCTCCAGGTAAGAGCCTGCCTGACCAACACCTTGATTTTAGCCTTGTGAAATACTATGAAGAGAATCCATCTGAGCCCACCCAGACTTCTGTCCTACAGGAAAGTGATATAATAAATGGGTAGTGTTTGAAGCTTCTTAGTGTGTGGTTAATTTGTTACACAGCAACAGAAAACTAATATATCAAGTTATATCACTTACAATGGTGACATAATATGTCTCTTGACATACACTGAGAAGGACACAACTTTGCCTATGTTGTAATCTTGATAAAAACGTTAAACCTAAATCTAATCATGAGGGAATAATCAAACAAAACTGAGAAATATTCTGGGGGGGAAAAAACAGGTGTGGAACTAGTCTAGCTTAAAGGAATCTAAAGAGACATGACAACAAAATACAATTTAATCCTGGATTCTACAAAATTATATATATATTACACACACACACACACATAGAGAATTATTGTAATAACAGGAATTCTGAATATGGACCTTATGTTAAATAGTATTCAATCAATGGTAAATCATTTATCATGATAATTGCACTGTGAAATCACTGGAGAATATTCTTTCTCCTGGGAAATACATGCTGATGTATTTAGGGCTGAATTATGAGGTCTCAAATATTTCAAATGGTTCAAACAAAAAGAAATATACACATGTCCCACACAAATACTGAGAGACAGAGAAAAAATATGGAAAAATGGTAACAACTGGTAAATCTAAGTGAAGGTTATATGGGTGTTCAATATACTAATGACCTCAACTTTTCTACAGGTTTGAAATGTTTCAAAGTAGAGAAGAAAACTCTTAAAATTTATTAAATTAAATAAACAAACCTAACCCCATTTTTTTAATGTACTTGTTAGCTGTTTCTTATTCCTTTTTCCTACTCTTTCTAAGTGTCTTTGTTCAAACCTCAGTTTCAGGTTTTAGTGATATTTAAACAGTTCTTACCCAGTGAAGACCAGAAGTAAAATCAACAACTGGGATGCAATCAGAACTGGACAATCAAAGCTACTACCAATATAAGACTGTGCTGTGCTGTGCTTAGGTGCTCAGTCATGTCCAACTCTTTGTGATTCCAAGGACTGCAGCCCACCAGGCTCCTCTGTCCATGGGGATTCTCCAGGAAAAGATACTGGAATGGGTTGCCATGCCCTCCTCCAAGGGATCTTTCCAACCCAGGGACTGAACCAAGGTCTCCTGCACAGCAGGCAGGTTTTTTACTGACTGAGCCACCAGGGAAGCTCAATACTAGACTAGAGAACTTTTAGGGGATTAAATCCTCTAAGGATTAAATTTGTTCTTTCGAAATGATTCAGATTTTTAACAGGCAAGGCATTAATGAATTAATGAATATAATAATTAATAAGTTATATTAATTTAGAATCAAAGTATGTTAACACTTACCCCAGCAAGGCTCCAATTATGCCACCAGCTACTAGGCCATGCAGGCCTAAGTTTATTCTAAAAAGACTTCCTGTGACAGCTATTTTAAAAGAAACAAAAAACAATATCAAATCATTTTTAAACACTAGAGTTCCATTTAAACAAGTTCCTTCTATAAGGACATAAATCTCCAAGTAAGCTTTTTGAACCCAACATTAATATATTACCACGACCTAGACTTCCCATTCGGCCAGCTTCTCATCCACTCTGCAAGTTTAAAGGAAGAAACGTCCCTTTAACAAACCAAACTGCTCAGTTGGTTCTATGGACTCAGTCTCTCCTCATTCTGCTTTTTTGCCAACCTCACCTTAAAAATCTGTTATTTCTTCACTTCTACCTCTTTTATTTCTTCCTGCTTTAAGGAAAGTTTTCTCCAAATAAACAATAAAAATCTTCACTAGCCACTTGGCAGTTCATGTCTTCCCCCAGCTTTGCCCCTTCCTTTTTCTTTTCGGACACGCTGTATGGCATGTGGGATCTTAGTTTCCCAATCAGGGACCGAACCCGTGCCTCCTACAGTAGAAGGGCCATACCACCAGGGAAGAACCCAGCCTCATCGGTTCTGCACTGCTAAGCTGCACCTCTCCAGCAGGCCTACAAGTGGGCAGTTGGCCTGCATTGCCACCTGGTGGCTGGAGCATAGGTCCTCTTTCCTTACCACTAAGACTGTACACCCAAGATGTCCATTCATTTTCCTCTTTCACTATGCACAACACAACAAATGCCATTTCAGGTGATAACATTTTTAAACATTAACATTTGAGGTTTATATCTCTTATTTAAGTATAATTTATTCACTTTTTAATTTTTCTATTTCATGATTTTTCTCTATCTTTCAACAGTGCAACTATTATTTGTCTAGGTGTGAATCATGTTTATTCCTCCTGGAGTTTGAGATTCTTGGATGTGTAGATTAATGTTTTTCATCAAATTTGGGAAGTCTGTGGCCATAATTTCTTAAAATTCTTTTTCTTCCCCTTTTTTCCTTTCCTCTCTATTATCCACATTCTTGATTGTGTCTTCATTTTGAAAAATTCTGTCCTTCGTAAAAGATAACCTATATCGATCTATCTTCAAGTTCATTGATTCTCCCATGCTCTCTCAAACTGGCTTTTGAGGGCCTTCTCTCCAGTGAATTTTTAATTTCCATTACTGTATTTATCAATTCCAGAATATTCATCTGACTCATAAAAATAATTTCTATCTTCAGTGATATTTTCTATCAGATAACTATCATCACATTTTAATTATTTTAAATGCTTGAAGTCTTCTGTCTGCTATATCCAATAGATGGCCTCTGTCAGAGAAATACCCACTGACTGCTTTTGTTTGGTCTATCATGTGACATCTTTGTTTTTTGAAAACCAGGCATTTTAGGTAATAAATTACAGCAACTTGGATTATCTTCCTACCTAGGGGCATGGCTGTGGTTCTCTGCTATAGTGATTTGCCTGGACCAATTCTGTGGAGTCTTAATTTTCTTGTTTAGTAGAGTGCAGCCAGAGAGATCTCTGTTCAGTTTTTACTCTTATGTCTGGCTTCCTAGGAATCACACTAGCTTGGCAGACAGCCAGTGACTTGTCAGTGGTTATGATTACACATTTTAAGCCAGTAAGGCTGTCACCTTTTGCCAATGGATCTGTCTGTGGCTTGAAGAATGCACTCAAAGTTTAGGCAGTTTATAAATCTTCTGGCTTTTACTTTCTGTGTTCATGAGGCCTCACAATTAAGCAGATAAGCAGCTTGCTAGGGCCCTTACCAGTCTCTCCTGAGTGTGCTTATACAGACAGGTCACTTTCCAGAGTTCTGGGGATTAGTAGGTTCTTAACGAAGTCTCCCTTGGCTTTCTGGTTCTCTGGATGTCTTTGGTAAAATTCTACCTCATCCACTAATCGACTGCTTGCCCCAACCACCACCAAAACCTCCAGTTAGCTGTGTGGTGTTCTCTCCTAAGTGTTTGCTATTGTTTTCAGCAACACCCTTAGGCATGGAATTTTCTGTGCTCTGCTCCAAATCAAGTCAGTCATCTCCAACCTTAGAATTGGTTCTCCCAGCCTGCCCTGCCCTGCCCTGCCCTGCCCTGCCCTTGTGGAACTTCTGTATCAGGGAGCTGGGCACTAGGTGGGAACAGCCTCAGGCTGAAACACTATGGACTCCCATTGTTCTTACCAAGATTTAGTAGAAATTCTTAAATAAATGCTTCTCAATTTGATGTGTGTCCTTGCTCAGTTCCAGGATCTTTAAGCAGTTGTTTTTGATAATTATGTCCAATATTATTATTACTTTTGGAGGAAAGGATTTGCCAAGCTCCCTGGATACTGAAAATACTTTTATAAGTGTTCAAACAAATATCAACTAATAGTGGTGAGGGAAGACCTCATTACCTGATTTAATTTTAATGGTATTTATTTTAATGTTGGTTGCTGGTTTGAAATAAAAATATATTTTCTATCATATATATTTTTGTTTTTATTTTAGTAATATTTACATTCAATTGAGAACCCTTTATTCTACCCTGCTATATGTCAAACAATTGTGACATAAAAGGCAAACACTTTCTCTGAATTTTAGTGAGCTGTCTAGTAGGGAAGCAAAACAAGTAAACTGCTACAACATAGTGTTATAAATGCTTTGATAAAACTGTTTACAGTGAGTTATGAGAACACAGGGGAAAGGTACCCAAGATAGGGAAATGGGAGTTAGGAGAGCCTCTAAGGAAGCTGAACTCAGCCTTGAAAGACAGGTCTTAAGTATGGACCTGAATAAAGTTAGTTATGGGAGTGGAAAGTTGGATTCAAGCAAGAATTCTTGTAAAGCAAGAACACGCTGGGTTTGAGACATCAAAGTAGATTATAAGGCTCGTGCAAGAGTGGTACATGGAGGTCAGGTCAAGAATCAACCTTAAAAAAAAAGAATCGACCTTAGTGTGATGGGAAACTAAGGAAGAATCCGAAGCAAAAAGTGCTAAAATCATACTTGTATTTCATAAAAGTCAGATAACAGTAGAGGTTTGAAGCAAACCAAGATGAGAAACAGGGAAAACCTGCAGTGGGTAAAGAGGTGAGAGAGTCCAAAAATTTAAGAAGACTGACAGAACTAGGAGTTTGGAAAGGGGACATAAAGGGCAGAACCACATCAATAAATGATTTCCAGTTTTGGAATTTAAGAGGGTAGATGACAAGAAACATAGAGCAGGAGTAAATATGAGGAGCAAGTGAGGGCATAAACACAAGAGTTTTCTTTGGATGTAGGCAGTATAGAATATTCATGTAAAATTTTTCACAAGTTAAACAGAGTAAGTTCTAGCTGCTCCAATGCTATTAATACCTATTTCTCATTTCACATTTTTAAATGTTTTCATTAAAATGTTAAGCTCAAATTATGTGTATGTGTGTTTGCCTGTGTATTCACAGAAAAAGAGTGTGCACCTAAAACAAAGAGCGTAAGTGATAAAGCAAATGGGCTAAAATGTTAATAACTGGGAATTCCTTGGCTGTCCAGAGGTTAGGGCTCTGCATTTTCACTGCCAATGGCCTGGGTTCAGTCTCTAGTCAGATAACTAAGATTCCACATGCTTTGCAGCCAGAGGTGGGTGGTTGTTGTTCAGTCGCTCAGTCATGTCCAACTTTTTGCAGCTCCATGGACTGCAGCACACCATGTTCTGCACTATCTCCCAGAGCTTGCTCAAACTCATGTCCATTGAATTGTGATGCCATCCAACCACCTCTTCCTGTGTCCCCTTCTCCTCCTGCTTTCAATCTTTCCCAGCATCAGGGTCTTTTCCAATGAGTTGGCTCTTCACAACAGGTGGCCAAAACACTGCAACTTCAACTTTGGCATCAGTCCTTCCAATGAATATTTAGGACTGATTAACTTTAGGATTGACTGGTTTGATCTCCCTGCGGCCCCAGGGACTCTGAAGAGTCCTCTCCAGCACCACAGTTCAAAGCATCAATTCTTCGGCGTTCAGCCTTCTTTACTGTCCCACTCTCACATCCATACATGACTACTGGAAAAACCACAGCTTTGACTAGACGGACCTTTGCTGGCAAAGTGATGCCTCTGCTTTTCAATACACTGTCCAGGTTTGTCATACCTTGTCTTCCAAGGAGCAAGCATCTTTCAATTTTATCTGCAGTAATTTTGGGAGCCCAAGAAAATAAAGTCTGTCACTTGACCCTAATGGCAGAAAGTGAAGAGGCACTAAAGAGCCTCTTGATGCAGGTGAAAGAGGAGACTGAAAAAACTGGCTTAAAACTCAACATTCAAAAACTAAGATCATGGCATCTGGTTCCATCACTTCATGGCAAATAGATGGGGAAAAAAATAGAAACAGGATAGGCATGGGGTGGGGAGCTTAAGAAAATTCTTAACAATAACAGAATCTTTGTACTAAAGGATACTTGCTCATGGTGCTCCTTGTATTTTATTTTTGCAACTTTCTATAAGCTTGAAGTTATTTCCAAACAAAAAAGTAAAAAAAACTGTTATGTGAAGTATAAGAATGTTTTTTTATGTGAGGGAAAATACATGAATTAATGAATGTTTGCATCTAAATGGCAGTTAACTTCATTTACATTTCAGGAAATGTACTGGATTTGTACCAGAAATGTAATGAAACTGTTCAACACTGTTTTTAAATGTTCATTTTAAGGAGAGCATGTCTACCAGAGGCAGAGTGCTTTAAAACAAAATCTAATTTCTTATCATGAAAAATCTGGCTCCTCTCTACTTCACCTCACAATTCTCTCAAGCCACTCTTCCCCTTATTCACTATGTTGCAGTCATATCATCGTACATTTGAGAAACCTTAGAGCCTTCACCCTTGACGTTACCCCTGCTTAGGTGACTCTTCTCTGGAAGGCCTGCTCTTTCCCATTCTTTAGCTATCAGCTTAAATGTCACTTCCTTAAAAATCGATCAGCCTGTCCATATTAGATCCTACTGCCACACCGATTTATTACTTTCTATCTTGGCAACCTGTTTTATCTCACAGACATTAGATGATAAAACTCAATGAAGGCAAACACTTTTTCCTGTTTTGTTCACTAAGTATACCAAAGACCAAGCACATTTTCCATACATCTTGCATGAATGTTAAATGGGATGTGATGAGAAGCCAACCAAAGAATTCAGTAGCCATGACTTATAAGTCCTTACATGTTTCCTAAACCATATTTGAGACTGAAAAATGAAATATGAACAAAAATGTCTTACCTCCTGCAATGACAAAATGGCTTAAGGCATTTTTATTTCGGTACACATTTAGACCAGTATTCACTGTACTAAGAAGGAAGAAGAAAACAAAATTTAAAGCATATCTCAATTACCTTCTTGACTTTAACTTTCATTAAAGTGATACATGTTAGTTTAGAAGAGCCCACTATGTCAATCCCTGGTTCCAGTAGGCCCCTTCAGTGAGTGTGTTTCAGATTGCTATACTATGCCGATAAGCAACAGAAAAGTAAAGTTCTGCAGAATTCCTCTGATTCAGCAACCCTGTATCTATTTTTAAACTAGCTGGCAGGCCTTCATGTGCATGCATGCTCAGTCATGCAAGGAGCTCAGTCACGTCTAACACTTAGCGACCCCATAGACTATAGCTCTCCAGGCAAGAATACTGGAATGGGTTGCCTCCTCCTCCTCCAGGGGATTTTCCCCAACCCAAGGATCAAACCCATATCTCCGGCAACAGCAGGCAGAATCTTTACCAATGTGCCACCACAGAAGCCTGGCAGACCATCATCCATGGACACAAAACTACAGTTGGACCAATCTTTTGTGTAAATAGATAACAGTTCTTGAGAAAAAGATAGATCACTTTTTATATGGGTGTTCAGATTGTATAATTCCATTTGTTAAAACAATGTGCTCCTAAAAGAATACCTAAAATCCTTCATGACGATTCAGAGAACTTACTTGAATATAGTCACAAACATGGCCGTTCTCCAACTCCAGCGCCAGCCATACCGAATGAAGCCTCGTGTAGCAGCACGATGGGCAGATTGCTAAAGTTAATAAAAAGGCTGTGAGGTTCTAAGACACTTTGATATCCGAGACATCTTGATACTTTCCCTGTAATGTCAGCTAGGAAATAGGTAGGGACACCTAAATAGATAGAAACAATAGAAAATCTCTAGAAATATCATTGTTCAACTATTGAAACTTAAGCAAATGTACCATGTGCACTCTATTCTATCACAGGGTGTAAAAGGAACTAAGAGACGTGGTGTCAACCAAGTAATCCATCAATTAAATAGCAACTAAGAAACTATATGACAAATACTACGACAGACATAAATAAAATCAGTATTAGACATGCTTTTTTTCAAGACATTGTGGGAAAAAAAAACAGAAAAAAGAAGGAGCACTGAGCAAATGATTAACAGTTAGGTTTAAAGTAATACAGATGTGCATGAGAGGAAGAAATGAAGAAAAAACCACTAATCTTTACTGACGACCTTCTATGTAAAAGTTGTTAACATATGACCTCATTTAATCTTTATCAAGCAGGTGTTAAAAGGCATAATGAGGAAATATTTCTAACCAAGATCACTCAGCCAATAAAGAATAAAGTCAGAATTGGAAGTTAGGTAGTCTGTTTCCACCGCTCATTTTCATTAACCACCATGAAGCAAGTCTGGCGTAATACTGTGAGGTAAAGCCTACATTTTTAAAGAATCTGACAGAGTCCCTAGGTGTAGTCTTAACTACTATATGATACTGGGCAAGTAGAAACCTCTCTGCAAGGTGTCAGTGAAAACTCATGCTTTTAGTAAACAGGTAGACAAATTTAGAAACAGAAATATATGTATGAAAGTGTATATAAATCACACACACACAAACATATACACATTTCATAGCTCTATCTGCCTAGATACCATCATATCTCAGTAGCAATGAGCATGCCTAGCCCCAGATCTTGGTTTTTAAATACCATTTTCTTTTTGCCACTTTATTTTTTTTTAATTGAAGGATAATTGCTTTATAGAATTTTGTGGGTTTCTGTCATACATCAACAAGAATCAGCCATAGGTACACCCATGTTCCCTCCCTCCCAAACCTCCTTCCCCATCCCACTCTTCTAGATTGTCACAGAACCCCTGTTTGAGTTCCCTGAATCATTTAAACACCATTTTAAAAGAAACAAGGCTGGTGCTTGAAAAGATGAACCAGAAACATCATGCTGTGCCCAAAGTAAAGATGTGCTAAAAGGCTAACAGGGACATCATCAAAAGGACACAGGAACTAGCTTGAAGGGGTTCCAACAGTCTAAATCCAAGCCAAGTTGAGTATCAAAATAAATGATGACAATAATGGATTATAAAACCACAGAATAAAGTAAGAGTCAACAAGTCTACACTGAATAAATTATAAATAGATAAATGGACAGATAGAAAGTGAAAGCTCTTCCTTACAGCAGAATACTAACCAATAAATATACATGGATGATGGAATTAGAAAATGGCCACTTGGTTACCACCACAGTAATAACTATTTCAGGAAAGAATCAGCAATGAATACTGAAACCAGAGGGTGAAAAATTGATGAAAAATAGGCTATTTGCATAGTCTCAAAGTATCTAATAAGTATTCCTAAGATTTACTAATCACAAAGGGAAAAACTCAATAATTGTACGGTGGATAAACATGGCAGGGACCATCTTAACTAAGTGATTAAAGTAAGTACCACCAGTGGAGGGTGGTACTTACAAATAGGTATCTCATGCTTCTTATCATTACTTACTGGGAAGGATACAGTATCAATCCTAGGGTATTTCTGTGAAAACACTTAAGTGAAATTTAATCACAAGAAAACATCAAATGTCCAAATTGTGGGACATTCTACAATACAAAATAAATGAACCAAGTCTTAAAAAATATTGAGGTCATGAAAGTCAAAGAACAATAGAAAAACTGTTCCAAATTAAAGGAGACTGACTAGAGAGGCACAACAGGCAAATTCAACATCTGATCCAGTACTAGATTCTGGACCAGAAAAAAAAATTTTAATAACTTGTGTACTTTAAAAATAATGTTAGTGGGACAACTTTTCAACATAGTCTTGGAAGTCTTGGCCACAGCAATCAGAGCAGATAAAGAAATCAAAGGAATCCAGATTGGAAAAGAAGAAGTAAAACTCTCTCTGTTTGCAGATGACATGATCCTCTATATTGAAAACCCTAAAGACTCTACGAGAAAATTACTAGAGCTAATCAGTGAATATAGCAAAGTTTCAGGATATAAAATCAACACACAGAAATCCCTGGCATTCCTATACACTAACAGTGAGAAATCAGAAAGAGAAATTAAGGAAACAATTCCATTCACCATCGAAACAAAAAGAATAAAATACTTAGGAGTATTTCTACCTAAAGAATCAAAAGACTTGTATATAGAAAACTATAGAACACTGATGAAAGAAATCAAGGAGGACACAAACAGATGGAGAAATGTGCCGTGTTCGTGGATTGGAAGAATCAACATAGTGAAAATGAGTATACTACCCAAAGCAATCTATAGATTCAATGCAATTCCTATCAAGCTACCAGAGGTCTTTTTCAAAGAATTAGAACAAATAATTTCTCAATTTGTATGGAAATACAAAAAACCTCATATAGCCAAAGCAATCTTGAGAAAGAAGAATGGAACGGGCGGAATCAACCTACCGGACTTTAGGCTATACTACAAATCCACAGTCATTAAGACAGTATGGTACTGGCACAAAGACAGAAACATAGATCAATGGAACAGAATAGAAAGCCCAGAGATAAATCCACGCATCTATGGACACCTTATCTTTGACAAAGGAGGCAAGAATATACAATGGAGAAAAGACAACCTCTTTAACAAGTGGTGCTGGGAAAACTGGACAGCCACTTGTAAAAGAATGAAACTAGATCACTTTCTAACA
>ML664161.1:38339989-38562810 GCA_007570785.1 Antilocapra americana
TCTTTGATCCATTTTGAGTTTATCTTTGTGTATGGTGTTAGAAAGTGTTCTAGTTTCATTCTTTTACAAGTGGCTGTCCAGTTTTCCCAGCACCACTTGTTAAAGAGGTTGTCTTTTCTCCATTGTATATTCTTGCCTCCTTTGTCAAAGATAAGGTGTCCATAGAACCTGGGCTAGCAGTTCTTTCAACGGCCTCAAACAGCTTCTTTTGTACTAAATAGCATAGATTTGAGCACCTGAATATCTACAGTACTGTTAGACCTCAAGGGATTGCAAATAGTATATAGCACACATCTCTTTGTAATAGCAATTTATAACAGTCGGGGTGACTCAGGAAAAAAAAAAAAAACGGAAGACAACATTATACTGTAAAGTGTAGGTATATACAGTGATCATACAGTTTTAAGTATGTATCCATGGTATAAAATGTGCACTGTGACACCCTAGTCTCTGTGGAAATACAAGATGAGATCTGTGCCCCAAAGGGATTTAGATCTAGTAGGAAGAAAAATATGCTTCCCTGGAGCTTATTTACAATTTAAGGTAATACCTAAATTCTACGGTTTCAGTGGAGGGAAAGTTCAATTTGGAAATCTGGAGAAAGGGGCAGGAAGGGTATATTGTAGTCCAGGCTGAAGAAAAGGAGATGTTGCAGTTCATGAATATTGTGCTAGAGATGCTGAAAGGGGGGAAGCCATAATTTGCAAGTGGGAGTAGAACCTGGGTTGATGGTAGTGAAGCATTTAAGATGTATGTTGAGGAATGGTGGAAGATAAAATAATGTTGACTAGTTAGGAATGGCCATGTAACTCATTTTGAGTTAGTGGGGAAGAGGAGAAAATGAATCCTTAATACTATATCTTACAAAACTTCTTTAGGAATCCAAATGAAAACGAGTCAGTTTCTTCTACTTCCAGTAAGGTGTGCAATACTTCAAAGTAAATAATTAATCAAAAGTCCACCAAGCAAGGTACTACATAGACGAATACAACAACCTTCCCTTCAAAGTTAGCTTAAAATGAATATAGTGGAAAACAAATATCTTTCCCTTCAAAGTTAGTTTAAAATGAATACAGTGGAGAACAATTATAGAAACTCTAATAAAATAGCTTAGTTTCCACAATTACAGTTTTCTGTGATCAGAAGATGGTGGAAATCTCTTCATGCTATAAGGTATTTGAAATGAAAATAAATCATATTTTCTGCAACTTTACAATGTTTATATTTGAAGTGAGAGATGAAGAGGTAAGTGAGTCCTCTGCACAGGAGGAATGAGGTACATGTGAATTTAAATATTACTTGTTTCATTTCCTTAACTGGTAAGATTTTATTTCCAGTGGTTGCTATATGTGAATGAGTGCTAGAATTCTTCTGGGAATTAAGAAAACCACAGATTTCTAGGCCTTTGTCAGCCACTAATTTAAAATGCAAACACTATAGTGCATTTTATTAAACTATTAAACTTTTACAGTTTAATAAAAGACCCTCCATGTTCAAGCTCATTGTGTCTTCAAAGTCATTTCATGCTCACCATAATCTGGCTATACAGTTTTACACTGAGTTTCTCACACATGCCACGTTCTAACTCACCTTGGAATATCTGCCTAAGTTTTGTTTTCCATCTGGATTGTTTTTCTCGCTCATCCTGGCATCTCTGGCTCTCTTCCCAACATTCAAGTTTCTGCTGAAATGGCATTCCTTCAGACAGGTTCCCCTCAAAACAGCACCCTAATTTTCTACCTTATCCCCTTATTTGTCTAGTTCATAATACTTAAAAACAGTATTTTATTGATATTAAGTAAATATGTCTCTCAGAATATAAGCTTCAGGAAAGCAGTTACATATCTTATTCAGAAGCACAGTGCTTGGAACACAGTAGGCACTAAATAAATAGTTGCTGAATGAAAGATGAACGCTGGTGAGCCAATGGAAAAGTGGCAGAGTTTCGATGGCAAAAACAATAAAAAACAATAAAAAAAAAGTGGCAGAGTTTCAGAGTAGCAAGCAGTAGTTGATACTGAAAAGAAATGTACCATAAGCTTACAGGTGAATACAATGAAAATATGTAATCATCTATAATGCTTGAAAGAAAGCTCTGTGGTACACAAGGACAGTAAGAATACTTGGGAATATTACTAACTTTAGTGGTTCCAATATTGGTCATTCTGGCTGTAAACTCTGGGTCTGTCACTTATTAGCTGGATAATAATAATAGGTTTCAACAAGTTATTTTTCTTACCTTCAGTTTTCTCTGTAAAAAACAGGAATACTATCAAAACAATGAGATTTAAATGAAATATGTAAAGCTATTAGTCTAGAGCCTGGCACCAAACAAAAAAACCTCTCAGTAAAGGTTAACTAATCATATACTAGATAAGGCTTTCTCTTAAGATGCTTAAAATCTGCAAAGCGAGAGATCTCACGCCAAATGTTCCGTTGATACTCTTACTCTTCTGCTAACACCAAACTATAGACAGTTCCTGAATTCACTAGCGATGTTGCTCTCTTTCTTACCTTTCTGTCGAACACTTCCTTTACTAGTAATTGGAAGTTATTCTCCCACAAAGTTCCTATTCATTCTTGCAGTCTTGTTTTTTAAACCCCAAACGCTCTGTGAAGATTTTCTTGGCACTGACACCACCACCATTGCACAGAACTTACTACCCTGTCTTGCCTGTTACCTCTGGACCTTGGACATACTTTTTACGTTACATTTATTGTAATAAATTGTAATTTTCCTGGTGTCTTGTCTCTTCTACTAGACGTGAACCCTTTGTGGTATTCACTTTTGTAACTCCAGCATCCATTTAGTTGTGCTTCAGCAGCCAGTCGTGCGCTTCTGCGGAAGCACAACTTCCCGTCCTGATCGCCTTCGCTTAGCAGTGACTTTAGATGACGTGTCCTAACCTTCCCCATCTGTAAAAAGGGAATTGATAATCTGAACATGGTTGTTACTAGGAGTCCATGAGATAACAAGAAGGACCCTAGCATGCTATCCGCATGTAGTCGGGGCTTGGTGACTTCGGCTCAGGAAGAAAATACCTTCCTCAGCGCTGGCTGGGGAAGGAGAGATCGCGAGACCCACGGAGAACGCGAGTCCCACTGCGCAGGTGCAGGCAGGAGGGGGCAGGGTGCTCACTCCCCGGGCTCCCGTGTAGTTCCGGGGGCCTGTTTGCCGTTCCTGGGGCGGCCTGCCGTCGCCGAGCTGACGTCATCGGCGTGCGCTGCCACGTCTGCTCAGCTCCGCGGTAATGGAGGCTGAGGATGAGTGCTGACGGGGCCGGCCTCTGCCTCTAGCTTTGGCTGTGGCTCTGACTCTGGTACTGACTCGGGGTCTGGGTCTGGCAGCCCGAAGCAGGGACACCTTTTCTGGACTCTCCGGGAGGGGACAGCCCGCAGACAAGCAACTGGTTTGCAGCGCCTCAACGTGGGCAGGGAGTTCTGTTGCTTGGGGTCTAGCTGTGAAACCGCAGCCTCCTCCCAGGGATCCCGCCCCGCTGGCCTGGCCTCCTCCATGCGTGAGTATTTGCGAGCTGCCGCGCTGTCCGATTGTCCTGGGCCTGCTTCGGCCCTCCAGGTTGCGCGGCGGGGACCGCTTTGTCGTCCCCTCATAGAAGCCAGTCTGTTGAAGTTTGTGTTCTCTCGCTGCCCACCTTCCACCACCCCATCGCCTCGCCTTCTTCCGTCCCAGTATTTTGCTCTATACTTTTCTTTTCCTTTGTTCGTTAGTTGAGCAAGGACCAGCTGCCCTTACATTCAATGGTTTGAATGCTTTGTCTCACCTGGCGTTTGTTAGTCTGCTCCCGAGAGCTGTTAAGAATAGGGAACAGAATATCTGCTGTAACGTTTTGAAAACCAGGGTTTTCCCACGGTGTCATTCTAAAGTTTTTAAGTTATATTATTCAGGAAGCAGATTCTTGGTATCCATACTGACAGAACCATAATTTTTCCATAGATTAATGAAAACACAGTTTCTTTTTACTGAGGGTCTTTATGTATTACTTTTAATCCTGCAGTTTCAGTAATTTCTAAACGATTTTACATCAGTTTTTCTGCAGTGGGCATCCCCTTGATCTCTTTACAATATTTTCACTCTAACATATGGAGATAGCACTTGAACAGTTTTACTTTTAAAGAGTTAAAAGACCTGCTGTGTACTTTGTCAGTCCTGACAACCGCCTCTGTAGGACAAGGAATGCTTTTTTTTCTGATGAGGAAACAGACTCAGAGGTTAAATGCCTCAGAGTCAGATAATTAGTGATACAGCTGATCTCAGAATCCAGATCCCCTGATAACAAAACGTAACGTTTTGGACAGTGCTGATTCTCTTGTATTTCAAGGGGCTTACTGTGAAATACCACATCTGTGTTGGAACTGTATATATTCAGTGTTTCTTGTAAACTGATGGCAAAATCTTTCATGTGAAACAAGTCTACCAATGAAAGACACAAATGTGACCTTCCTAATGCTGAACAAAGGTTAGAACTTAGGCTTCTGACCCACTGGAGTCTTGAGTAGTCCTTTGATTAGAATGAAGTCAGTGATAGACATTGGAAGCATTCTTTTAGGCGGTCTGCTTACTCAGTTTTTCTGGTTGTTTTGTTACATTGCCTACTTTAAAGATAGAAAACTGATACTTAAATGTCTCTTTTTGTTCAGGTTGAAACAGGCTGACAACCATTAACCTGGGTTGCAACTATAGGTGGCACTGGAAGCAGACTGGTTCCCGGACATGCCCGGTGGAAGGAGGGGCCCTAGTCGGCAGCAGCTAAGCCGTTCAGCTTTACCTTCTTTACAAACTTTGGTTGGAGGGGGCTGTGGCAATGGAACAGGCCTGAGGAACAGGTAAAGGAAAAATAAGACAAACAATTTGTAATATTCTATAATTAGGAAGGCTAATACAGAAGTCATCATACTATTCAGATATTTGCTTATCAACATTTTATGACACTGAAGTAGAAACCTTGACCCTAAAAACTGAAAGCTGAGTATTTCAGGATACTTTGGAAGTAGAAAGTTGTGATGCTCACAAAATTAAAAAAGGCCGATTCATACTTACGGCTAATAATTTAAATTCTAGTTGTCACCTTTTTTTTTTTTTTAGCTATTAAAAGAAGGTAGAAGTGAATTACAGTTCAAGATGAATGTGATGGTTTCCTTTCTAGGATTCTTTTTTAAGGAGGGCAAATTAAAGCTGTTTAACATGAGATTCTAAAATTGTCATATCCTATCAGGGGTCTTAAAAATTACTTTGTTCAAAAAGTTGAAATGAATAAACTTAGCAGCTCTAGCCAAAACATCTTAAGATTGGTGTCATATTGCATGAGAATAAAGAATTTGATTTTCTTAATGAAAATTTATCTCTGTTCCTAATTTTCAAAAGTTTGAATTATTTTTGAAATTATTCTGAATAATTTATCAGGAGGTTCAGTCATGTCACAGTAGAAAGAGATGGTTTTTACTAGATTGTTTGGTCAAGATTTTTTTTTTTCCTATTTCCTATCTGAATAGCATTTTCTCTGGCCTGGATTCTGGTGTTCACAGCTAGCAGTCAGTACTACTCTTGTCTTTTCAGGCTCTCCTGATGTATTTGTGCACTTCTGTCTTTCTGACCTTCCACCCCACGCTCTAGTCAGTCTTCAGAGTCGGTTCTGATCTTGTCATTTCAGTTGGGCTCTCCCTGAAGTTCCAGTTGAAGGGATTTTTCCAGTCTCTGATTCTCATTATATTAATTTTTCAATTCAAATTTGTATCTACATATATATCCAGAAAACTTGTAGTTTATTCTAGAGTAATACTTTTACTCTTCTGCTCTTGTGGATTTCCTCATTTTAAAAATGATAATACTTTCTGTTTCATAAATACTTCCTGCTTGGAAATAAATGAAGTAGTAAACTGCAGTAACTTTTAAAAACTTTACTCTGAATTTTCTAAAATTTCTGCAAATAACACATCCCCTGAGTCATACAGCAAATTCCCATTGGCTATCTGTTTTACAGATGGTAATGTAAGTTTCCATGTTACTTTCTCCATACATCTCACCCTCTCCTTCCTTCTCCTTGCTTCAGATGTCGATAAGTCTGTTCTCTATGTCTGTTTCTCCATTGCTGCTCTGCAAATAAATTCATTGCTACTATCTTTCTAGGTTCCATATATATGCATTTATATACCATATTATCTTTCACTTTCTGATTTATTGTGTTTGTTTCTCGATAGGAAAGAAGCAGCCTGGAATAGGTTGTTTTATAAGATATGCGGAAAGGGTATAAAAAGCGTGGATATAAAGGGTATAAAAACCATTGTTAAATAGTGTAGAATATAGTTTTAGGAGTGTGTTTCCTAAAGAAAAGCAATGTCCACATGTGGAGAACACATTTCTGGAATGTCTGTATTGAGGAGAGAAATAAGTAATTTCTTGAGTTTTGGACGATGTATTTGATTCTGCAAAACAGATCAGCTGAAACGAAACGTTTGCCCTGGTTAGATGTTTGTGACCTGTTTGGTGAAATTAAACTTGAGAATATCAAAGAGCTATTTTGGTGACACAATTAAAATCGAAATCCATCCTGTCCTGCTTTCCACCTGTGGGGAGCAAGGATTTGTTCTTGGGACTATGTGCTTAGAAGATTGCCTTCTAAAGAAGGAGAATATACTGTGAACTTCTGGGTTTTCTAGAGAGTTTTTAGTTGAGGGAGAATCTTACTTGAGAAGGACTAAGAGTGATTTTTTTTGTTTTGTTTTGTTTTGCTCTTGCATACTTATTATCACCTGAGCATGTTCAAATGATCACTGCTTTCTCTGTCCCTTTAGTTCTTTTTTATTCCTTAAAATTTTTCTTGACTTACCCATTTTCTTACCTAAAATCTGCTGCTTGCTAGCTCTATAAAGGCTAGTCTTAGGTCTGCTGTGTTAACTCTTTCCTGCATACAAGGACAAAACAGAGTTCAGCATAATCCATATTGTTTGCACAGACAGTTTAGGGACAGTAAGCCACTCTTATTATTTCGAGAAACTTTTGTGTCAGTGGAGGAAACTTTACCAGTCAAGTTCCCATATGCCAGTCTCATACCCAGTCCTTTCTACAAATTGTTACACTGAATGCCTGCTTTCCTCTCAAGAGTCTGGAATTTTGGTAGTGCTAGCTAAAGAGTGTTTACGAGGCAAGGCTGGCCTCCAGTAAAAACGCTGCTTGCTTAGTAATGAACCTCCCTGGTAGAGGGGCTTTACACATGTTGTCATAACTATTTGCTAAACTACTTAAGTGCATCCTATATATGACTCCATTGAGGAAACCCTTGGACGTTTGCACCTGGTTTCCTCCAGACTTTGCTTGGTACCTTTTCCATCTGCTGGTTTTTATTTGTATCCTGCTGTTACAAATTGTAGCCGTGAACAGGACTGCATGCCCCAGTCCTTCTAGCAAATCATCAGCTTTAGAGAATGATTGTTGGGACTGCAGCCCAGTTTGAAAGAGAATATTCAGTGTTAGCATTGAGAAAATTTCTTTAAAGAGAGTCTTTTCCAACCCTTATATTATAGATGAAGAGACTGAGGCTTAGGAATGTAAAGTTATTGTCTCAAAAACCACAATTGGGGGACTTCCCTCGTGGTCCAGTGGTTAAAAATATGCCTTCCAAAGCAGAGGACATGGGTTCGATCCCTGGTCAGGGAACTGAGATCCCATGTACCCCAGGGCAACTAAGCACACATACTTCAACAAAGACCCAGCATAGCCAAAAACAAACAAAAAACCCTCAACTGGTTAGTGGGAAATCTGGAACGGGAACTCTCCCACATTGTATCTCAAACCTTTGTGTCAGTTTGCTTTTCTTGAGTCTGTTTTATATTCTTTCAGAGGAACAATGCTTTTAACTTTTCTTAAGTGATTTCTCTCTAAAGTTTCTCAAATTTTTCCATAATTTTCTGAGATGTATTGATTAAGTCTGTTTATTTTAGCTCTTTTTTTTGTTTGTTTTTGGTTTTAAAATGCTTTGATCATATACCCTCTCACATTTTCAATGTATACTTTCCTCTTTCCCGCTGATGCTCTGGATCACTTTATTTGATGTTTGTCTCTTTATCTTTTGCCTTGAAGTATAATAGCCAAAGTTGTATAGGATATCACAAATACAGATCTTTAAAAAAAATTTGTTTTAACTGACAAAGCAAAAGACTTTATTGGGAAGAGGCACCCAGGTGGAGAGCAGAAGGGTAAGGAAAGCCCGGAGAACTGCTCTGCCATGTGGCTTGCAGCCTCAGGTGTTACGGGTAATAGGGTTAGCCTTCCAAGTTGTCTCTGGCCAGTCGTCTTGCTTTGCCCATATTTGGTCTGACTCAGGGTACTTCCTGGTGGCACACTCCATCTCTCAACCAAGATGGATTCTAGCATGAAGGTTTCTGGGAGGTTAGTGGACATATTATGGGCTGGCATCTCCTTCCTCTTTTCGTCCCTTCCCAAATTCTTCCCAAAGTTTTCAGCAGCAGCACTATGTTCCTTATTGGGATTTCCTGTTATGAGCCAACTCATGCAGGCGGTTATAATTATGCCAAGGTGGGTGGTTTTGGTCAACGGTTTCCTAACATCTTGATTTCTGATTATAAGTGGCTTACTGCCCAGCAGGGGAGAGAATATTTCAGTGTTAAATGGTAAATGTGATTAGGGAACTAGGGAACAAATTTTAATGGGCATTTAGATGAGCAGCACTTCTCCAAATAGAGGGGAGAAGGATTGAGTGAATCCTTTTTTTAAAAAAATTTTACTGGAGACTAGTTGATTTACAAAGTTGTGTTAATTTCTGCTATACAGCAAAGTGAGTCAGTTATATATACACACATATCCACTCCATAACCATATAGATCATTATAAAGTATTGAGTAGAGTTTCCAGTGGTGTACAGTAGGTCCTTATTAGTTATTTCTTTTATAACTAGTAGTGTGTATATGTCAATCCTAATTTCCCAATTCATCCCTCCCCTCCATTTCTCCTGATAACCATAAGTTTTCTACATCTGTGGTTTTATTTCTGTTTTGTAAATAAGTTCATTTATAACTTTTTTAAGATTCCACATATAAGCGCTCTATCACGATACTTGTCTTTCTCTGTCTGACTTAATTAGTATGATAATCCCTGGGTCTGTTCATGTTGTTGCAAATAGCATTATTTCATTTTCTTTTTTGTGGCTGAGTAATATTCCATGGTGTATATGTACTACATCTTCTTTATCCATTCCTCTGTTGATGGACATTTAATTGTTTCCATGTCTTGGCTGTTGTAAACAGTGCTGCACTGAACATTGAGATGCTTGTATCTTTTTGGATTATTGTTTTCTCTGGATATATGTCGTAGAGTGCGATTGCTGGATCATATGATAGTTTCACAGATATAGATCTTTTATACTTTGTTTTGAATATTTTTCTTGAAGCCCAGAGTGTTAATGACTTTGTTAATGGCAGAAGCACAGTAGTCTGCTTTATTTAGGAAAATTCTATGAAACCATCTTAACCTTTAAATCATAACAAATAGTTTAGCATATGCTTTTGACTGAAGAGGAATAGGAAATTTTATTTGTTCTAGAGAATATTTAGCTTGTTCTAGAGTAGAGACTCTTAGGAATTTTTTTCCCCATATTTTGTGATTAAATGGAGTGAGGCAATAGAATGGTTGCTGGCGTTAATTCTCTTCATTCAAGTCCACCAACTTGAACAATTCCAGAGAGAATCTTTCACATCCTATCCTTTATGAATAACTTCCTGAAGTTGTGTGGTGCTGTGGCCCAGCTCCCAGAACAGATCAGAGGGCACTGGTGTATTAATGATTAATTTATGATTGAGCAGGTGAGGTTTTGAGACCTACTGGTAGATTACAGCCCACTCCTTGGTAAGCTTGCTCTATTGCAGTGTACTCTGAGTTTGAGGAAGAAACTTAAAAAAATTTTTTCCATCCCTCACCCATCCCTGTTCTTCCTTTCTGGTTTCTGCCATGGCATTCGTAACTATTTAGAATGAGCAGAGTTTATATTCCCATGAGTCACTTTAAGTGCTGTCAGTGTCACATACTAATGCTGGAATCCTATATCTGGAAATTTTAGAGTAGAATGGTAACACTAATGTTATTCCCTCTTTCGAATCTCTTTGGAAATAGCCAAATGAAGCTTCTTTTCCTTGTTCTATTAACAGCATAGATCTCTTCCTGTTCATAGGCATACAAATAATGGGAAATTTTATTCTTTAGCCTTATCTTATCATTTTAGATAGCCCAGCTAGTTGTGACCTATAAGAGCACAAAAGAAAGAATAAGATAGGGATTAAAATTTCTGCATTTTAATCTGTGTTTTGAGAGATCTCCCTCTTTTTCATGACCGTGTTGGTCTACTGTCTTCTCAACCTAAAGGTATGTAATTGCAGTGAACTAGGAGAAGTACTGTCTCTATCCTTAAGATTATAATGATAGACAAAAAGATGTATACAAAGTGTTACATAACACTATGAAAAAATTGTATAACAATTTTTTGAAAATTGAACAATTGAAAAGTACAATAAAGGCATTGTTTAGGTGTAATAGTGGCACGGAGAAGAGATGAATTCATTTTGATTGAGTCAGAGTAACCTTTTAGAGGTTTTGTTTGATTATTTTAAAAGTCTTGAAGAATTTTCTCTGTAAATGTATATGTGAAGGGTTAAGGAAAGTGGTTTTAGAGGACATTGCTGCTAAAAGGAATATTGTGTACAAAGCATATGTATATATTCACAGGTAGCAAATAGCATGGGTAGTGTTTAGGGTGCATGTAGAAAAGTGATGAGACTAGTCTGTTAAGCAGAGACCCTCATAGGAATAAACACTTTTGGGTGTTATGCTACTAGCAGTAGAGAGCATTGAAGAGTTTTAGGCAAGAGAGTATACTATCAGAGTTTCACTTTAGAAAGATGTTTAAAGGCAGGTTGGAGGATTTGGTGAAAATAGACTTGAATTTAGAGGGATTACTACAGTAGTTCAGGTGAAAAATGGCAACTTCTTGAACTAAGGCTATGGGTCTAGAGAGGAGAGTGCAGTTTGGAAAAAGATTTATCAAGTGGAGTATATATGATTTAGAAAGTGATTTAGAGAAGATTCCTAATATGACTCCCAGGTTTCTGATTTGAGCAGCTAACTGGGTGGGCCATGAACTATGATCAGGACTTTAGGAAGAGAAACACAGAGATGTCCAGTAGACAGCTTAATGACATGGATCTAAAATGCAACAGTGAGCTTTTTGGAGAGAAATTTTAATTGTCAGCATGTAGGAGATAGTGGAAGCCATGACCATGTATTACATGACTGAGAGAGTGTTGTAGAGGGAAAAGAGAAGAGCGAGGGTCCCAGAGTAGAGTCTTGAGGAAGGCCAACAGTTAGAAGTGTAGGTGATTAAGGAAGCAAGACTCCTTTATGCTCTTTGACACCAAATGCTGTCACCATGTGATTTAACTGTAGCTTTCTCTTTTCAGGAATGGCAGTGCTGTTGGCCTTCCGGTTCCGCCTATCACAGCCTTAATCACCCCAGGTCCTGTTCGTCATTGCCAGATTCCTGATTTGCCTGTGGATGGGAGCCTGCTCTTTGAATTTCTCTTTTTCATCTACTTGCTGGTTGCTCTGTTCATTCAGTACATCAACATCTATAAAACAGTGTGGTGGTATCCTTATAATCATCCTGCCTCTTGTACTTCATTGGTAAGTCTTAATAGGCCTCTAAGTTCTTCATGTTACTTAGCCAAGAAACTAGTTGTAAAACTTCCATGCAGAAATTATTTTTCTTGGAATAAAATGTTTTTATATTTAAGCACAAATTACTTTCAGAATGTAATGTCATAAAATTGTTAAATATCTGGCTTTGGTCCATAACCAGAGATAGTAAAAATATAAATGAAAATGTGGAAAACATTTAAGTAATTTATTATAACAGTATCACAAAAAGGTTTTGATATTTAGCTTTCTATACATCCAAGGTGGATGTGATCTGTCCCTGATTACCAGAAAGAGATAAGAACATAAGGAAACATAAGGGAGAGTGTTTTCATTTAGACTAGGTTCTATTTTTGACATGTACTGCTCCTAACTGTAAGAGAAGCTGGACAATATAGCCCCTTAGCTGGGTTCATTATTACTGTGGATAAAATTGGGTTCCGTTACAAAAATGAAATAGAAGTAAGAACTAGCTATCTCTGCTGAAGTACATCAAAATATATTGTAGGTTTCTTCTGCTCTCTTTCCAGTTATTTGGAAACACTGTGGTAATCTTCCAGTTCAGGGTAGTCAGGTGACCTGGTAGGTAAGTGGTTGGCAATGGCAGATTTGGATGGATCATAGAGATGCGCTCTAGGAGAAAGAAGACTGTTGTCCTGGTAAACTACATGTGTCTGAGACTTCTAAATGAGTAGAAAATTTCCCTGGCCTGATGAACATAGGAAATGTGGACCAAAATAGTCAAGACTGTATGAGAAGGGAATAAACAATTTTATTTTAAATATTTGTATCACTTGGTTGCTCCTAAAATTAACTATTAATACTTTCTTTCCATATTGACCATCTCTGTGCTTAATACCAGGTGAAGAAAAATTTAGTTTCTTTAAGAATTATAATGATTTAGTGCCAAATAATATGCTTTTTTTAAAATAGGTTTTTTTTTTCTACCTGGATCATGAGTTTATTGAGTATAGGAACCCTACTTCATCCATCCTTCTTTGGCCATGGTGTTACAAAAGATGATCTTAAGGCTTCTTCCACTCTGTAGTTCTATAATCTAAATACCTGTATCATAACAGTGACATTGGCAAATACTTATTAATATATTTACTACGCTATTTGCAAGTATTATCTCATTTATTCGTTCTAAAAACAGGTAGGTATTACTCTATGATTCTCATTTTACAAGTGAGAAATACGAGACCTAGAGGTTATAAAACTGGCTTAAAATCACATGTGATCTAGTGAGCACTCAAATCCAGGCCTATCTGCTATGCTTTACTCCCTGTATTTATTCTTTATTTACTCCATGAGTACCATTGGTTAGTTCATTATACTGTTTACACTTTGACATCCTATGGAAAATTCTCACTTAGTGAATTTTCAGGTTAATCACAGAACTCTTCTCAGTCAACTTCTGACAACTTCCCACTCAATTTCTGACAAGAGTTCTTGTAAAAGTCCATTACAAATGTTGCCTTGAAATGAAGGGAGCCAGTTCTCTTGTTATAATTGGGAAGCTGCTGACTCTAGAATTATGCTTCCTTTGCTGTGACTCATACCACCAAAAGTGGGTGCCTTTTACCCTGCCCCTCTCCCCACTTCACTCAGTTTATGTGGTGCCTTGTGGCTGGCAGATATTAAATCTAGTAAGTTCAGTTACAAGAAAGTTTGGGCATGTAGTTTTTAGCTTTCAGTCTCTACAGTAGAGGAAGGCACACTTAAAGTAGAGTGTCATGTGAACTGCCTAACTTACCTGTCACATATGACTTGATCACACAAAGCTTAAAATTTAATTGTGGAACTATAAGCAGCATATGTGGAATAGCAAATAAGATTTTACCTCATGAATCTGAAGGCCTGCTTCAGTGAACTGTTAAAGATGAATGGGCTGCCAGAGATCTGATTCCTTTGTGCCACTGAAGGAATTCAAGCCTAGCCCGTAACAGCTTGACTGGGATGCTCGCCATGGGATTTACATTTCAGCTAGTGATTTGTCGCTTTTAAGCTTTCTCCCATTAGGCATGCCTGACTCAGATGCTTGTCAGATTTATATGTTAGGTTTTCCTTTTTCCTTTTCAATATCTTAGTAATTATCAGAAAGAAAACGTGGGCACCTGAATATGTAAAATATCATTCTAGCTATCAGACAATTATCTGAGTGAGTCTTAATCCTAAGAAAAATACAAGCTAGTAGTAGTATAGGAAGTTATTCAGAATATTCAGGAGTGGAGTGCTCTGATTAATCAAATATTCTGGTTTGTAAAGATTTAAGCAAACAAATTACTATTTTTCAATGATTTAGAATATAAGTGTGTTTAACAATGAAATACCTTAGGCACTAAACACTTCCCTGGTGACTCAGACAGTAAAGCGTCTGCCTACAATGCGGGAGACCTGGGTTCAATCCCTGGGTTGGGAAGATCCCCTGGAGAAGGAAATGGCAACCCACTCCAGTACTCTTGCCTGGAAAATCCCATGGACAGAGAAACCTGGTAGCTACAGTCCAGGGGTTGCAAAGAGTCAGACATGACTGAGCGACTTCACTTTCTTTCTTTCTAAACACTTAGAGATAGGGAAAAGGAAATAGTCTGAGAAGCAGCAAGCCATTCATTCTCTTGGCATTCTGACTGCTTTACCTTTAAAATGTATCCCAGATCTGGCAACTCTAGTTGCTGCTGACCCTGTTTGAGTGATCATGTTTTCTCACCTGAATTAAAAGCAATAGCTTCTTAACTGATCTTTCCCCAATACAATATATTTTTCGCACAGCAGTCAGCGTGAGAATTTTAAACTACAAATAGAGTCATGGCACCTTTTGCCTAAAACACTCCTATAACTCCTCCTTAGGAAAAAAAAAAAAGTAAACTCAGTCTTTTATTGCTCATTACCTCATTTCAGGCTTCTTGCTGATTTCGAGACATACCGGGTATGTATTTTCCTCCCTTAGAGCTATGTGATTACTTTTGCCTTGCCTAGAGTGCTCAGCACCTGATCTTCTCTTGGCTGGTGTGTTTTTGTCAGTCAACTGTCAGCCTAAATGCCACCTTCAGCCAAATACTGCCTTCTTAGAGATATCCTTCCTAATCACCAGTTTAAATTGGTTCTACACTTCCCTTCCCAGTCATTATTGTTTTTTTTCTTACCAGCAGCATAACTGTTTGAAATGCTTTTGCTTGTTATGTTGTTTATTGTTATTGCCCTCCCCTCTTAAGCAAGCTGGGTGCCCAGCTCATGTTTATTGAATGAGTTGAGAAATTCTGGAAGGAGAACTGTAGAAACTTAGAGACCTTTTGATCATCAAAATTAAAATATATCCTTTTTTTTTTTTTGCCGCTAATGACTTTTTATTTTATTATTACAGTTAAATATACAGGCTTAGAACTAGAAGCAACCATACACACCATCTAGGTAATGCTGTCATTTTATAGGAAGAATAGATCAACATAAGACATGTTTCTAAATCAAGTTAAGGGAAAAGACTGAATGTGTTGATGTATAAGTGAGTTAGGGAGTTTAGGTTAATAGATGCCCAGTTTGATTAATTTAAGCTTTGTTAAAGAGAGACCAGCAACAGTAGCTCTTGGAGACCAGGAATTTAAATTTGACACTCATTATTAAGTATGGCATTTTAGATAAATTATTCTGCAGGTTGGTACTTATTAACCCAGACTGCAGTCTTTTCCTTTTAATACAGTAAACTTTCAAGAACAGGGAAGACTACATTCCAGATAGTTTAAAATAGTGTTTTAAAAGTTAAAGCATGGAGAAGGAAATGACAACCCACTCCAGTATTCTTGCCTGGAAAATCCCATGGACAGAGGAGCCTGGTAGGCCGTGGGGTTGCAAAGGGTCAGATACGACGAGCAACTTCACCTTCACTTTTATTGAGTGCAGATATTTACTGAAAACAATGGATAAGTGTCACTGGTTATTATATTTCTATATTTGAACCTATGTAACAGGAAAGCTAAAAAATCAAAAGCCACCTATTTTGTGAACCAGGAATGAATAAGTGGAATTTGAAATTAAACACATAATACATTTATATTATAACCTCAAAAATGAAATACTTGGATATGAATCTAACAAATATGTACAAAATGTATACTGGGGGAACTTTAAAATACTGATGAGTGAAAACAAAGGACTAAGTTAATGGAGAGATAGTTCATGGATAGAAAAGCTCAATGTTGTCAAGATATCAGTTCTTCCAAACTTGATCTCTGGGCTCAGCAAAATTCTGGTCAAAATTCCAGCAGTTTGTTTTGTGTACATTGATATGCTGATTCTAAAGTTTATATAGAAACAAAGAATAGCTAACACACTATTGAAGGAGGAGTACAGTGTAGGAAAACAATACCAGATTTAAAGACTTAACTATAAAGCTACAGTAAGGATAGCATGATATTGATTAAAAAACAAAAGATTGATCAGTTGATGAAACAAAGAGCCCGAAGTATAATAGGTCCACATAAACATAGTCAGCTAGGTTGATATAGGTTTATTGGTTATAGTAAATATACCACTTAAGGGTAGGCTGTTGATAGTAGGCGAGGCTTTGTATTTGTGAGGATAAGGGTATATAAGAATTCTCTGTACTTTCTGCTCAATTTTCTGTGACTTGAAACTTCTAAAAATATTCCATTTTCAAAAAACGCATACATTTAAATTTCATTTTATAAGAATGATTGCAAAAGAAAACATAGGAAATAGTAATTCATGAACTACAATATACTATAATTAAAGTAGTTTAAAGCTTTGCAATAAGAAAAACAGAATTATAATCATGAATACTTATTTTGAAACTAAAAAGATTAGATAAATAAGAATTAGGTGGTGCTTAAATAGAAACAAGTCATTGAAAAAACAAGATGTTAAGGCACATTTAACATGCCTCATTTTACATATTGGGTTTTCACCACCCTCAGATATGGCCTTCCATGACCCTGATCTACACAGAATCCACACATGGAGGGCAGTGGCACATGGTTTAACCTCCAGCACAATAACCTGCATCTGTGGAATCAGTAGCCTATAGACATTAACTCTGAAGAAATCACAGGAATTGGTTTCATGGATTTAAGAACACATAAAATGGTTTATCTACTGTATAACATGAACATGAAAATATTAATTGACAAGAATAAAAATTACCTTTAACACATGAAAAGATGCTCAACATCACTAATTATTAGAGAAATGCAAATCAAAACTACAATGAAGTACCTGCCTCACAGCCGTCAGAAAGGCCATCATTAAAATGTCTACAAACAACAAATGCTGGAGAGGTATGGGAAAAAAGGAATCCTCCTACACTGCTGGTGGGAATATAGACTGATGCAGTCACTATGGAAAATAGTCTGGCTGTTCCTCAAAAAACTAAAAATAGAGTTGCCATATAATCTTGCAATCTCATCCTTGGGCTTGTATCCAGACAAAACTATAATTTGAAAAGATACATGCACCTTGATGTTCATTGCAGCACTGTTTACAATAGCCAAGATATGGATGGAATGCAAATGTCCATTGACATTTGGATGGATAGATAAAGAAGATGTGGTACATATATACAATGGAGTACTCCTCATCCATAAAAAAAGAATGAAATGTAATACCATTTGCAGCTAGTTGGTGGACCTATGGGGCTTTCCAGGTGGCTCAATGGTAAAGAATCCATCTGCCAATGCAGGAGACTCAGGTTTGATCCTTGGCTTGGGAAGCTCCCCTGGAAGAGGAAATGGCAACCCACTCTAGTATTCTTGCCTGGGAAATCCCATGAAGAGAGGAGTCTGGCAGGCTATAGACTATGATGTAGAAAATAGTTGGACACGACTTAGCAACTGAAAGTGCATGCATGTATGGACCAAGAGATTAGCATACTAAATGAAGTAAATCAAAATGAGAAAGAAAAACTATATAATATTGAAGAGGAAAAGTTAAAATTTCACATAACCTCCTGCTCATTCTGCTTCTGTAACTCAGCTTGCTCCTTGCAAAGTCTAGATCACGTAGGTCAGGTAGTCTCAGAAAGTGGGGACTTACAATACCAGGAACTTGAGCTTATCTCACTCACCCTTGTCAGGCTTTTTGCAATTGCCCAGCCCCTACAAACCTGCTTAATCATGCCTGTCCCTGTAAAGGTCAGGCATCCCCCTCCCCATCTTGATTGCTGTTCCCGCTCATGAAACCCCTTAGTTTAAACCAGCCTATTAGCAGCTAGTGTTGCCCACTCTAGTCTGTCTATAAAAACTCTAACCCCTCTGTTCTGGGTTTGGAGCTTGGAGTGTTAATTTCTCTGGGCCCACTGGTGTAATAAACCTGAGTTCTACAACTCTAAAAAAAAAAAAAAGTTAAAGCAATTTGTCATGAAAGAAGGAGAAGGTAGGTAGTCTCTTTAAGGTCTCCCAAACTCCTGTGGTCTATAAATGTAAGGTGATATAAGACCTTTTGAGGGGGCAAGCTGCTTCATGTAGTAGTTACAGCTGGATATCCATATTTCTTTCTGATGCAGTTATTTGTTTCTCTTATAGAATTTTCATCTCATTGATTACCACCTGGCAGCATTCATCACAGTGATGCTTGCAAGGAGGCTTGTATGGGCCCTCATTTCAGAGGTAACAGCTCATTTACTGCGTTCTATCACTTGTAGCTAGAGCCAGTCACTAGGATGTATTCAGGTTGAAAATGTGAAGTGTCAAACTATAAATGCAGTTATAAATTAATTTCTTTACTCTCACATGAACTGTGCTAGTTTTTTAAAAAAGGTTTTCTCATATTCAAAATTCAAATGTGATATACTAATTCAGGTTAGAAATTTTATTTGTCCAGTAGGAGCTTAATTCTAACTCCTGAGTTTTTCAGTATTATCTTTCTAATTTTGATAGTTACAGTAAAAATAAGAAGAATTTTAGGTAACTACTACTAGGGAGACTTGTGTCTAAAATAGTGATTCAAGTAACATTCACTTGGAATTATTTATATACCATTTGTGGAGTTGCTAGCAAGAGACGTTTGAGTTTATTAAAACTTAGAATTTTTAAAAGACAGCATCCACGTTTGCATAAGACTAATCTTGGAGATTAGAACCTAATTAGTTAAAAAGACCATGTTAACATTAATATGGTCTTTTTATGAAATGGCCATTGTTAAAATAATTTTTTTATATTTGTAAACCCCAGTGAAGAAGGTAAATGTGTTTTTTAAAAATTTTTATCTTATGCCCTATAAATGAATACAGAAACAAAAAATGTTAACTTAGCTAAAATGGCTAATTTTAATTTGTTTATAACTCTGAAATTTTGAATAAATCACAGCTATAATCACAGCTAACTTAGGGTCAACTCTTTTCTTCTAAAACATACATAGAAAGTCTGTGTCTGCAGGCTCTGATTTTTAAGAACCTTACTTCTGTGAGCACAGAATAATTGCCTATAATTAAGTCATAATCTGAAAGCTATTTGAAGTTAACTTTAAAACATTGATAGTAAGAGTGCACGTTTTTCACGGTGGGAAAGGCTATCTATAATTTTTTAATCCCAAGGTTTTATTTACATCATGAAATTAGATTCTTGCTTTTGGATGTTTGAGAAAGTCTCTTCTTTCTTTAGAGGAACTCAGTGGGATTTTATGTTTACATCTGCTAAAAGAGGCAAGAAATGATTTTGTTTCATCTTTTCAGTTACTTAGAAATGGTGCTTTTGTGTGTCAAATTAGTATGTAAACCCTTCTAGTTAGTGTGTAAGCCCTTCATAAACAGAGGTTTCTACTTTGGAACTACAGGGCTATAACTCGAAAAACTCTATTGTTTCTTTTAACTTAAGAATAGTTTTAACAGTTTTTGCGTGACTTTAGAGAGTTTATTGTTGTTTAGTTGCTAAGTAGTGTCCAACTCTCTGCGCCCTCATGGATCGCAGCACTCCAGTCTTCTCTGTCCTTCACTATCCCCTGGAGCTTGCTCAAACACATGTCCGTTGTGTCCATAATGCTACCCAACTATCTCATCCTCCGTTGCCCCCTTCTCTTCTTGCCCTCAGTCTTTCCTAGCATCAGAGTCTTTTCCAGTGAGTAGGCTCTTTGCGTAAGTTGGCCAAAGTATTGGAGGTTTAGTTTCTGCATCAGTCCTTCCAATGAATATTCAGGGTTGATTTCCTTTAGGATTGACTGATTTAATCTCCTTGCAGTCCACAGGGCTCTCAAGAGTCTTCTCCAGCACCACAGTTCGAAAGCATCAATTCTTTGGAGCTCAGCCTTTTTTATGGTCTAACTCTCTCCATGCATTGACCACTGGAAAAACCATAGCATTGACTATGTGGACCTTTATTAGCGAAGTGATACCTCTGCTTTTTCATACTCTGTCTAGATTGGTCATAGCTTTCCTTCCAAGGAAAAAAAATTTCATGGCTGAAGTCACCTTCCACAGTGATTTTGGAGCCCCCCAAAATTAAATCTGTCAGTGCTTCCCCTTTCTCCCCATCTATTTGCCCTGAAGTAATGGGACCAGATGCCACGATCTAGGTTTTTTGGATGTTAAGTTTTAAGCCAGCCTCTCACTCTCCTCTTTCACCCTCATCAGGAGGTTCTTTGGTTCCTCTTCACTTTCTGCCATTAGAGTGGTATTATTTGCATATCTGAGGTTGTTGATCTTGTCAGTCTTGATTCCAGCTTGTGCTTCATCCAGCGTGGCATTTTGTATGATGTTCTCTGCATAGAAGTTAAATAAGCCAGGTGGCAATATACAGCCTTGACAAGCTCCTTTCTCAGTTTTGAACCAGTCTGTTGTTCCATGTCTGGTTCTAACTGTTGCTTCTTGACCTGCATACAGGTTTCTCAGGAGACATGTAAGATGGTCAGGTATTCCCACCTCTAAAGAGTTTTCCACAGTTTGTTATGATTCACACAGCTAAAGTCGTTAGAGTAATTGATGAAGCAAAAGTAGATGTTTTTCTGAAATTCCCTTGCTTTTTCTATGATCCAGTGGACGTTGGCATTTTGATCTCTGGTTCCTCTGCGTTTTCTAAAACCAGCTTGTACATCTGGTAGTTCTCAGTTCATGTACTGTTGAAGCCTAGCTTGAAGGATTTTGAGCATTACCTTGCTAGCATGTGAAACGAACACAATTGTACAGTGCTTTGAACATTCTTTGGGATTGGAATGAAAACTGACCTTTTCCAGTCCTGTGGCCACTGCTAAGTTTTCCAAATTTGTTGACATATTGAGTGCAGCACTTTAACAGCATCATCTTTTAGGATTTGAGATCTCTCCACTGGAATTCCATCACCTCTACTGGCTTTGTGGTTAAGAGCTTGGGCTCTGGGATATGGCAGAAATGATAAATACATTCAGGTTCTGCTGCTATGGTGACACTAGGCAGAAACAGCCGTTTTTTTTTTTTTTTTTTTTTTTAAACTAACCCTAAATATTTGAGAGTGGAGGCACTGAAGTAATTCCAGTGGCTTAAATGCTTTCCCTTTACTTTGACACATGAGGTACACTGGCATGAAGTATGTATCGGGAGTAATATGCAACTATTTGCCATGCTATTACTGAGAACAGCTTGAGCCTACTCCACAGTTTTGAGGCTCAGACAGTAGTATTAATTAACTGCCTCTATGCATTTATAAGTAACTACACGAACAGCATATATTGTGTGTATATTATTTATGCTGTGTATTGATAGCATGTGGATGAACTAAGAAATGGGTACATAGGAGGTACCAGGAAAATTCTCCTTTTCCATGTGCTGTTGACTCCAGAGGATTGTTTTTCTGAGCTCTGACATTGCTGTTTCAGAGCTTATAAGAACCTGTCACTTTCCCATGCATTTCACTCATTCTCTCCTTTGTCGTTCAGTTTATAAGAAAATGACATTGCAGAGCCTCATGTTTAGACATCTGTGGTTTCTTACTATATTTAATCAGTTTTAAAGATTCAGGATTAAGGAAGAGTATTTGAACAGCTGTGACGTGAAGAACTAGAAGTAAGGACCATGCATTATTTTCATGTTAGCTAAAATTAAAAAAAAGCTTCTATTTATATAGGGATTTGTCAAAGAAGATCTCATTATTTTTTGAAGTTTCCATAATTTATTAAACATTAATTCAGCAGGCATATTGGGGGGAAGAGTCAAAAATAGAAACACTGTTGCTGCTTTTGGGCCATTGAAGTCTAGTCTGAAGTCAGATAAACTGGTGACTCACTATTTTTATGTATATAAAAATCACTTGGTGGGTTGTTAAAATACAGGTTCCTTAACTTGTGAGTTTGTTCCCTATACTTGATGAAAGCAAGTAGGAATTTGCATGAGCAGTGAGCAGCCCCAGTGATTCTGATGAGTGTGACTAATGGAACATACTTCGAGAAGCCCCAGTGTAAATAAATTAGACAGTTTCATAAGAACTTGTATGGAGGTCTGTGTGAGGCACTATGGGAATGCAAGGAGGAAACAGTTAACTGCCTGGAGTGATCTCAATCTTCAAGAAAGAGGAAAATAAGGCAGGATGGGCAGTTTTTCTTCTTTTCTTTCCTCCTTTCTTTCCTTCCTCCCTCCCCTCCCAACAGTTTACCTTCCTCTAAATTTACTAAGTCCTTACTGGAGTCACTTATAAATGGAGTAAGGTCATTTATAAACTTTTATTTTTGGTGCTTTCAAACTTATAGGCCACTAAGGCGGGTGCATCATCAATGATTCACTACATGGTTCTGATATCAGCTCGCTTGGTGCTACTTACTTTGTGTGGATGGGTACTTTGTTGGACCCTCGTCAATCTCTTCCGAAGCCATTCAGTCCTCAATCTCCTTTTCCTTGGCTACCCGTGAGTACTCCAGTTTTACTATTTTATTAGTAAGTGTTAAGAAATTATTTGGGTCATACCAGATGATGGTATAAAAGGGAAGGAAATAAAATTCTTCAATGCAAATCTGAAGTTTAGGCAGTTGGAAAAAATCAGTGGATAGAGTGACCATATAATTTATTTTCTAAACTGGAATACAGTTGGGCAATAGATACAAACTAAGATTGTTCCTGAGCAGTACCAGTGGAGAAGATTTTCATTAGCTCTATTTGCCATATAAAATTCATGTACAGTAAAATTCACAAGTCTTGTGTACATTTGCTGAGTTTTGATAAATACATATACCTGTGTAAATCAAAACCTCATCCCAGTATGGAATGTCACTGTTACTCCAGAGATTCCTTCATGTCCCTTTCCAGTCAAACCCCACCCTCTGCATCCCAGAGGCAACTTCTGTTTTGATGATTTTTTTCCCCCACCATAGATTAGGTTGCCAGTTCTAGAATGTCACTTAAATGGAATTTTACAATATGTACACTTCGAAGCCATCTTTGACTCAGCATGTTTTTGAGATTTGTCCGTGGTTACATATCATCAGTAATAGTTCATTGCATGAATATACCACAGTTTATTTTCCTTTTGTTCAACATCAGGGTTGTTTCTAGTTTTTGACTACTCTTTAAAAAAAAAACAAAACTATTATACACATTCTTCTCCAAGTCTTTTTTTGTAATGCTACCTTTACATTCTCTTGGGAGAATTACATGTAGAGTGGCATTGCTAGGCCACAAGGTAGGAGTATGTTTAGTTTAATAAGAGCCTTACCAGACTCTTTCCCAAAGAAGTGGTATCATTTATCCTTTCACCAATACTGTAAGAGTCTGACAGCTACACAGTTTTGTCAGCATTTGATGTTTTCCATTTTAAAAAATTTAGCCATTCTGATAGTTGAATTGTGGTGCTTTATTGTAGATATTAGGTTATTAAACTAAATATCTTGCATAGTTTTTGAATTTGTATACGTTTGGCTAAAACCTTCTTTATTAGATGTTAACAGATAGCTATCATTTATTCAACTCTTAACTGTGTGTTAAGTGTTGGGCTAGGTGGTGCTTATAAACATCACCTCATGAAATCATTACGGTCACCCAGGAAGTAGTATATTTAATCTGCTGTAACAGATCCAACATACTAGAAGCTTTCAAAAGTTAGAAATTTATTCCTCTCTCCTGTACAGTGTGTATTTAAGTTATGTTAGATAATTGTAGTAGCTCCGTGGTGTCAGGACCCAAGCTTCTGTTATCTTTTTGCTGCACTTTCCCTAGTAGAGTACATTGTAAGGGGGTCTGGAAAAGTGAATCTTTGGCAGGGGAGCTGTATCTCAACTAAAATTTCTGTTGCTATGGAAGAACAGGAGAACAGTAGCTATTGGCAGACAATTAGCAATTTTTGACATAGATAAAGAGAGATTAAGCAGTTGGAAATTTTCCTATGGTTAGACAATTAATGAGAAAGACCCAGGTCTTTTTGATTCCAGAGCCATTGTCTTAACCATTACTCTAAATTCAGTAGTTCTCAAAATGTGGTTCCCAGAACAAGAGCATCACTGTCTCCTAGAAATTTGTTAGAAATTCTCAGAATCAACACCAAACTGAAACAGAAACTCTAGAAAGTATGGCCCAGTGATCTGTCTTTTAACACAAGTCCTACAGATGATTCTGCTGCTAGCTCAAGTTTGAGAATCATTGCTTTATACCATTAATGATGCTATAGCATAAGCATGAACTTACATGCGTCATGACTGTATAAAATAAAGGCATACTCAGAGACTGTGTGGCCAAGTCTGACTTTGTGGCAGGAAGAGTCTTTCTATTGGTTATACTCTGTAAGGTTCTAATTATAATGCTTAAATAATTATTTAAGGCACTCATCAACTTGGTTCATACAGAATGGATTTTCTTTGTTATTATAAACTTCATTTTTCATGATTCAGATTCCTTATAAGGTGTATATTTTACATCAATTGTTTCTGTATTTCTAGATTAACATTTCACCTGTTAGAGTTGAAAACAAGTTATTTAGTTATTCTATTTACCAACAATATCTGATTGAATCATTTAGAAGATTAACCATATCTAACTTGAATGGATATATCAATAAATATTTTGGCTAGACTGAAGAGGATTAACATCATTAGAATGACTAGAAAACCTCTTCATTTCTTTTTAGATATGTAAAGAAGCTTATTTTTGGAGGCTGCCCATACCCTTGTCAAACAATGAAATAAGCATGTAATTCAAACGAATTTTATGTCTAAATATATTTACTAACCCTCTTTAAAATCCTTTAATGAATCATTTTTGTACTTCACAAAACTCTCTATGCTCTAAGCCTTTGATGCTACCCTGCATCAGTTATCTGTTGACATATGATGCTGTAACAAACATCTGCAGAGCCGTGGTAGCATACATACCACTCTTATGTATTTATTGTGCATTTGTTGGGATCAGCTAGAAGTTAAGAGGTTCTCCCAGTCTTATCTTAGCTAGATTCAGTCACATGTGAGATTGATGGCTGTCTGTTTAGGCAGCTGGGACAAGTAAGCTCTGTTCCATGAGTCTTTCATGCTCTGGCAACCTTCACTGGACATGGTCACATGAAACTGACAGAGTGGCCAAAGAACAAGCCTGAATATAAAGCCCATTTAAAGCTTGCCATCCTAGCATGTCTGCTGACATCCCATTGGCCAAAACAGATCCCATTGTTGAGCCCAGCACAGAGATTAGGCAGGGTCACTGCACACAGGGAAGGAGAGCTATGCAGTTGCATGACAGTGGGTGAAGCTACTGGGAAGAGTAAAGAAATGGGGCCATCATTGCAATCTGCTACCAGCTCTCCTGCACCTCGGCTCTCACTCCCACTCCTGCATGTGCGGTTTTAGCAGTGTCAAAATTGCGGCCTTCTTTGGCTTTGGCAATTTTGCACACGTGGGAGTTCTGCAGAGACATTACTTTGCCGACAAAGGTCTGTCTAGTCAAGGCTATGGTCTTTCCAGTCGTCATGTATGGATGAGAGAGTTGGACTATAAAGAAAGCTGAGTGCCAAAGAATTGATGCTTTTGAACTGTGGTGTTGGAGGAGACTCTTGAGAGTCCCTTGGACTGCAAGGAGATCCAACCAGTCCATCCTAAAGGAAATCAGTCCTGGGTATTCATTGGAAGGACTGATGCTGAAGCTGAAACTCTAGTACTCTGGCCACCTCATGCGAAGAACTGACTCATTTGAAAAGACCCTGATGCTGGGAAATATTGAGGGCAAGGGGAGAAGGGGAAGACAGAGGATGAGATGGTTAGATGGCATCACTGACTTGATGAACATGAGTTTGGGTAAACTCTGGGAATTGGTGTTGGACAGGGAGGCCTGGCATGCTGTGATTCATGGGGTTGAAAAGAGTTGGACATGACTGAGCAACTGAACTGGACTGAATTCTGCCTGATACTTTCGCATTTACTCCCCTCCCATTCTGCTACTCCAGGGCACATTCACTTTGGATCCCAGAGCTGCTGCTCACCATCCTCTTAATTAGTAATAAACTCATCCTCTCTCCCTCTATAGGGGACTATGAACAAATGACATTTGTCAATTTTTTAAAGTAAAATTTATAACTAAATAAAATGTCTTTTTATTTGCTATTTTTAATATTTTAAATTTATATCAGTGAAATGACCACTTTATTTATAATACAGACCTAGGTTACAATGTGGAAGTTTCTTAAGACTTAGGGAAGTATTTAAAATGTTTTTAAGGAACCAAAGTTTGGAGTAACTATAAGAAGTTATGGAAAGTCTCACAAATTTTTAGTCCACTAGCCAAGTAATTTTACCTGTAAAAATTAATCTATTGTACTTTTGAATTGTTTTTGTTAATCTTATCAGGTATTTATTTACTGCCTGCTATGTTTCAGCCTCTATTATAGGCATCAAGGATATATATATAATAGTGAACTAACAAACAGACTAAAATCTCTTGGAGCTTTTTACATTGTAGTAAGGGGAGGTTAGGCCAACAGAAAAAAAACCCAGATGAAAAACCTAATAAACATGTAAAATACATAATCTTACCAAATCAGTGGAGAAAAATAACCAAGGGGAACTAGGATGGTGATATGGGTGATGTTGTGGGAAGGCAGGGAAGCCCCATCACTAAGAAGAGAAAACTGGAAGTAAAAGGAAACCCTTTAAAAAATACCAGATGTACACAAAGATGTGTATGGGAAATTATATATTCCATTGGTAATTATAGTGGAAAATAAGAAATAGTATGTTTCTAACAAGAGAGAAATAGGTGAAGTATGGTATAGCTATATGAAGATACTGTAGTACCTTTTAGAATTGTTAACAAAAACAGTTTATACTGTGTGAAGCTAAACATGGAAAAAATATAAAGCCTATGCACCCAGTTGTAAAAATTATAAAGATGATTATTTCTAGGTAATTGTGATTTTTTTTTTGTAGTTTCTTATCCTACAGTGAATATATATTGCCTTTGTAGGAAGAAATTAAAGAGCTTCCCAGATAATGAATTTACCGTCAGCCAAGTCCCCATTATATTAGGTTCATTCTGAAGAATCATGACTATTTTACTAACATAGTTATGAGATCTGATATTAGGTGGCATCTGTGGTCTCATTTTCATACTCCTATTTTTCTACAGGTTTGGTGTTTATGTTCCTCTCTGCTGTTTCCACCAAGATAGTAGAGCTCATCTCCTTCTCACAGACTTTCCCTATGTGGTTCAGCACCAGGCGGTAGAGGAAAGTGCCTCAACTGTGGGTGGCTTGGCAAAATCCAAGGACTTCCTCTCCTTATTGCTGGAGTCTCTAAAAGAACAGTTTAATAATGCCACGCCCATCCCCACCCACAGCTGCCCACTGTCTCCTGACCTCATTCGCAATGAAGTAGAATGTCTGAAAGCAGATTTCAACCACAGAATCAAGGAAGTTCTCTTCAACTCTCTCTTCAGTGCCTACTATGTTGCATTTCTTCCCCTGTGTTTTGTGAAGGTAAGTGGTTACGTGCTTTTCTGTGCTTCCTGGGTTTGTGTGTGGATGACATAAACTGGGTATATCCTATTTAATCCCCCTTTTCTCTGTCTCCCCTTTGGCAGCCTGGATGGTGGAGTTCGGCTGCATCTGGAGTGCACTAATACCTGGTTGGTGGATAGATATTTCCATATCTGTGATGCACCCATGGTGGTCCCCTCTTGTTTTCTTTCTTTTTTTTTTTTTTTTTAGATTTCCCCTGCCCCCAGTTTCTGGAGAGAATAAACTTGTACTTAGAATCAGTATATGGTAGCGTAAGAGGACTGAAGTTTCAGTAAAATACAGCCTGCCATAGTTGATCTTAACATGGTCATCAGGAGTTTCCTTGAATTTAATCTAACCTTTATTTAAACTTTATTTTGGTAGAAGAGAAAAATGGTCTGGATGTCACTTGGGCCCAAAGTCTTTTGGGTCATTTTAGTGCCTTTCCTTCACGCATTGAGAAGCACGTCTGCAGCTGGAGTGGTCATTCACAGAGAGCATTCACTTCTTCTAGAAAGGAAGGACTTAAAGTATCATTGCCTCTCCCTCTCATCCCTTACTCACACAACCAGAAAGTCAGGTTGAAGGATTTTGGAGGACTCTGCTCTTGAACTTTCTGCACGGACAGCAGGACAACAAATGCATGTGTGACTCAGAGTGGCATTGTCTGCAGGGCGTATGTACACGCACCCATCCCTGCCTTCTTGCTCGCCAGTACATGGATCATTTCTCTCTCTTCTAATCTCTTCCAGAGTACCCAGTACTATGACATGCGCTGGTCATGTGAGCACCTCATTATGGTGTGGATCAATGCTTTTGTCATGCTCACCACACAGCTGCTGCCATCCAAGTACTGTGATTTGCTGCATAAATCAGCTGCTCACCTGGGCAAGTGGCAGAAGCTTGAACATGGCTCCTACAGCAATGCTCCTCAGCACATGTAAGTAGGTTAGAGGATAAAACCATTTAACACCTTTTTACATGCTGCTGACCATGTTTATTTGCTTTGTGTGTCATTCTTATTCTTGGCTTTGAACATTTAATTTTTAGTTTTTGCCCACATGGGTGCTTGTCATCACTCTAAACTGGAAGCAGGGAACATTAACTCATTTCCACCACCATCCCCAGTCCCTCCTTAAATGCCTTCTACCTTTCAACTTCCCAGTCACTCTAGAATATGTAATTTGTTTCCCAAACTATCATCTTGGAGTTTTCTTTCAGTCTTAACTGTTTGCCCAAATTCAAAGACTCATGGTATATCTTTAATTTTCTTTAGAAGACTGTGAGATTCATCTTCTCGTTTTCATTGCCACAGCTAAATAGCTGCTAGCTAATTGTCTTAGGCAGCTGGACTTTGCTTCTCTCGTCTTTTCTTTCTAATAAAGTAAATGTAAATTTATTCTAGTAATTTTCCTAACCAGCATTTTTATTTTTTATTTGTTTACTTATTTTTGTTTTTTTGTTTTGTTGTTGTATTAGTCTGCATCTTTGTGCATTTCTTTTCCTAAACTCACTAATGAATGTTGCTCTGCTTTTCCTATATTCAAATGAAAACTGTCTCTCATTGAGTTCTTTCTGAGTATTCCTTTCATTGTGGCCCCCTGTCAGTCATTTCTCTGCATGGTCCCTATGGTCCAAAGTGACTGACTTTAGAGTCCTTTTATTGTCTTGCTTCTGAGCCCTTCTTCATGTCTTTCTCTCAGACCTGGACCATCTTCATCTTCCTCCCTTTTATAATTTGAACATTTCACAAATTTCATCACCTAAAAATTCTTTCCTAATTAAATTAGGAAATTAAAGGTATCCTAATTAAAGGTGACGTTCCCTTCCCCTCTTCCCCTCAGAGTCCTCCCTTCAATTATTTGCCTTGATGTCTGATACAGATTAGCACAGGCCTTCAAGCCCAGGAACTGAAAGAGATTGGGCCAGGCTGAAAAGAAACCCGACTGTGGGCAAAGGACAGATTTCAATAAAAATTGAAAATCCAATGCACAGTGCTAGTACTGTACATCTTCAGGCTCCTGATGGCACATGGCCATGAGGTGTGTCTTCACTTTAATGCTGGTAAGTGTGAGCAAGGCTGATGGAACATTTTCTGAACTGGGAAAGCTTCAGGGTGCTAGACTTTTTTTTTTCTTTAACATATTTAAAAATGCTGCCCCAGTTCTTACCCTAGGAAACTAACCTTTCCAAAATCAGGAAGAGATGAATTAACTTAGATTTTTTAAAAAAAGTTTAACCTGAAGATCCTCCATACCCACCCCAACTCCATTATGTTGGTGCTGGAAAGAGTGAAGCTTCTTCTGTAACTTCTTTCTCCTAGAGAAACCTCTATAAAAATAAACCAAGAAAGCGGTAAAAAGAAAAGTCTGTGTGTTGGTACCTTGTGTGTCTCTGTATTCTTTTGTATAGCTTCTCACAGTATGAAACACTTGAAATGTGTGATAAATGAATAGATTTTCTGTAGCTTATGGGATGTAATTCTGCAGTAAATGTCATGCTAGTTCGATAATGTGTTAATTTCTCCACTTGTTACCATCCACTTTTCTCTTCTTGTTTGTTCCCTCTAGCATTTCCACCAGTGGACTCTGCTCACTTGGGATTGATGTGACAGTCCACCTGCTTATACTCGATTTTCTGGCTCATAGATGCTTTACTTACACGTTTCTGCTTGTTCTTCTAAGCCTCTTAAGTCCTTTGACACTGAGCTAACCTTGTAGTTAACTTTTCTATTATATAACAATGAAGTTATAATAAATCTTTTCTAACTCCTTCCAGTCTGACCATGGAATTACTGTCTTTTCAGAATTCAGGCAGATGAAGACTTGAATACTTAATCCTTTCCATAGAAACATAGCTGGTTTTGCCAGACACTATCTTATCTGTAATTGCCAGTATGCTAACATTACATTTCTTTCTCCCTTAGTTGGTCAGAAAATACAATATGGCCTCAAGGGGTGTTGGTGCGACACAGCAGATGCTTATATAGAGCCGTGGGGCCTTACAACGTGGCGGTGCCTTCAGATGTATCCCATGCCCGCTTTTATGCAAGTACCGCTTATTTCTTTTCAAACATAAGCTTAGGAGTGTCAGGAGGCCACTCAGTGTGTAAACATCTAACACAGAGTATAGCACATACTAGGACATTAATACAGGCTAATTATTTTACTACTATAATGGCCTCTGTCCTTTGAGAATACTTCTTAAAGGCAGATTGAAGATGAAATGCCAATATCTCAACTTTAATAGCTTGACTGGTTTCTCTAGTTACAATGGAATTTGTTGAGTCTAGTATTACTTGAAAGAAGTACACAATTATTTAAGACTTCCATTTTCATCTTACAGTCTTTAATTTTGTAATAGTTTGGTTGAGTAGTATCCTTATTATGTCTGTTATTAAGAAATATTTAATATAGTAATAATATGATGATTTTGTATTTTGGTATTTCTCATGTATATCATCTCCTTAAAATACTTAGACTTCCCCTTTGAAATGCAGGCAGATGGCATGATCTGTGGCCTTTTACCTTTTTTCAAATTAAAAAGAAGAAAGGTTTAAAAGTTTGAAAGAAAAAAAGCAATAGCTACCCACTAAACCCAGTTTCTGTCCCATTTGATTTATGCCTTGGGTTACATTCTGTTTGATCCTTCAGTTTTCCAGAAATTCTGGCTCTAGGAGGGAGAAATATTTACTTATTAAAGAAAGACCAACTGATTGATGGGAGTGGGGAATAGAAGGTACATGCAGAGAGCTGTTTTCAGTAAAAATGCCCAAAGTGCAGTGCATTGCCTTTGAATGGAGGTACTATACTGAAAAAGAATTGGGAGATTTTGTTCATTCATTCATTCATTCATTTGATACTTGAATCCCTTTCTCCCTCCCATCCCTCCCTTCATCCCTCCCAGTTCCTTATGAGGGTACTTGGACTTTCTGGTTCTGTGGGTGTTCACTACTAAGGACTTTTTTCATTAAATACTGGAAACTTGCATCAATCAGGGCAGGATGCTTATAAAGAGGGGAGGGTGGGCCGAGGTGGAAGGCGTTTGAATGAGGGAACTACACAATCTCTTTGACTCCTGTGGGATTGCCTTACAATGGAGGAGTGGACTTAGGTTATAACTGCACAAACATCTGGTTTCTACACAGAATATTTCATTCAGCCAGCTGAATTCCACAGGCTGTTAATGGCATCTGTTGGCCATTGTGGTCCCCTGGAAGCCGACAGTAACCAGATAGTTTATTAACGTTTCCTGCTTGAAAAATAAGTATTTTCCTTGCTAGTGTTGGACAGCTGAAAAATCAGGTGGAAACCATAGAAGAAAGATTAAGGAACTTATTACTGATTTTGTGTGACCAAACAGGAAAATTAGTGCTTCTCAGAGTGGTGGTTGGGTCCCTTAGCGTCAGATCTCTGAAGAATCCATCATTTGCAGATTATTCTTAAGGCACACCGAAGTTTAGAATGGGCCTGCTACCTGTAACTTGGCTGTCCTCACATTTCTACTCATTCAGTTTATAGCCTGCCTACACATTTAATTATATTTAGTATAATTGCCACAGAATCTGAAATTGCCTGGTTTTTTTTTTTAGAATGTTAATTCTGAGCCAGTATTATACATGGTATTACTAGAGATCATGTAATAAAATCCAGGGTAAACATGTTCTTTCTCCTGCAGAAAAATCCTGAGAACCCATTTAAACCTTTCAGAGCTGTTGTGATGATTTATTTGGCTTTATTCTCAGATTTGAGCCCGAGGTCTAACTTATTCTTTTAGATCTGATATACTACCATTAGCACAGTTTGCAGTCTGTGACCACTGTCTTCCTATTTATAATGCATTTTTATTGGTCAGCTAGGATTTAGCCTCTTAGAGTGGTGAATTTGGAGCTCTGTGTTTGGCCAGTCTCTTAATTCTAACTAATTTTTCCTTCTTCAATGTTCTGTCTTTGTATACCCTACTTCTCAATATCCAGAAAAACTGGGCAAAAGAAAACAGCTTGGTGGGTAACAGTTTAAGAAAAAAAATTAAGAAATTACTGTATTGATATTTCAACTTATATTACCACCCCTCCCTCCAGACTTGTTTAGTGTAGGTGTTTATGTCTTAGATAAATGCCCATAAACAATGATTTTTACATTTTTAAGCAGTTACATTTTAAGTAGTTATCTCAAATAAAATATATGCCTAAGACATAATCTAGGAAAAACTTTCTTTTTGAGAAAGAGTTCTTTTGGATAAATACCTTTCTGTGTTTCAGGGGTATTGAAATAAAATGTAATTCATTATACCTTGAGCAAAAAAGAATGGGTTTGGATCTCTATAGCAAGAAATAGCCTGATTGACATTCAAGAAGCAGATCTACTTGTTAGTGTACATAGGAGCCTATAACTGTAAAATGATTTTAGAAAAAAAAGTGAGAATAACTGCCGTCTTTTCTGTGAAGTAACATTTTGCTTTTTAACTTCCTTACAGTTCCTGTTTCATCGTCCATTAAGGCTGTTAAATCTGCTTATCCTTATTGAGGGCAGTGTTGTCTTCTACCAGCTCTATTCCTTGCTGCGGTCGGAGAAGTGGAACCACACACTTTCCATGGCTCTCATCCTCTTCTGCAACTACTATGTTTTATTTAAGCTCCTCCGGGACAGAATAGTATTAGGCAGGGCATACTCCTATCCGCTCAACAGTTATGAACTCAAGGCAAACTAAGCTGCCTCTCAACAATGAGGGAGAACTCAGATAAAAATATTTTCATACGTTCTATTTTTTTCTTGCGATTTTTATAAATATTTAAGATATTTTATATTTTGTATACTATTATGTTTTGAAAGGTGGGAAGGGCAAGGGATATTAAATGTATCCATAAACAAGGTGATGTGATCTTTCATGTGTTAGTATATTTGAATAATATACAGAGGAGAGGTGTACGTCTCTAGTAAAGAGATTGATTTGTTTGTATGGCCCTGGGATAACTCATTCATTTCTGAACACATCTCATACATCACCTGACATGGCACCTTTTGTGTGGCTGCTCTCCTTCCTGTCCTCGTCTTTCGTCTTTGGTTGGCCTTATTGTTACAGAAATCAGTGGAGTTGCCTGACAGCACTCATTATCTTTTGTTTTGTTTTGACTGGCAGATAGTATTGGGGTGCATGGGAGAAGAGTGGGTTTAAGTCCTAGAGGGGTTCTCTTTGTTGCCTACTGGGAAGAAGCATTTCTGAGGTAGGAACTCAGAGTTCTATCTGCCCTGTGACATTTAAGTATACTTTTGTGAAAGCTCTTATCCTAAAACAGGATATTCACGCTCATTTTCCGTGTTCTTCTACTTCTTTTGCTTGAAAAGATTTTCCTTTTATTGTTAGCTGTTTTGAAATACTTTCAAGGACAGGATAGAGTGCCCAAACTTATGAGGAAGCTGAGTGTGACTGGATCAGTGGGAGAAGATGAGCACAGATCCCCTGGCCTGGGGTCTGACAGGCTGGAGACACCCAAGTAACTGGAGAAATGGATGCAGTCTAGCAGCAACCCCCGTACCATGGCATATTTGGAATTATGAGTGGAAGGGAAATATGAGAAGTACCTCTTTGTCCTCAAGCAGTTTGATCTGTGTGTGTGCTTAATTTCATACTCCAGAACCTTTATGTCTGTGAGTATTAACCCCTTTCAGTCCATTTTCTTGAAAGGGGATATACTTGGTCAGTTGATGTTACTAGTCAACTAAATTTCTGAGCCTTGTCTTGAGAGCCTGAAATACGTTTTCATGTGTTTTCTATGTTGATTTTGACTTTTTTACACTGCAAAGCTTTGGTGAAACACAGTATGGCTTATGAAGTAAAAACAAACAAATAATCATATAATTCCTATACTGGCTCTGAAAACAGTTCTTACAGAAGAGTTCCCAACAGGTTTTCAGCAAAGACAGCACTGTGAGGAGTAAGTGTGTATATAGCTACCCAAAGTGACTGCTATGTATGATCATTGTTCCCTTAAATTTTGATGGGTATACTTTTAAGTTACATTATTTGGAATTCGTTCTGAGTGTATTCAGTCATTCAACAAACATGTGTTGACCACCAGGCACTATTTTAGGGGATTTAGCAGCGAATAAGAAAAGTAAAGGCCCTACCTCATAGAGCTTACAGTATGCAGAGTAGGAGGTGCAAAATATTCTGTAAACAAACATATAATGTCTCTTACTAGTAGTGATAAGTGTGGTAAAGAGAAAATCAGAATAAGGAAATAGTGCTAGAAATGGCACCAATGGAAGGCATCTTCAAGGAGACAATCCCTCAGGTAAGAACAATTTTGTGTGCTATGTGCTAAGTCGCTTCAGTCATGTCCAACTCTGTGACCCCATGGACTGTAGCCCACCAGACTCTGTCCATGGGATTCTCCAGGCGAGAATACTGGGGTGGGTTGCCATGCTCTCCTCCAGGGGTCTTCCCAACCCAGGGGTTGAACCGATGTGTCTTAAGTCTCCTGCATTGGCAAGTGGATTCTTTACCACTAGTGCCACCTGGGAAAACCAAGCAGTTTTGGTACACTGGAAAAATAACAACCAGTATGTTGGCTGGTTTTTGTAAAGTGGTTCAGCCTACATATGGTGGTTCTTGGAATGGGGGAAGGTGGCAAAGCTGCCATTTCAGTATTCTTTCCTTAGACTCTTGATGATACGCTTTTTTTAATTTTTAAAATTGTATTATTTTATTTTTGGCCACACTACACAACATGTGGGATCTTAATTCCCTACCAGGGACTAAACTGATGCCCCCTGCATTGGAACATGGAGTCTTAACCACTGGACCATTGGAGGAGTTCCAAGATATGCTTCTTTTGACTAACATTTTGATGAGATTACTTGACAGCTAAGAGTAAAATGGGGGGCTGAGACACAAAGATATTTCATCACAATGACCCCAGATTGGTTTTGTCACTGTAAAGTAGCCCAGATAACTGATTAGAGATGAACAGACTCGTCTTGAAAGCTGACATGATTCCTCCTTCTGGTTTGACTTGTCTTGGCTATGTTCTAAAGAAGTAGCACAGGAGGACCAGATGCCAGCCAGCCAAACAAATGAGCGAATATAATAAATACAAATAAATTTTGACTAACGGAATTGCACAGTACCCCCCTTCTCCTTCCAGATACAACAGCATCACAGCATCAGAGATAAAACCCTTCAGTTTTGTCTACCTATTTCAGCTGACATTTGTAGGTCTCACATTCAGATAGAGGAAAGAATGCCTAGTTACTTGTGTATCCTGTTTCTTAGGGATCATGTGAAAGAAAGGACAGCATCTTAAGTTAGTGATGGGGGAGATGCATGCCCATTAAATAACTTTTTAAAAATTGTTAAATATTGGGAAATGCTGTGTGAAAAAAATTGGTATAGGTCAGTTAGGTGAACTTGGGCTACTGCAAAAGGGAAGATGCTTGACCAGTTGTCTGGATGGCTTGTAAATGTGTCTGAGTGAAGGAGGGCAGGTATCATGTATTAGCATGATGAAAACTCAATATGTTTACTGTGATTCCATGTCTCCTAAGCTGCTTTCCCTTCCATCCCTATCAATTACCTCTACACAATCCCTGTCATTTCTCTTTATTGAGCAATTACTATGTGCTAAATGCTGCTGAGTACCAGAGATGCTGATGTTCAGAGTGCATTAACTAGAAGGCAGAGAAGTCAGTCAATTATAACACAAAGGTGCTTAGTCAAAGAAGTACATGCAAGAGAGTGCAGAAAAGTGATCAACTTTGCTGGGGAGCTGTAGTGTCAGGGGATGCTACACTGCATCAGTCACACACGTGATGCCTTTTGAAGGAGCTCTGGTTTACTACAGAGATAAGGGAGGAAGGAAGGGCTCATGTGGTGTGAAGAGTATATATAAAAACTCAGATTTTAAGGAAGAGTTCAGTAATGCTAAAGAGCTAGGCAAGGAATAGATTGCAGAGGAACTTGCATTCCCCATTAAGTGGTTCAGATTTTTATTATCTTGTAGGCCACAGATTGTCAAAGGAGTGATTCCTGGGCTGTGTCAGATCTACCAAGTATCTTGAGGGTGAAGCCCAGTAATAAACACTTTTCACAAGCACTTAAGATAATTCTTAAGTAGACAGAAGGACATTTAATGAGAGATTTTAAGCTGAGAATCTAGGATGACCCAAAGAGTTCTCAGGTCAAGGGTTCTGGAAGTGTAATTTCTGGGCCAGAAGCATAAGGATCACCTACCCAGGAACTTGTTAGAAATGGAAATTATCAAGCCCTACCCCTGAACTGAGTCAGAAACTCTGGATGAATACAACAGTCTGTTTGAACACACACTCCAGGGGGGTTTGATGAGAACCACTATCTTCGATAACTTTGGCAGTTGTACATAAGCTAGGCTTGGAGAATGGGGGGATGTGAGACTTAAAGCAGGGAGATCAGTTAGCCAACCATTTTGAAAATCCATTTAAGAATATGGGAAAAGTGAGGGTGGGGTGTCACCACTACCGGGTGATAGAAAAACTGTGGGCATGAATACAATAATGTAGGGAAAGTATGTGGAGTGAAAAGACAGAATTCTGATGAATAACAACATTCAAGGGAAGAGGAAGCTTTCAGGTGAATCAAAGGGAATGGGAAGTCCAAGAGATAAGATGAATTGAGGTTCCAGAGAGTTGCGATCGAATATGAGGTAAGTCAAGAATTGACTTGGCTTTGGTGTGATACCATTGGTTAACTTTAGCAAGAGAAGTTTAATGGAGCATGAGGGTGGAGGAGATGAGGCTGCAGTTGGTTGAAGTTGGAAAGAAGGGTTGGTTCTTGGGAGCCCTTGGGAAGAGGAAAAGTGCTTCCTCTCAGAAGTTGAGGTACACACATGAATAAGGAGACAAGCATTGTGTGAGGTAGAGGAAACATCTTAAGCATTAACTTGTGAAAGTTGCTCAGTTGTGTCTGACTGTGAACCCACTATAGAGTCCATGGAATTCTCCAGGCCAGAATTCCAGAGTGGGTAGCCTTTCCCTTCTCCAGGGGATCTTCCCAACCCAGGTCTCCCACATTGCAGGTGGATTCTTTATCAGCTGAGCCACAAGGGAAGCTCAAGAATACTGGAGTGGGTAGCCTATCCTTTTTCCAGCAGATCTTCCCAACCCAGGAATCGAACTGGAGACTCCTGAATTGTAGGTGGATTCTTTTACCAACTGAGCTATCAGGTGAAGCTTGTATAAACTTGTGAAGTAAGAAGCCATTAGGTTTTGGCAGGAATGGTCCATGTGGACGTCTGCGAGTTTTGAGAATGAGGCCACTGTTGAGGTGATAAACCATAAACTTACAATGGCTTTCATCATGGTTTTATGATTTTCTCTAGTTGAACTCAATAGACACAGTAAAAGAGTAGAGAAGTTGGGTGATAAGAGTCCTGCTCCTGGTTTGGGGGTTTGCCATGCAGGTATAGCTGAAGGATGAGTGGCCAAGGAAGTTATGAGGATAACAGATGATGTAATGATGTACTTGGGGTCTGGAAAGGCGAAGGATGAAGTCTGGTGGGGTAATGGCCATCAGATAGAGCCAGGCTGGGGCAGGCATTCGTGATCTTGAGCAAGTAGAAGAAACGAAGCAAAGAGAAGTTCTGAGAAAGGAATATGGGGGTTTAAGATCACAGGCTTCTGTGTTATGAAACAGCCTGAATGTAACTGTGGAAGCAACAGTTGAAGCAAAAGCTGTAAGCAGTTGTGGCAAATTTCCCTCAGGGACATTGAAGTCATCCAAGATGATGATGGGACACGAAGTAGAAAGGAAATGGAGCCTGGTACCAAAGACTGGAAATCTGGGACATGGATTACATCATGGCCACAAAGAATGGAAAAGTTAAAATAGCTGGATGCCATAAATTCTAGTAGTGAGACTTTTGTATGAGATGGGAAGAAATGGTGCAGAAGCAGGAGTGGGAAACTGGATAAAATTTCTGGGCTTTTCCTAGTCTGTGTAATGTGGGAGAAATGGACAGAGAAAGAATTGTCCTCAGGTGAATGTCAAGGTTTTATCGATGTCGAAGAAGTGGAGGCAACATTCAGCGAAGAGACTGCAAGGAGGGGAGGACCATGAGGAACTGGAGGAAAGATTAGGAGTGAGGGCAACTGTTGTTGCCAGACTGGAGATGGGGAAGGGTGGTGGGCACACTCAGGAGAGAGAAACAGAGGAGTGTGGGGGTCTGGGAGTGTGTAAGAAAAAAAGGCATTTATAACAATAATGAAGGAAGAAGAGCATGACTGAGTGGTGTAAAGTCCTAAATACGATATTGCCAAAATGCTTGAATTTTAATCCTCTTGGTAACTACTTTTCACTGTAAATAGCACAAAGTTGTGAGCCTAGGCGGTATCATCTTTTTTTTTTAAGGCCTGTCATTTAAATTCATTGCTTTTCTCCCCTCCCTGCAACCCCCTTCTGAGGTAATATATGTCAGGATAGCAAACTTTTGCTTTTTTTCCTTCAGAGCACCGTTAACAAAACCACTGAAACAAATAGTCTTCCCTAACTCAAGTAACAAAACCTTGAATGTGAGTTCATGTTTCTGTAGGTAGATCCACATAACTCCTTAAGCTGTGGAGTTCTGAGAATAACTTTTTTTTCTTCTCATTTTTCATTATAACATCCATTGATTTATACTGGGTATCTTGGGTGACATGTATGACTGCAACAGTAAGAGAGTGAAGCTGTAAATATTTGACAATTATTAAAATGCAAGATAACAAAAGCAAGAAAATTTTACTGAAGCAAAGCATCAGGACTTCTGTCTTGAGGAGACCAAACCTTGAAGTAATAAAAAAGTCAAACAAAACAAGCTAGAACAATGAGCCGGAAGGCATATAATCTACTTTTCCTGTTATCGATTTAGATGACCCATGTCCTCTAGTTCATAGTGCCATCGTGAGCATTATATTTTATATCATTTATTAGAGTACACTTTAAAGCATAACAATCTTTTAATTACACTTAAATGTCTCTATGGATAGGTTTAATATTTATGCTTCTTTAATCAATAGAAAAACATTTTGATTATATCTTTGGAAACATTTATCAAGCTCAACAAACAGCTGAAATCATGTGGCTTTCTGATAGACTCCTTTGAGAAAGTGCTTTACCTTATAGAATTATAAGCCAGGAAGTACTGTGGCATTAAGTTAATGCAAAGCATTGTGATTCATCCAGTAAAACACATGACTCTGTATTTCATGGGTTCCTTATATTTAACTACACCCTCCATCTTCTAGGAGTGATCCCTGTATTGCTCATAAACTTCAGTGCTACTAGATGATTTACTGTGTGTCAGTCAAATCAATGGTGACTCCAACTTTACACCATCTGGACTGACCCTGATCTTAAGCCATTGTGCTTCCACTGTCTCCCATTTCTCTCCATGCTGGGAAAGGTACTTGCTCCCTCTTCTACCTTATTAGGAAGGTGTTGACAAAGGAGAACACATTTCCTGTCATTCCACATTTTGAACTGATCTTCCTGCTGGAGATGCCTAAGATCACACTCCTGGCAACACTTAACCCCAAGATTCACGTTGTCATCAGATAGGACAGGCCATGGTAGAACGTGACTCTAATCAGTCCCTGGGGGGAAATGGACCTTCCCTGAACCTCTCCCATTACAATCCCAGACAAATGAATCCCAAGTTTCCTAACAGCTTTTCAGGCAGAACAAGGCCTGTGTAGACAAATGATTGCTCCACCCAACTTGAGGCAAATGTTATTACCATGTGTTAAACATTAGACATGAAAGTAACAATATATCTTGGACCTATGACTTCATCACCAACAGGAGTTAAACCATTTTGTGATGAATGGAAATGTCTAAAACCCCTTCTCAAGGAATATGGAACGCTGATGTTACCTGATTCATTTGCAAAGATCCAAGAGGATTTCACAGCCAAACTAATTAAGACCACGCAAAACCTCAGAATTATTTATTCTTAGTCACCACTCTAATTGTGTTAATTGATCAAAGCAAAATTCTCAACACCTGAATGTCTTCCTAGTACCTTCTACTGGATTTGTAGTTGTGTTTAATTTGAATAAAGTCAGTAGGTAACTTGCACACTATTAGCAATCATATTACAATATGCTAAGTTGCTACTTGTTTCCCCCTTCTGCTTTCATTTGGTAACTTGATGGGTCTAAATCTTACTACTGGTTGCTTATAGGCTGTTTCATTTGCTACCATCCTTCTCCCCCTTTTCATTAGATTCTTCAAGAACCTCAGAGTTCTAAAGTGCCCAAATATTACTAAAAGCTTGCCAAATATTGTCTGTTGAGGATGATGTTTACATTTTTAATCTCCCAGGAATATGGAATTTTGCCTTGGCCAATATTTTGAATTTTAAGGCTTAGATTAGGCTAACTGTGTCTTAATGGGGTTTTTGGTCAAGCCTCTTTATATTCCTTTTGAGAATAAAAGCCAAATTCCCTCTACCTGGTACATTTTGGCAAAAAAGTGGGGGGGAAAGGTTGGCTTGTGAGGGCCACTTTGCCAAAATATAGGTTATCATCCTCTTAGCAGCCATTAACACTGAAAGAAACATTAGAATATGCATGTTTTTCACTTTAAATTCAAGTTTTAAACCAGCCACCCCCATGTTGAGAACCAATAGTTGAATCTGAGCCACCCCCATATTGAGGACCAATAGCCCTTTGAGAATCTGTTTCTGTATCCCCCTCTAGGGCACCCTGTGGGTCCTCCTATAAACAGTAGCACCTCTTCTCTTCCTTCCCTTGGATAGAAGCAGGCAGTCTAATTTCCATCCAGCCATTCTCAGAGGGATCCATTTTTCAGTCCCAAGTGGATATCCAAATAGGTAATCTCAGATTTGGTGGAAACAATTTCAAGAGAGAAATGTAATGAGTTTTCCCTGTCATGTAATGGAATTTCATTAGTGCCAGGCTTGCCCCAGGAAGCTTATGAAGATGGAGAGGTCTAAACTTTAGCAGCAGGACATTGACCAAGAAGGCGAGTCAGCTTCCAAGGCCTTCTGGATTGATTGGCCAGGAAAGCTCAGAGTAGGGAATATCTTCAGTTGTTATTTCATGATGACATCCACACATAAAAACCCCTGAAGATGCTCTAAATGAAAGATGTCAGAATCTAAACAACATGGCAGTCATTTAATAAATCTACATGGGTGCCTCAAGTTGAACTCGTTAATGGTGACTTCTCAGTCTATCCCCAAATTAAAATATATCCTCTAAGCGTTACAAAAATTTAAAATCATCATAAACTAGTTACTTGGCTCAGAGTTCTGATGGTGAAGCAAAGTGCAGCTCCCTCCTTCTATCACCTCTTAACTGGAACATGATCTTTATCAAAACGTAGATACCACGGTGTACTGAGACTGACATACAGCCTGCCGGCCACATCTGATAAGGCAGAAATGTCCTTTTCAAATCTGAATGTGACCTTTCTCATCTGCCATCACTATACTCCTTCACCTTGCTTGCCTAGGGGGAAAAATGCTATCCATGAAGGACTTTTCTTATGGGTTTACATCTTACTGGCTGTTGGTCTAATGTCTTGCTCACCCAATGAGAATGCAAAACACACAGACCAAAGGCCTGTTAACTGTTCCCCTTGCTCACTTAGTGCCCTCAGAGCAGAGCTCATCGGCTGGCCTGCCAGTTATCTCTGCCATAGATACTGATTTAAAAGGTATAGGACAAGGTTTCAAAACTCAGTAAGGCTTATCAGGGAAGAAGGGAAAGAGCAACATGTAACTGTTGCAGGGCACCAGCTTCCAATTTCTCACCAGAGGAGGTAACTTCAGTTCAGCCCCTAATCCAGCCCAGTACCTGCCTTGGTTGTGACGTCAGCCCAGAGGTACTGCTAGCTCTTAAGGGAAATATGTGCAGTGACTGAGCTTCTGGACCGAGTTCAGCCAGCCTTGAACCTGAGAAGAGGTGCACAGGGCTAAAAATAGGTCCTATCTTTCTTTGTTTCTCAAACAAGATAGTTGTCTTCGAAGGTCTGAAGGTTTGATACCTTGATGGGTTTTGCCTTGAGCAGGGCTCCTGTGAAGAAACCCTTTTTGGAAAAAGCACCAAAAATCTGTCAGCAGGTTATGTTAATCCTCCTTTCTCTCTCCAGTTGGAAAGAACCACTTGACGTTCTAAATAACTGAAAAAAGATCATATTGGTTTATTGCTTCTGCTTGCATACAGACAGGAGAAGAACAAGTCTGAGCACCTGGGGTGAGTGGTGGATGAGGACTATGGAAAGGGGGGGAGTGCCTCAAAGCTGCTGTTCAGCAAGGGAGGAATAAGAAGGAAGGCAGGCATCAAGACACTCAGCTCTGGTCAAGCGGGAATGATGGCCGCCCTGCAAAGGTGCTTCTCTCTCCTCCTAGGGTTCCCTCCTTATCTTCTCCTATACTCTGTTCCCAGCTGAGGAAGGAGAGTGAAGCTAAGCTAGAGGTGTTTTTTTTTACAAATGTTCCACTGATTTAAGTACTGCAAGTTTAGAGTGTAGTTCTGCCTATGTGTGAGGCTTTTCTCTATGATGACATCCTGTTCATGAACTCTGACACTGGAAGGAGAGCAGATCACTTCACTATCATACACCTAAATGAAGATTCAGCACATTTTACTGAGGTAACCCTCAGCTCAGCTCCCATCCTCCCCAACTACTGAATTTACAAATCAGAGGCAGGACAGTGGAGTCCCAAATTAATAAAAGCCAGACCCAGAAAGCCTTCTTGAATTGCACCAGTCTCAGAGTTTGCTCTTGAGAATACATTCTGAATTTCTATGCTGGTGTACGGAGCCATCTGGGGCAGATCTGTAGGGATTCAGGGAAAGCATGGGTAAATTCACCCACTTGGATATCTAAGTATACGTTAGTTTGCCTTTCCAAACCTGCTTCTAATCTGGATAGTACACTTTTACAAAGCTTATCAGAAAACTGGTCTAAAAGAACACATGCTTTAAAGAGCATTAAAAAGCATGAAGTAAATAGGAGGCCTTCAAACCTCAATAGCAACATTTGTCAACACAGGCAAAGAGTTTCTCTTTCCAAAGATAGTTTCACATCTACCTCTTAACAGCAAAAGATAATGGCAATGGAGAAGTGATGCAACTTGTTGAAGCCCCACATATCACTGGAGGCCAACATTTCATCCTTTTCCCTTACCTGAACTTTTCCTGCCTGCTCAAGTAGGCTTATTTAAATGTCATCTCTTGTCCTTCCCCTGACCTCTCTTCTGGCAAATGGCCTAATTAATAAATGGTCAAAAGGCTAAAGAAAGAGAAGAAGAGGCCAAAATAAGCCGAAACTTGGATAACCCCTCCCTGGAATATAGGTAAGGAGCCTTTGTAACAACTTCCAGATGAATCATGACATTTTCTCAGGTACCAGCAGGCAAACCGCTGTCATTCTATTTGCCTTCCACTTCTTCCATCCAGGATCACTGATCTCCGCTGGGGCTGGTAAAAACAGCTTGTTGAGGTCTCTAGTCTCTGGCCATTCTTAGGGATGGTCATTTTATTCCTAAGTGTAACCCCTTCTGGTGTGACCCATGTGTTTTCTGCCAACTCCCCACAAAGCAGGCCAGGGGAAATTGTCTGGGTGGGACTTCTGATAGGGGACAGCAGGACCTTGGAATCTGTCCCTGTAGATGAGGGGGGTGGGTGGTCCATAATGGGGAAAGGAGGACTGAATAAGATTAGGCTCTGAGGTCTTCCTGGTCTAGACCTATGGAAAGGCTTAGAACCTCCTGATGAGCGCTCTATTTTTGAAGAAAGAAGGTTGTCCCCAGATGGCTCTGTCTCTGATGTGCGCTTTCTACACTGCACTACTGCATCCGGAGTGGTCAGCAGGTTGGCCAAACCTGGTTCTGGAGAAAGGGTGGGTCCCTCACACACGCGAGATGCAGTGGTATCCACTGGCAAGGATTCAACGGCTCCTGTATCTTGCTTTGGCTTTTCTTCCTTTGGGCTTTCCAAGGAGGAGAGAGAATCATCTTTGTTAAGTTTTTGAGAGGTCCCACCAGTGGAGCCAGGTTCCTCTTGGTTCCTCTCCAGGGGCTGAGCCCCACTCTCCTCTGAGCTTTGAGAGGGCAGGGGCTGTGGGATCTGAGTATACTGAATCTTGGGTGGGATGACTGGGACTGCCCTGGCCTGGCACATTTTGACCATGAAGGAGGTTCTCACAGCTGACACACTCACAGGAGCTGAGTTACGGCGGCCCGTCAGGGCATGAGCAACCATGTCCAGGTCCTGGGAGTCCTGGGAGTAAACCCTCCAGGGGTCTACTTTACCATGAGATGAGGTCATCCATGTGACCTTTGGGTCTCCTGGCTCAGAGAGCTGCACTTCAGGTGACCCAAATGAGGCTGCATTCTCAAACCGGAAGAGGTCAGTGATGGGAACGGTGGAGTCCAAGTTGAGAGACGAAGGCCTGTTTTTCCCCTTCGGGGCCCCACCCTCACTGCTCTTAAGCTGGAACTTAGGGGGATGCTCTCCAGGTGAGGTGTGGTCCTGCACACCAGGTGAGTTCTCCTTGCTGCTTTCTGGCACAGGATCACCACCATGCTCAACTTGAGGGTTGTGTGGCCCCAAGTGTGTCCCCAGTTCCTTTCCTTCTGCTAGACTGACAGGGCTGGATTCTGCTGATGTGGGCTGCAAACCACCTGGTGCCTTCTGCTTAGGAGGAACCTTTGTCCTTTTCAGGTCAGATAACTCTTGAAAGGACCTCATGGCTTTCTCATCCCACCCAGTAATCTCATTCCTGGGCGCCAAGGGCCGCAGGGGGTTGGAATTCCTCTCTGCTTCAAGATCAGCACAGCTGCTGGAGGAGGAACCCTCGAGAGTCCACTGGCTCTTAACCATGGTTTTGCCATCTAGAGAATGGCTCTGGCGAAGGCTGGGCCTGTGAGAAAGCCTCTTTTCTAGTCGGTGGCCCTGGGTAACCTGCATCTGGGTCTCTTGTACATCTTTAAGGGTGGGTGAGTGCAGGGGACTTGTCACCCACTGGGGCTCCTCCCAGGGCTCCACCATCTCCAGGCCATGCTGGGCAGCGTCTGTCACAGTGTCGTCGTCATCACAGTCTGAGGGCTCCTGTACTGAGTGGGCTGCATCCTCCTCTCCTTGTGGGGAAATCTCGGCCTCCCTGGTTGGGCTGGGAAAGCTAGAGCCTTTGCTCTCAGGAGCAGCACTCTTTGAAATCTGCTTTTCACTTTCTTCTGAAGAGGCCTTGCCTTCCTGACAAAGACTGGGGATCCCAGGGCTGCCTTGGGACTTCAGCTGATCTGCATATGGACTGGTTCTCAAACTCCCAGCCGAGTCTTCTCTCTCAGGGCCACTCTTCAATAGCTGGACTCGAGCTTCCTCCTCTAAAGGTGTTGGAGGGGGAGCAGCAGGTGGGAGCAGAGGAGACAGAGTTCCTGGGACTCCCACTTGCATCCTTGCGTGTGGAGAAGGGTTCTCCAATGGAACTATCTCCAGAGGAGTCAGGCTGGCGGGGTCTGGGTGCGGGCCCTTTTCAGGCTCTGGCTCAGATCTCGGGAGGATGCTGGCAGTCTCCAGCTTTTCTCTATTGGCTGCTGTGGAAGTGCCCAGTGTGCTCTGATTGGTTGGATTCTTAGTCCACTCCTCCAGAGGGGCAGAGACTGGAGCTGGGGTGGAGCTTCCAGGGAGCTCCGAGGAAGCAAAAGGCCCTGGACTAGATTCAAGAATGGGCTGAGTTGGGCTGATCTTTAGAGCAGGTGGTGCCAAGGAGGAGAGTTCCTCCTCAGACTCAATAATTTTCAGCTCCTGTTGAATCTCAGGCCAGATCAGGGCGTTGACCAGATCATCTTCATCCTGAAAAACATCAAGAAACTGATTACTTTAGAACCAAAGACTCTGGGAGCAGTTTCCCAGGGAGAGAAGGGACTGGAGCAGGACCCAGCCGCGCTGCCCCAGCACACAAAGGATACAGCATTAATGGTAACTGAGGACATTTATTCATGCTTACAGTGTACCACAACACACATTAAACGTATTTTCTTTTTTTTTTTTTTCAAAGGCAAAATGATAATTTTAATTCAGTTTCAGAAAAAGATGTCACATGAATCTGGATTAGAAAACATGACAGTAAGAGGTTTGGTTTCTCTGGAGACACAAGGAAAAGAAGTAACAACGTAATAGATTCAATGATAATTTTCTGGATCTTCTTGCATCAAAAGCTATGTATCTTCTCCCCAAGACCTGCTCCAAGAGCCAACTTAACTCCTTCTATCTCCGCTAGCTGGGACAGGCTTTCTCCTCCACCCCCACCCCTCTCCTTTCAGTCACACCGTGTGGGTGCTAAAGACCCTGGGCTCTGACCAACGGATAGAACTGGCCTCTGAGCCAGCAGCCCACAGGCAGTGGCGCCCGAACCCCCACTCCCAGCCCCCATGGCAGAGGCCACAGAGCTGGCTTTGTTGGCTTTGTAAACGTATTTTCTTAACTGTCCTAAGAATCCTAAAAGATAAATGTTACTGTAATTACTCCCATTTTGGAGATGAGGCAACCTATGTTCAAACAGATTAAACATTTTGCCAAAGTCACACAGGAGCAGATCAGGATTGAAATCCAGGTTAGTCTACACCAGAACATAAGCACTTAATCACTATTCATTGTTGCCTTATAAAACTAACGCAATCCCTGATCTCATATAACTTCAGATTGATCCAATGGCTCATAAGAATGAGGTTCTCCCAATGGAATGAAATGTTAACTCTTGCCCTGACACCTGCTTTCCAAATAAATACAGCTATCCCTTCTTCTTATTGAAGAAATATATATTTCACATGGAAAAAGATATGATACATATAAAAAGAAAAAAGAATGAAAAATAGCAAAATGGGACTTCCCTGGTGGTACAGTGGTTAAGAATCCACCTGCCAATGCAGGAGACATGGGTTCAGTTCCTGGCATAGGAAGATTCCATATGCCATGGGCAACTAACACCTGTGTGCCACAGCTACTGAGCCCAAGCGCTGCCAACTACCAAGGCCCCTATGCCTAGAGCCTGTGCGCCGCAAAAAGAGATGCCCCAGCAACGGGAAGCCATAATGAAGAGTAGCCCCCACTCACCACAATTAGGGAAAGCCCAGGTGCCGCAACAAAAAATAAATAATAATAAAATAGTTGTTCTTCTTTAAACTATAAAATTCTGAGCAAATCAGAAGAGTTTCCATTGCCCTTAAGTTAAGCTCCAAATCCCTTCCAAGCAACCCTGCATGATATGACCCAAGCTTTGCTCTGAGCCTCACTTTCTTTAGTCCATGTTCCCATTCTCCAGCCTTGTTCTTGTTCCTTGAATATTCTGTGCTCTTTCCCATTTCAGATTCATGGCACATCTTACTCTTTCTGCCTGGGAGTCTCTCCCTCCCTATTCTGCTCCTTACCCCTTTATCCTAGCTTAAGTTCTGAATAGAAATATCTATTCTTCAGAGATGCCTTCCCTGATCCCCATAAGCCCCCTCCTCCTTCTGACTAGGTTGGGCCCACCTGTGACATGCTCCCACAGAAGCCATACTTCCATAGCATCCTAGAAAAGACCTGGTTTGTGATCTTTCTATTTGTTAAGCTGTCAGCTCCAAGAAGACAGAGATGGTGATCATCTTGTGTGCTGTAGTGATTCCAGTGCTCAGCAGTGTGTCTCACACAATATTGGTATTTAATACATGTTTTTAAATGAATGAATGAATTGCTGCTTTTCCTTGTTCTCATGAATCCAGCCTGATTCTCCTGGCATAAACTTCATCTGCTTCTCAAAGCAATGTCATTCATACTTTATCCCTCCCAGAATTCAATCCCCAAAATAATCTTTGCATCTTTCTCCTTCTATAAATACAAATATACCTTACAGGAACCCTTAATCAGCCCTCTGGAGGCCACTGTGGTGGCCCTGCACCGCCCTAACTTCTAGCCCATAAGCCTTTTATACCCGTCCCAGAGACCAAGTTCCTGAAAGCTACTTAAAAGGCAAAGTTCTTTTCTCCTCTGGCATACTCCTCCAGGTCACACTCAGGTCACCAGAGCTATTTCCCAAAAGCAAGACTCCTCTCTCGGTGTCCCTGAAAAGCCTCCTCAAACTTCAGCTTAAGCAATGATATCCCTTCCCCCCGAGAACCTTGAAAAATCCCACCTCTGAAAGGTGGAAAAGGTTCAGTATGCTCTGGCATCATGTTTGAAGTTCTCCAGAGCCACAGGAGGAAGGAATAGATCCTGAAAATCTTACAGTAGATTTTTATAAACAAGCATAGATAACTGTCTATCTAGAATGTCTGGAAGAAAAGAGCTGGCCCCCATGAGTGGTCAATATGTTTGGGACAAGGACATGACAAGCAGGTTTTGTTCTGCTTTCTGGATTGAATGTCATTACATTCCCAGGACAAATTACTGATTTATGGTGACTTCAGGTCAGAAATATGTAGAGCTGAGTTTGTCCTAGGGAATCTGAGCTGAATGGTTACTTATTATCACCACAGGACCCCTGAAAAGTTCACTGCAGAAAAAAAGAAAAAATACCAGACCTGATTAGAATGCTGTGCTCTAAAGTCTCTTTGGCAGAAACTGGTTCTTCAAACAAATAAACAAACAGCAACAAAAAACTTGAAACTCTACCAAGAGCCCTTGAGAAAAAGAAGACCCTACTGACTGCACCAGGCAGTGAGTCTACCTTACCAGCTCATGGAGAAACACTGCTTCAGCTCTGGCCCCGGGGTTCTCCTGCAGAGCACTGGCCGCCACCTGGCTGGTCTCTCCACCCTCCTCCACCATGTTCTCTGCATCCAGCTTCTTCTCTAATTCACTTGAATGCTGAGAGCCTAGGGGGCTTTCTGAGGTTTTCTTCTCCTCCACTTGGGTGCCTGGCTCCAGGGGAAGGCCTTTGCTGCATTCCAGTGTTTTCACCGTGTCTGGTCCTGGCTTGGTATTCTCGAGAGCTGCCTTCTTAGGTACAGATGCTGCAATGAGGATAAGAGTTATCAACTGGAGGAGACTCCATGTCAAGAGAGGCCGTTCCCAGCACAGTCATAGTCCTGGACTAGCTCTGCTACACAAGGATGGAAGGGATTCTCCTAGCTCACTACTCCCTCACATTCTTTACCCTTTCCTCCTATCAATGATCTGTCCTCAGATCCCAGAGTCTCAGACTGCTGGAAGAGGGAGGGACCTTGAAGATCATCTAGTCCAATTGTTTTCAACTGGGAACCATTTACTCCTCCCCTCTCCAGGGGACACTTGGCAATGTCTGGAGACACTTCTGGTTGTTGCAACCAGGTGGGGGAAGTGGCTACTGACATCTAGTGGGTAGAAGCCAGGAACACTTCTAAATCTCCTACAAAGCATAAGACAGCCCCCCACAAAGAGTTACCTAGTCCAAAATGTCAATAGTGTTAAGGGTGAGAAACCTGGTACTAATCCAATCTTTTACTTACTGTCTAAGGTCACAGAAATCTGTTATTTACACTAAGCTACAAAGATGCATTATGATTATGATTGCAGCTTCCTATGTGACTCTTCTAAGGGATTACCTGCACATCCACTTGGATATATATTTACATCTAAAGTGATTAAGCTCTGATTTTAAACAGTAGAGAGAGATAGTAGAGGCAGCAGATCTCATGTTTGGCCCCTACTGCCTTTCATGAAGAAGGTCCTATTTCACCATATAAGGCTGTTTCTACAGTGTAGGATAAAGTCTCCATACCTTGCATAGTGCTGGTTATGTAGGAGATCGTCAGTGATATTATTTGCATTGGAATTAAAGAAGGCTGAGTTCAAATGTTAGTTTCCCAATGAATCTTATCATCTTGGTACATGGCACAATACTATATAATAATATATTACAGGGCTGTTGTGAAGATAAAGAAGATTAGAGACGCAAAGCACCTACTATAGAGTCTGACAGAGAGTACAAGCTCAGAAAAGTTTATTGATTAAGAACAAATTCTTTTCATTGCCATTAGTTAACTCAAGGCTTCTGACCACAATGCTGGCCTTGAAGCTCAGTCAGATCCAGTAACAGCATCCTAATGGTGGAACTAATAACACTTCAGACCTGACAACAGGGCTGTTTTCTCCTGCCCATCACTTAGCAGGCTTGTTTTTTGAAACTTAACTTAGTTTTTGAATATGTAAAACAACTACAGAGTTGAAAAGTTAAAATTATCTGAAACATTGTCCTCAGAAAAGTTTAGCTTTCATCCCTGTTCCACACCCTCACTGTCTCCTATGGATAACCACTTTCATTAGATTCTGGTTTATTCTGCCACAGTTCATTTCTGCATAGATAAGTGGATAAGTGAAAAAAGTCTCCCTTCAGAAATACTTGTACCATCTATTTTTTATTCCCCACCTTTATCACACAAATGTGTAATATGATCTATATTACACATGTGACCTATACTGTTCTTGCTTTGCATTTTTTCACTTAAGAACCTATCTTGAAGTCTATGCCAATGTTAGTATATAATGAAATTGACTGTTTTTTAGGATGTGGGCTTCCCTTGTGGCTCAGCTGGTAAAGAATCCACCTGCAATGCAGGAGACCTGGGTTTGATCCCTGGGTTGGAAAGATCCCCTGGAGAAGGGAAAGACTACCCACTCCAGTATTCTGGCCTAGAGAATTCCATGGACTGTATAGTCCATAGGGTAGCGAAGAGACAGGCATGACTGAGCAACTTTCACTTTCACTTTCTTTAGGATGTGGCTGAGTTTGAGTTCTCTTCAAAATAGTGCCTTAGGCAAGGTCCTGGGAGCAGGCAGCTTATTTGAAGGTGGTCCCTGGAAACAGGAGTGAGGAGGTGAGACAGAGATGGAGGAAATGTCAATAAGGTGGTTACCACAACCAGAGCAACCAGAATGCAGTCCTTGGTGACCCTCTGAAGAGCCATGAGGAAATGTGCTCCACAGTTATTCCACCAAGGGTGGGCAGCAGGCTCATTAGCCCACTGACTCCCATCACCTACTGGTTGAGAGCTGCCTCAGTTAAACTCCACACTTCTGGGCGTTCCTGAGCAAGGGCTGGGTAAGAGTTGCCCTTCAGAAAAGGCCATGAGGCAGAAAACCAGAAACACAAGGCAGACACTTGAGAGAGAATACCATCTGTATGCAAAGAAACTGTCCCTCTCAGATGCATGAGTTTGAGGCAGTGGTGCAGGGCTCACAAAGCTATGAAGCCCGTGGAATTCAACAGTGGGAATGCATCCTGGTTACTCAACCCATGTCCTGAAGATGACATCTGAGTTGCGTCCTGGCTTTCGCTGTTATGAATAACGCCATGATATGCATACACATTTTGTGCTTATACAGTTACTTATTTAGGACAAATTCTTGGAAGTGAAACTTTTGGGTAAAAGGGTAATGCATCAGTGATTTTTAAAAAATATTTTCTTCCCCTTTTACTAAGATCTCTTAGTTGGATGTTGGCCAGTGTCTCTTTTTGCAAAGATCATGATCTTCCATTTGCTGACTGTAGACTCTTAAAGCGAGGAGTGGAGGAAAGGCCTGCATTCTATGTGAGCTTGTTCAGATCACTCTCCGTCCTGCTCAAAGCCCTCCTCACTCTGGCCCAGCCATGTGTCCACTCTCCTCCCATTCCCTGGGGCAGATGCTGAGCAGACCCAGGACCCCTGACCAGCTTTATACTCCCCTGCTTTGGTCCTTCCCGAGACTCAAACCTTCCCCATTTCAAGATATTAACCTAATAACATATCTTTTGGGGCCTCCCCAGACCACACTCTCCTTCTCCACTTCCTACAGCATTCACTGTTATTACCTGTGTGTGGCTAAGCCATCAGGTTACCATTTTTTTCCACTCATATGTGAGGGCCATCCCTGGGTTAAGCTTCTCAGCACAGAGGCAGTATCTATGTCAAGAAACTATCGTGTAAGGGACTAGGAGGCCAGTACTTGTTGTGGCTGGGTACGTGTAAGCAATAAAGGAGTCTCTGTAGCTCAAAAGAGGAGGAGGGGCATTGTCAGATTGCCCGCATGGGATGCTTTATATATGAAGTGGGTGACCATGGAGATAGAGACTTCTAATGTACCCCAGTATCATGTCTCTTCCTCATTTTGAAATAGAACCATCTCAGCCACTCAAGTTTAGCTAGGTACCTGACCATCCAGTCAGCCACACTTCTCAGCCTCCCGTGAAGATTAGCATGGCCATGAGAGTTTTGGCAGATGGGATGGAAGTAGAAGTTTGGCCAAAAATAGAAGAATGGGTTTGAGCAGAGTGACTAAAACTTTGAATCGAGTTACCTGGAAGATTGTCTTAATTCTTTTTCTTTTATCTATTGCTATTGCACAGAAGAAATAAAAAATAATGTATTAAGGAAGGTGAAGTTCTTCATTTGGAATAATTATGAAAGAAGGTAATTAGAATCAGTGTTAACCTAACCCTACCAGAGACAAAGGTGAGCCCCCTACCTGCTCCACAATGTCCCTGAAACTTTTGGCATCTCCCTCTGGCCACTGGTCCTAGATTTACATGGCTGCCTCCTGTAAGGTCCCTCATTCTGCCCTGGCTGTCACTGGTCACAGTCAGGGAAGCAGGCTGGAGCCTCCATCAGTGTCCTTCTAAGACCAATTTGATACAGACTGGGTATTCTGATTTACAGAGAGATGGAAGGAGAGAGGGGAAAAGAAGTCTGCCAAAGACCCCCTGGGGCCTGGAGACCCTCTCTTTTAAGAAGAACAACCAGTCACATAAAAGCCTTTAGAAACACTTTTTTTCTCAAAGGTTTCACTTCCTCTTCTAGCCCTCACCCTCTTCCACCCACACCAGCCCATAGAGCATTCTCCAGACAGGGTATCATTTAACACCCCTGAGTTTTTACTCTTATGCCCCATCCTGAAGGGAAGAGGGAGGAGAATGTTTACTGAGAGTCCTCTGAGGGCCACACTCTAAGCAGGCATTTCATGAACAATCTCCCTGCAAAACTCATCCCAGCCCTAGAGGCAGGAGCCATCTCCACTCTGCAGGAGAGACACAGGCTCAGAGATACCAGCCAGCTCTCATGCTGCCCCAAAGTGATGAAGCTCAAATCTGGACCCTTCCAGCGGGAGTTCAAAATCTATACACTTCTCATAATGGTCCAGTGCCTCTCAGCGCAGAACACCCTTTTCCATATCTTCTGCATTAAAAAGTCCTACACATTAATGAAGGCCCAAATGTCACCACTTCTGAGAAGGATTTCTGGAATCCTCCTGAGAGGACCACTTCATGCTATTGATCTCTTTTCTGAACCCCTCTTTCATAATACTTTGGGAACTTATGTGCTCCCTCACTCAAAAAGCCCAGTGGAGCATATATCCAGACAAAACTACAATTAGAAAAGATACACGCACCCTTAAATTCATAGCAGCACTGTTCTTAATAGCCATGATACGGAAAAACCTAAATGCCCATCAACAGATGAAAGGATAAAGGAGATGTGATACATATGTACAATGGAATACTACTCAGCCATAGAAAAAAATGAAATAATGTCATTTGCAGCAACACGGATGCAACTAGAGATTACCATACTAAGTGAAGTAAGTCAGAAAGAGAAAGACAAATACCACCTGATATCACTTGTATGTGGATATTACTTGAATATGGAATCTAAAATATGACACAAATGGGAACTTCCCTGGCAGCCCAGTGGTTAATATTTCACCTTCCATGGTAGGGGGTGTGGGTTCAATCCCTGGTTTGGGAACTAAGATCCCACATGCCTTGTGGCCAAAAAACCAAAACATAAAACAGAAACAATATTTTAACAATTCAATAAAGACTTTAAAAATGGTCCATGTCAAAAAAAAATCTAAAATATGACACAAATGAACCTGTCTATGAAACAGAAACAGACTCATGGGCATAGAGAACAGACTTGTGCCTGCCAAGTGGGAAGGGTTTCAGGAGGATGGGGTTAGCAGATATAAACTTTTATATATGGAATGGACAAACAACAAGGTCCCACCGTATAGCACAGATAACTATATTCAACATCCTATGACAAACTTTAATGGGAAAGAATATTAAAATGTATATGTATGTATAACTGAATCACTTTGCTGTACAGAAAAAATTAACACAACACTATAAATCAACTATACTTCAATTTAAAAAATAAAACCTCAAAAAAGAAAAAAAAAAAAAAAGGCCCAAGGAGGGCTTAAGGCTACTTCTACCAGTTGACCCTGTGCTGCAGGAGGGTGCAGGGTTTCAGTTCCCCTTCCTAGCTTGTGAGCTTGCTGGGGGAAGGGACTGCATTTTAAGAATCTCTGTAACCCTACAGCCTGTAGCAAACATGAGAGGGAGCATGGCAGATGCTTGGAGTTTTTAAAAGTCTGGATTAAAATCCTTATTTTATACGTTCTTGCTAGGAGCCCTCGGGCAAGTTAACAAATTCCTCTCTAAGCAAACAGGGATACTAAACTATATAATAACCTCAGGAGCTGTTGTGAGGAGAAATGAGATAATACACGTAGAACACTTAGGACAGTGCCTGACATCATGATAAGTAATCAGAAAAAGTTAGCTAATGTTAACTGAAATGGAAATATTCTTAAACCACAAGGAGAATCTGTTGGTTTGTCTCTCAGTCATCCTTTCCTCTGAGGTTCTCATTATTTTCTGTTTGTGTTACTCACGGTTGGTTGTTGGGTCTCACTCCAAAAAGGGCCCAGAGACTCAAACCTGGCCAATCTTAGAATCCTATTCATCCAGCCACAGTGATTGGCCCAAGGTTGAGCGCCTGAGCCAAGCAGACCCAATCAGAGTCCTCGCTGTGTTTGATACAAGGAAACTGAGAGGTAGATGCTCCTTCTCACTGCTAAGGCTGCTAGCCATGTTCCTGGTAGACGTGAGGTAGAAATTTGGGATGGGTGGATGGAGAGACTGTGTCTGGAAGAGCTGAATTCCCAATTCCAGCTCTGCATTCCATTCCATGAGCTTCCCTCCCCTTCCTTCTCACTATGTGAATGAATAAAATAATAATAACAAGTAACATTTACACAGTACTTGCTATGTACTAAACCCTGTTCTGAGAGCTTTACATGTATTAACTAATATTCACAATTTAATATTCATTAACATTATTCCCATTTTACAGATCGAGAAGCTGAGGCATGGAGTGGTTATGTAAACTTGTTAAAGACTGTACAGCAAAATGGCTGAGCCTGGACTTGTAACCAGGCAGTCTGGCTGCAGAGCCCATGGTCCTAACCACTTCACTACATTGTCTTGCCACAAGACAATGTTTAAGTCTGGTTTTTCCTCTCTTGCAATGAAAAGAGACCTTCTCCCATTTTACCTGTAGAAGTCTCAGCGCTCGGTGGCTTCTCCTCTTCGGGCCAATCTCCACTCTCTGAGCCCTGGAAAGAAAACTCTTCCAGGCTGGAAAGAGACTGTAGTTCCTTTGGGGGGGTTCTGCATGGGGTGCTGTTGGTGCTGATGACAGCTGACACGCGGAGCGGCACAGACACGGCGAAGGGCTTGGAAATGTTCAGGGCCTTGCGCTGGTGACGGGGAGAAGGCTCCATTTGGAAGAGGCTGCTGGTAAAGACAGATCTGCTGGGGCTGTCGTTTGAGGTGTAGAACATGCCCAGCATCTTTGGGGCTGTTTGCTCGCTCTCAGGATCTTCAATGGGTCGGAACACCTTCAGCTGCTCAGGCAGGGCCCGGGCCTGAGCGCCCTGCAGCTGGCTTCGGTCTCCGCTCACATCAAAGCCCCCTTCTGCCCCTGCCGGCATCCCCTCCTGGCCCCATTCGCCCTCCTGCTTGCTGAGGTCACAGGAGCTGCCAGTGCTAGTTGAGTGCATTTTCGCTGCTGGGATGAAAAATCCACCCGTGGTGACGGTTCGACTGAAATTTCCTTTGGTTTCTTTCCCTAGTGAAAACACAAACAAACCTGATCAGCAGCCTGAGTACAGGCATCACTGCAGAGACTTCCAGGCAGGGCTAACACAGTACTGGAATATTGGAAAGACACAGCATGCTGATAAGGGTATGTTGTTGTTGTTTAGTCACAAAGTCGTGTCCAACTCTTTTGTGACCCATGGACTGTAGCCCACCAGGCTCCTCTGTCAGAGGGATTTCCCAGGCAAGAATACTTCAGTGGGCTGCCATTTCCTTCCGCTGGGGATCTTCCTGACCCAGGGGTGGAAGCTGTGCCTCCTGCATTGGCAGGGAGATTCTTTACCACTGAGCCAGCAGGGAACCTCATCAATAAGGGTATGTTGCTGCTGCCACTAAGTGACTTCTGTCGTGTCTGACTCTGTGTGACCCCATAGATGGCAGCCTACCAGGCTCCCCCATCCCTGGGATTCTCCAGGCAAGAACACTGGCGTGGGTTGCCATTGCCTTCTCCGCAATAAGGCTATAGCTATCCTAATAAAGACAGGTACATAACATTTGGTTGACAAGAGGACACGTGCACAGAATTTTGTTATGATATCTTGATAGAATCTTCTGCTGTTGTGTCACATGTATCATAGTCAAACCTGTGGTTTTTCCAGTAGTCATATATGGATGTAAGAGTTGGACCATAAAGAAGACTGAAAGTTGAAGAATAGATGTTTTCGAATTGTGTGCTGGAGAAGACTCTCTTAAGAGTCCCTTGGACTGCAAGGAGATCAAGCCAGTCAATTCTAAAGGAAATCAACCCTGAATATTCACCAGAAGGACTGATGCTGAAGCTGAAGCACCAATTCTTTGGCCACCTGATGTGAAGATTTGACTCCCTGGAAAACGACCCCCTGATGCTGGGAAAAGTGGAGGGCAGGAGGAGAAGGGGACAATAGAGGATGAGATTGTTGGATGGCATCACCAACTCAAAGGACATGAATTTGAGCAAACTCTGGGACAAGGAAGGACAGGAAAGGATAGTGAAGGACAAGGAAGCCTGGCATGCTGCAGTCCATGGGGTTGAAAAGAGTTATCAGACACAACTGAGCACCTGAACAACAACACATGTATCTGAGTTAAACTTTGCAGGTAGAGCAGTTTCCAAAAGAAAGATACTGCTGAAATGACCAAATGGAACAGTCATCCACCGAGCATTAAATGTAGATCATGAAAAAATAAAAAGATGATGGGAGATGACAAAATGATGTTTGCTCAAAATGAAGGTGAAGACAAAAAGGCCAAAATAATAGAGTCTTGTTTCATTTTAAAACTTTAAAACTTATTAAGTTTTCTCTGGCAGATGGACCCAGACAGGGGTTAGATTTCCCAGCAAGGAAAGAGATGCTGTCCTCAGCTAGACCTTTCCGCCTTTTCCCAGGCTTCTTCCTGCTGATTCAGAGGCTCAGAAACTAGAAATGTAAATTAACTAAATGTTAGAAAGCACAGTTGTGAGGAGTGAGTTCCTGACTGACTTAGAAGTGAAGGCAAAGAAAAGTCTGTATGGGAAATAACAAAGCTGAGGGGACAACAACTGAATTGCCAGGGAGCTGGAAAAGAATTCTCACTGGGTGCTACATTTTAGAGAACACTGGATTTAAAATTCTTAAAAACACTCTGTAGGAGAAGTGTAATTATCTCCCTGAACACAAGAGGACACGAGACTTGAGAGGTTAGACAACCTCCCCAATGCCCATGGAAGTGGTGACCTAGCTTTGGAAACATTAAATTCTGCAAAACCAGGCAAGAACTGCCCCCAGGAGGTTTCAGAACCAAGCAAATTGATGGATATAAAGGTGAGAAAAGGCTAAAAGGATCGTGTCCGCTTAAAAAGACCTCACTGAATATTTTACAAGTTTAGAATTATTTTTTGAAGGTCGTATCTAAAGATTTTCTCTTTTGTTTCAGGCTGCCTCATTTATCAATGAGCAAAATATCTTGCATTAACGGGACTGGAAAGTTATGGTTTAAGTATGGGGGAGTTTAAACAGCCTGCGGCTAGGGAAGCCCTGGGTCTTGCAAGTTGTAGCAATGCTTGTTAGCTGCAAAAATGCCCTTAGCTTGTTAGTTAACAAAAACAGAAGTGAGGGTGACAGCATGTCAGTCTTTTAGGGCTGAAGCTGTAAGAACCAGCATGGTGAGGTGCTGCTTTGGTGATGGGTGTCAGATGGCATGCAACTGTACTCCAATAAGCGAGGACCAGCTATGTACCAGGCTGGCACCATCGGTGTTTATTAATGAATGAAGGAATGAATCTCCCAACTCAAAATCCTGAATTGACAAACACAATAAAGCCAATGCCTATGGAAACACCTCAATTCAAAACTCTTCTTTATGCCCCAAGAGGGAGCCACTTCTGCCTTAGTTTTCAGGTGTTGCTCTATTATCTGCTTCAGGATTGAATGTAAAGAGGCTGTTGTCTTCAGCTATGGTTGGAGGAAGGCTGGAGAAACAGGCCTCTGGGAGAAGGGGCTATGTGGGTGTCTGAAGTTCAGGGTCAGGGAGGAATCTGGGCCTAGGGGATTGCATGTGAGCAGGACTGGAAATGAGCAGCTTCTGGGGTTGATGAAGCAAGTCCTGTGTGGGGGCACCACTCCTCCAGCTGTAATCCCCAGTTCCCAATCCAGCTGTGAGATCTTACCTTCCACAGGCACTGAGCACAGTGAGTCCATGCTTTTAGCTGGTCGGATGGTCACCTTTTCCACTAAAGACAAAAGAAAAAAACATCCCTGATGAATGCATTTTCAGAGGAAGGTGTTTAGAACAATAGATCAGACTGTAAGTACAAAAGAGAAATGTCTTTGGGAAAAATTTTCAAGTGTTTATAAATTTCCCCTTTGGAAAACATTCCCCATGCCACCTTAGATGTTCCCACTTTCTTTAGGGGACTGACCTTATAAAAATAGGGCAATTATAGATCAAAGGTTTTTTAATTAACATTTTATAGATAAAGGTAGATTATAATTTTGTCACAAAGCTCTGAGCCAACGAGGAGTCCTGAACCCAATTTTACTTTATAGAAGAGATTCAAAGATTCATCCATGGGGTAGAATCCATGGGGCTCCAGGTACCGCCTCCTAGATGATGGGCCAGGCAGCAGGATTCTTGACTGTAGCCACATTGCTCAACAACCAGAAATTTAGTCCAACAGGTGAGAGGGCCCAGGGAACTTTCCCCACTGTCTCTCATGCGCCACCCTTTCCCCGCAGGTCACCCTTCTCCCACAAGCAGCTCTGCTTTTTGAGGTTCACAGTCTGGTTGCTCCCCTAAAGCTCTCCTTTGCCAACCTCACCCTGGAGCAGATCCCAACCAAACATTTTTTGAACACCTGCTCTGTGCCTGAAGGACTCTATGCATCTTTATAAGCCACTTAAGCAGGTTTCAGAAGACTGTGAAAATTTATTAGTCCATGTATAGGCATAGGCATTTTCACAAAATCACCTCTTTTCAGGAAGCCAAACTGGCTGGGAGGTAGTTCCTTCCAGGTCAAACTTGCTAGGATTGGGGATAGGGCAATTTAGAAGCTGGTCAGGGCTTCTAAAGTAACTCTTTAGAAGTGGCTTTAAAGTAACTCTGGATCCAGACACATCTGACTTGGAATACCAATTCTCCCATGGCTGGGCTCAGATAAGCAGCTTACCTTTTTGAACTTTCATTTTTTTTGGCATGAAAAGGAAGAAAAGTAGAGCTGTTATGAGGATGAAATGAGTAATGCATATAAAGTAGGTTGTATTAATCTAGAATCAAATAAATGTTCAAGAAGTCATTATTATTTATTGTTGTTGATGATGTTATTCAAGATAAACCAGGGCTCAGCAACAAGGGAGAATGGAGGAGACGGTTCTAAAAGAAGCACTCAGAGTTGCCCTAACCCCAGTTGGGTCCTAACTCACACTTGTTTAATCCCTCTTTCAAAGATCCTTTTTTCCTTCTTGATACACATCCTGTTTCTTTTGAGAGGCTCTGAATTAACCCCTTAGCCTCCCGGGCTCAGAGCTTCTCTGCCTGGGGCCCACTGGGCTCTGGAAGGACTTAGCAGTGGTGATGCCAAGACTGCCTTCCACCTCCTTCCTTTCAGAAGTAAGCAGAATTCTCATCCTTGGAAGACTGACTATTCCCACAAGTTTACAAAATGACCTCTAAAACTGCCTGGCCATTGGGACTTCCCTGGTGGTCCAGTGGTTAAGAATCCGCCATCAAATGTAGGAGACATGGGTTCAATCCCTGGTGGGGGAACGAAGATCCATATGCTGTGGGGCAACGAAGCCTGCTTGCTGCAGCAAAGAGCCTGTATGGCACAACCAAGACTCAAAGCCGCCAAATAAATAAATATTTAGAAACAAACAAAAAATCTTGCCTGGCCAGCCTCCTTTCATTCGTGTATTCATTTTTTCTTTTGGCTACACTATACAGTTTGCATGGTAGCTTCTCTAGTAGCTCCACGGATAAAGAATCTGCCTGCAATGCAGGAGACCTGGGTTCCATCCCTGGGTTGGGAAGATCCCCTGGAGGGGGGGCAACCCACTCCAGTATTCTTGCCTGGAGAATCCCCATAGACAGAGGAGCCTGGTAGGCTATAGCCCATGGGGTCGCAAAGAGTCGGACCCAACTGAGTGACTAAGCACAGCACATATGCAGCTTGCGGGATCTCAGTTCCCTGACCAGGGATTGAACCCCGGCCATGGCAGTGAAAGTGCTGAATCCTAACCACGAGTCCACCAGGAGATCTCCATTCATGTATTCAGAGACAAACTTTTGCCTGGTGACCCTGAGTGTCACGGCGGACGGACAACAGTTCTGGCTGCAGGGCCATCAGTGTTCACCTTCCCCGTGGGACCCGCTGTCCGACAATGACGCTGCTTGTGGCCCTGGTGGTCAGAGAAGGGAACAGTCTCCAACAATTCCCTGGCTCCTTGTCTGGACAGTGACTAAGCACACAGAGCTCTCTGGTCTCTGACTATACAGTTGTTCCTCAGTATTTGCAGGGGATTCATTCCAGGACCTCCCCCCCCCCCACCAACTACCACAATCCACTGGATGCTCAAGATCCTTATATAAATGGTGAACTACAATCAGCCTTGTCTACCCATACGTCCCACATGTGCACATATGGAAGCCTAACTGTAGATAATTATTCATTCAGTCAAAGACCTGGATTCCCCTGGGCTTTCAGGCCAGGGTTTGTTTGCTTTGTTTGCTTTGTGTTGTCTCCTTGTATCCTTCTGGCTGCGCTAGGTCTTCATTGCCGCGTGCAGGCTCCTCACTGCGCATCTCCTGTTGAAGAGCACAGACTCTAGGCACGTGCGCTGAGCTGCTCTGCGGCCAGGGGGCTCTCCCCAAGCCAGGGGTTGAATCCACGCCCCTTTCATCGGCAGGTGCATTCTTAACCACTGGCCCACCAGGAAAGTCTGGCTAACTGTATTTAGATTATTTTTTCTCCCTAGGACTTTGGCCTCATGCAAATGCACTCATCCATTTTCTTTGGGTCCTTGAGTCCTCTCTCTCAGATTATCTCTGTGGCTTTATTTCCCTGCTCAAAGGAGTTCACTTTAGAGGGTTCCCTGGAATCTTCCTGTTTGATACTATAGTGACACAAACTCCAGTACACATGTGTCTGGGAGACTCCAGAGTTAATGTGTCTCCATTCAGTCAGTACCCAAGTTTTTCTTACCCTTTCAGTCAGTTCAGTGTGGACTGAACTGGACATGAGCTTGCTTAAACTCATGTCTGTCGAGTTGGTGATGCCATCCAACCATCTCATCCTCTGTCGTCCTCTACTCCTCCTGCCTTTAACCTCTGCCAGCATCAGGGTCTTTTCCAGTGAGTCAGTTCTTCACATCAGGTGGCCAAAGTATTGGAGTTTCAGCTTCAGCATCAGTCTTTCCAATGAATATTTAGGACTGATTTCCTTTAGGATGGACTGGTTGGATCTCCTTGCAGTCCAAGGGACTCTCAAAGAGTCGTCTCTAACACCACAGTTCAAAAGCATCAATGCTTCAGCGCTCAGCTTTCCTTATGGTCCAACTCTCACATCCATACATGATCACTGGAAAAACCACAGCTCTGTCTAGACAGATCTTTGTTGGCAAAGTAATGTCTCTGCTTTTTAATATGCTGTCTAGGTTGATACAGCTTTTCTTCTAAGGAGTAAGTGTCTTTTAATTTCATGGCTGCAGTCACCATCTGCGGTGATTTTAAAGCCCCCCAAAATAAAGTCAGCCACTGTTTCCACTGTTTCCCCATCTATTTCCCATGAAGTGATGGGACCAGATGCCATGATCTTCGTTTTCTGAATGTTAAGCTTTAAGCAAGCTTTTTCACTCTTCTCTTTCACTTTCATCAAAAGGCTCTTTAGTTCCTCTTCACCTTCTGCCATAGGGTGGTGTCATCTAGGTATCTGAGCTTATTGATATTTCTCCTGGCAATCTTAATTTCAGTTTATACTTCATTCACCCCGGCATTTTGCATAATGTACACTGCATATAAGTTAAATAAGCAAGGTGACAATATACGTCTTGACATACTCCTTTCCCAATTTGGAACCAGTCTGTTGTTCCATGTCCAGTTCTGTTGCTTCTTGACCAGCATACAGATTTCTCAGGGGGCACGTCAGGTGGTCTGTTATTCCCATCTCTTTCAGAATTTTCCACAGTTTGTTGTGATCCACACAGTCAAAGGCTTTGGCGTAATCAATAAAGGAGAAGTAGATGTTTCTCTGGAACTCTCTTGCTTTTTCTATGATCCAAAGCATGGGAGCAGTTTGATCTCTGGTTCCTCTGCCTTTTCTAATCAGGCTTGTACATCTGGAATTTCACTGTTCACATACTGCTGAAGCCTGGCCTGGAAAATTTTAAGTATTACTTTGCTAGTGTGTGAGATGAGGGCAATTGTGTGGTAGTTTGAGCATTCTTTGGCATTTCCTTTCTTTGGGATTGGAATGAAAACAGACCTTTTCCAGTCCTGTGGTCACTGCTGAGTTTTCCAAATTTGCTGGCATATAGAGTGCAGCGCTTTCATACCATCATCTTTTAGGATTTGAAATAGCTCAACTGGAATTCCATCACCTCCCCTAGCTTTGTTTGTAGTGAAGCTTCCTAAGGCCCACTTGACTTCCCATTCCAGGATGTCTGGCTCTAGGTGAGTGATCATACCATTGTGGTTATCTGGGTCATGATGATCTTTTAGCATAGTTCTTCTGTATATTCTTGCTACCTCTTCTTAATATCTTCTGCTTCTGTTAGGTCTGTACCATTTCTGTCCTTTATTGAGCCCATCTTTGCATGAAAACTTCCCTTGGTATCTCTATTTTTCTTGGAGATCTCTAGTCTTTCTCATTCTATTGTTTTCCTCTATTTCTTTGCATTGATCACTGAGGAAGGCTTTCTTGTCTCTCCATGCTATTCTTTGGAACTCTGCATTCAGAAGTGTGTATCTTTCCTCTTCTCTTTTGCTTTTAGCTTCTCTTCTTTTCATAGCTATTTGTAAGGCCTGCTCAGACAACCATTTTGCCTTTTCGCATTTCTTTTTCTTGGGGATGGTCTTGATCCCTGCCTTCTGTACAAGTCATGAACCTCCCTCCATAGTTCTTCAGGCACTCTGTCTATCAGATCTAATCCCTTGAATCTATTTGTCACTTCCACTATATAAACGTAAGGGATTTGCTGTAGATCATACCTGAATGGTGTAGTGGTTTTCCCTACTTTCTTCAATTTAAGTCTCAATTTTTCAGTAAGGAGTTCATGATCTGAGCCACAATCAGCTCCCGGTCTTGTTTTCGCTGACTGTATAGAGCATCTCCATCTTTGGGTGCAAAGAATATAATCAATCTGATTTTGGTCTTGACCGTTTGGTGATGTCCATCTGTAAGGTCTTCTCTTGTGTGGTTGGAAGAAAGTGTTTGCTATGACCAGTGCATTCTCTTGGCAAAACTGTGTTAGCCTTTTCCCTGCTTCATTTTGTACTCCAAAGCCAAAGTTGCCTGTTACTCCAGGTAACTCTTATTTCCTACTTTTGCATTCCAGTCCCCTCTGATGAAAAGTACATCTTTTTGAGTGTTAGTTCTAGAAGATCTTGTAGGTCTTCATAGAACTGTTCAACTTCAGCTTCTTCAGTATTACTGGTTGGGGCATAGACTTGAATTATTGTGATATTGAATGGTTTGCCTTGGAAACAAACAGAGTTTATTCTGTCATTTTTGAGACTGCACTCAAGTACTGCAGTTTGGACTCTTGTTGACTATGACGGCTACTCCATTTCTTGTAAGGGATTCTTACCCATAGTAGTAGATATAATGATCATCTGAATTAAATTCACCTATTCCAGTCCATTTTAGTTCACTCTTGCCATCTCCTGTTAGATCACTTCTTGAGACAGGAATACCAGACCACCTGACCTGCTTCTTGAGAAACCTGTATGCAGGTCAGGAAGCAACAGTTAGAACTAGACATGGAACAACAGACTGGTTCCAAATAGGAAAAGGAGTATGTCAAGGCTGTATATTGTCACCCTGCTTATTTAACTTACATGCAGAGTACATAAAGAGAAACGCTGGGCTGGAAGAAGCACAAGCTGGAATCAAGACTTCCAGGAGAAATATCAATAACCTCAGATATGCAGATGACACCACCCTTATGGAAGAAAGTGAAGAACTAAAGAGCCTCTTTATGAACGTGAAAGAGGAGAGTGAAAAAGTTGGCTTAGAGCTCAACATTCAGAAAACTAAGATCATGCCATCCGGTCCCATCACTTCATGGGAAATAGATGGGGAAACAGTGGAAACAGTGACAGACTTTATTTTGGGGGGCTCCAAAATCACTGCAGATGGTGATTGCAGCCATGAAACTAAAAGACGCTTGCTCCTTGGGAGAAAAGTTATGACCAACCTAGACAGCGTATTAAAAAGCAGAGACATTACTTTGCCGAGAAAGGTTTGTCTAGTCAAAGCTATGGTTTTTCCAGTGATCATGTATGGATGTGAGAGTTGGAGTATACAGAAAGCTGAGTGCCAAAGAATTGATGCTTTTGAAGTGTGGTGTTGGAGAAGACTCTTGAGAGTCTCTTGGACTGCAAGGAGATCCAACCAGTCCATCCTAAAGGAGATCTGTCCTGGGTGTTCATTGGAAGGACTAATGCTGAAGCTGAAACTCCAATACTTTGGCCACCTGATGTGAAAAGTTGACTCATTTGAAAAGACCCCGATGCTGGGAAAGATTGAGGGCAGGAGGAGAAGAGGACGACAGAGGATGAATGGTTAGATGGCATCACCCACTCAATGGACATGAGTCTGGGTAAACTCGGGAGTTGGTGATAGACAGGGAGGCCTGGTGTGCTGCAGTTCATGGGGTCACAAAGAGTCGGACATGACTGAGCAACTGAACTGAACTGAATTTACCTTGATTCATGGACCTACCATTCCAGGTTCCTATGCAATATTGCTCTTTAGTATTTCCTATTTGTTTCATTTTCTATACATGGTTAAACATCCCTTCACCTGCACCCCCCCACACACAAAAAATTCTAGTACTATAAACATGGTGAATCAACTTTTAAAATGTTCTTAATTATGAAACTTGAGAAAAAATATATAAAAAATTTTTTAAACATGTTAATCCACTGATTTCCTTTTTTCACAAGTATATTTCAATGAACTGTGAGGCTATTACAGGGTTATGACCGCTCCCTATCCACCCCATACCCAGTCATTAATTTCTAGGGTTTCAACAACACTCTTCTGGTGAAACATGGCCACTCAGGCAGTAGTCAAGGTCACAGAGAGCTATTTATATTGACACTGATGGTTCTTTAATTTCACCTCTACACCCCATCAAAAGCCAGCCAGTTTGATGAACTATTTCTGACTAGCTTGTTCATGAGACGGCAGTAGTTTTCAACTCTGTCTGCATGTCAGCATGTCCTGGGGAGCTTTTAAAAAGTTACCAGTACTCTGACTTTATCACAGTCCTCCTGAGGCAGAGCTGCTGTGGGTGTGAACCACATCCTGTGGGTGATTCTGAGGTGTGGCCGAGCTGAGAAGCCGGCCAGGGACATCCTGTACATTCTATGAATTTACCACTGTTTGATCCAGCACCTGGAGCTTCTTCCTTTTGAAAACCACATGGGGGTGGAAATCTTCCTAAGTCAAGATCAAAGCACATCATTTATTCTATTTTTATCCAATTGTTTTGTTCTTTTAACTTTTTGGTACTCGGTGAACCTCTCACATTGTGGCACTAATTCTGTGACTGACGTTCTCTCTGATGTGCTTCAGCAGATCCATGATTAGCTCAGGAGCTTCTTGCCAGGTACCCCCCTTAAATTCTCCTTTGAGAATCCTAACCTCTGACTTGTATCTGGCCTACCATGCCTATGGTGACCTGTCCACTTCACCTGGCTATCTTGCCATTTTCTGAAAGACATTTCCCCCATCTAATGGTATTACAGATGCCTACCCAGAATCCATTTCCCTTCCCCTTCTCACAGAGCCCTGTCCAGCTTGGGTGTACCTCATTCCTCACCCAGTGGATATAATGCCATTCCTCTGCCAGTGGTTGGTTCAGGAATCCAGTCCTAAGCTGGTCAGCACAGAGCACTGTCCTGGCCATAAGGATCGACCTATGTGACTAAGTGAAGGCCACTACTCTGGGGTAGGGGGTGGGGAGGGCAACGGACACTTAATGGGGGGGTTCTGGGAAAGAAGGTTCCCTGCACCAAGAAGCAAGCTACCAGAAATGATGTTCTTTCTCCTTCTGGTCATAATGACAGTCAAAGGTAAAACCTAGAACTATTAATACTATACCCACTTTGTTGCAGCAAAGGGAGCCAGTCTGAGGATAAAGCTGACCCTCAGAAGAGGGCATAGCTGAGGAAATCATGGAGAAATGGAAACACAGCCTTTGGACTAAATCGTCCCTGAAGCCTTCCCTACATCTGGGTGTCCCAATAAGTTACCTCCTTGCATGAGCCAATAGAGCTGGATTTGCTCTTACTTGCAGCTGAAACCAAGCTTCCCAGGTGGTGCAGTGGTAAAGAATCTACCTGTCAATGCAGGAGCCACAGGAGATGTGGGTTCAATCCCTGGTTCGGGAAGACCCCCTGAAGTAGGAAATGGCAATTTGCTCCAGTATTCTGGCCTGGAAAATTCCATGGACAGAGGAGCCTGGCGGGCTACAGTCCACGGGGTCACAAAGAGTCAGACACAACTGAGCACACACACAGCCTAAACCACTGTATCCGCTATCCCTGGTGAAATCCCTCACTACTCCAATAGGACACTGTGATGGTTTCTAACATCTATGCTTTATGATCCTTGGCATACAATTATAACCGGCGTTGAGGAAAGTTCTTAAAGATATTCTCTAAATTTCCTCTACAGACATTAGTTCCCCTCCCCAAATCTTTACTGTTAAGAATTTCAAACATTCAGAACTGTTGAAGACCTCTAAACCTATCATCTAGGTTCACATTTTGTCATGTTTGTTTCATCTATTTATAATCTATTTATCTACCTACATACTTATATTTTACTGAATCATTTGAAAATGAGTTTCAGTATTTTGACACTTTATCTAAAGACTTAACTTTAGCATACATCTCTTAAGCATCAGCAAACTATGAAAATTTACTGTTTTTAGTATCATCTAAAACCTAGCCTATTTGTCCTCAAAATTATCTTTTGTAGCCCTTTAAAAAAATTTTTTTTTAATTTATTTTTGGCTGCACTAGGTCTTCATTGCTGCTTGTGGATTTTCTCTAGTTTTGGCGAGCAGGGGCCACTCTTCATTCCAGTGTGGCGGCCTCTCACTGTGCTGGCTTCCCTTGTTGCCAAGCATGGGCTCCAGAGTGTGGGCTTCGGCAGCTGAGGCACACAGGCTTAGGTGCTCTGCAGCACGTGGATCTTCCTGGACCAGGGATCGAACCCATGTTCCCTGCATTGGCAGGTGGATTCTTAACCACTGGACAACCCGGGAAGCCCTGTAGTCTTTTTCTTCTTTTCAAACTAAGATTCAATCGAGGTTTGCTCATTGTATTTATATGTTTACCTTTTATTACTTGTTTTCATAACTATTGCTCTCCTTTTTAAAAAATCATGCTTTCAGTCTATAATACTAAATGCCACTGTGGCAAATTTCTTTGGCCTTCCCTTTCTGATACAATATCCAGCCTGATTGATTATATTCCCCATTTTATAGTGGTTCCCTTGGTTCTCTCCTGCATCAGTTCTACTTACTACTCAGATATAATTCCCACAGGGCAGCATCCTTATTTAAATGTCAGATCTTCCTTACAGTAAAGTTCATTAATAAATGTAGAAAGAATGATGGAAATGAAAAATTACCATGTGGTAAATACCATAGTTATAACTGTTATAGGCAAGAACCACTGATGGATATTAAAATTCATGGATGAAAGTATGATCAAGGAAAGGATATTTGCATGGTCTGAAAGTATCTCCCACAAGACACTTATTAATTGCAAAGGAAAAAAACAGTAACTTCACAGGAACAAACCTTGTAGACAGCACTTTAACCATGTGATCAAAGTTGACATCACCAACAATAAAACACTGACCTCAAGGGTCCTCTGATATGACGCACTGTGAGCACAGCATTTGTAACCTCAATCTAACCATGAGAAAACATCAGACGATCCCAAACTGAGGTACAGCCTACAAAATAAATGGCCAAAACTCTTCCAAAGTGTCCAAGTCAGAAAGACGGAGGAGCTGTCTAGGTCGGAAGACTAAGGAGGCATGACATCTAAATGCAACGTGGGTTCCTGGACTGGATCCTGGCTCCGTGGAACCTGGACATTAATAGGACCAAGGGCCAAATACAAATAACATCTGTAAATTATTTAATAGTATTGCACTGATATTAACATTATGGTTTTGATCACTGTGGTTACAGTTATTTAATACATTAGCTTTTGGGGAAGCTGCATGAAGGGTATATGGATTCTCTGTATATTTTGAAAAATTTGTGTAAATCCAAAATTATTTTTTTAAAAAAAACAGGACTTCCAAGCTGGTCCAGTGATTGGGAATCCACCTGTCAAGGCAGGGGACACGGGTTCCACCCCTGCTCTGGGAAGACCCCACATGCCTCAAGAGCAATGAGGCCCGTGCGCCACAACTACTGAGCTTATGCTCTCAAGTCCACGTGCCACAACTCCTGAAGCCCTCGCAGCTCGAGCCAGTGCTCTGCAACAAGAGCAGCCACTGCAGTGAAGAGCCAGTGCACCGAGACGAAAGCGGCACCTGCTCGCTGCAGCAGAGAAACGCCCGGGTGGCAAAGAAGGCCCAGTGCAGCCAAAAATGAATGAACTTACTAAAAACCAAAAAAGGCTCTTCAGTTAATTTATAAGTTTCTCTTCCAGGATGAGTGAGCTTGATCTAACCAAACCAAAGAGTTAGGAAACAGAACTAAAAACATGTATCTATATCTCTCTTATAAACATAACCATTGTTGATTCTTACCTGAGAGCCTCTGTCCTCTCACAAATACACTCCCGTTTCTACTCAGCTTTGATTTGGAGTCTGATCCAGAACGTCCCAGGTTAAATATCGATTTCCACTTCTTGGATTTACTGGAGAGCTTTCTTCTAAAAGAGCCAAGCCACAGGGGGTAAGTTGGATAACTAGCCATTTCAATGGGACTCTGAACTATAGAAGGAATATCCCAAACATATTCTTAGTTATGAACGACTCTGACATAGCAAGAAATCCTTCTGAAAAACGCAAGTTGAGCCTGACTCTCACCCTGTCCAAGGATGCCCTTGATGACCAAGCCAGGTTTTCATGAGTCAGAGTGAACGATCACATTTTTCAGATATGCTACTAAAAGCAGGAAAGTGAAACTGGTTTAATCATGTCCTACTCTTTGTGACCCCATGGACTGTAGCCCACCAGGCTCTTCAGTCCATGGAATTCTCCAGGCCAGAATATTGGAGTGGGTTGCCATTTCCTCCTCCAGGGGATCTTCCTAATCCAGGGACTGAACCCAGGTCTCCCACATTGAAGGTAGATTCTTTACCATTTGAGCCACGAGGGAAGCCCATTAAAAGCAGGGATTGGGGGCAAACAGAGGCAGGGGTTGGTGGGAGACTCAGAGGTCACAAGCAACCACAGTCCTGGGAATTCTGGTAGAAATTCTGATGGCATTTTCCTCCTGGGTTTTCAAAGATATCTATTTCTTACAGGAATAAACACTAAAGACCAGAGACCTCAGTCCTTTTATGCTCCCTGCACTGCAGCCACACTTCTGGGACATACACAGGTGAGGAGAAGGCTAGGGAAGACTTCAGTGGGCTGCACAGGGGATGGATGAGAAAGCAACTTGGAAGGAAGCCTGGCCTGGGAGAGTTGCAGACTGCTGGGTGTAGTCAGTGGTCACTGCAGAGAAACGCAGAGGGTGGTCACTGTGTCTCTGGCTTGTCTCTCATTTCCCTGATGAAGTAGGGATGGTTGAGTGCTAGACTTAAATTGAAGAAAGTAGGGAAAACCACTAGACCATTCAGGTATGACCTATAACAAATCCCTTATGATTATACAATGGAAATGAGAAATAGATTTAAAGGGATAAGATCTGATAGACAGAGTGCCTGAAAAATTATGGACGGAGGTTCATGACATTGTTCAGGAGGCAGTGATCAAGACCATCCCCAAGAAAAAGAAATGCAAAAAGGCAAAATGGTTGTTTGAGGAGGCCTTACAAATACCAGTGAAAAGAAGAGAAGTGAAAGTAAAAAGAGAAAAGGACAGATATACCCATTTGAATGCAGAATTACAAAGAATAGGAAGGAGAGGTAAGAAAGCCTTCCTCAGTAATCAGTGCAGAGGAACAGAGGAAAACAATAGAATGGGAAAGACTAGAGATCTCTTCAGGAAAATTAGAGATACCAAGGGAATATTTCACGTAAAGATGGGCACAATAAAGGACAGAAATGGTACAGACCTAACTGAAGCAGAAGATATTAAGAAGAGGTAGCAAGAATACACAGAAGAACTATACAAAAAAGATCTTCATAACCCAGATAATCACGATGGTGACACCTCACCTAGAGCCAGACATCCTGGAATGTGAGGTCAAGGGGGCCTTAGGAAGCATCATTACAAACAAAGCGAGTGGAGGTGATGGAATTCTAGTTGAGCTATTTCAAATCCTAAAAATGATGCTGTGAAAGTGCTGCACTCAATATGCCAGCAAATGTGGAAAACTCAACAGTGGCCACAGGACTGGAAAAGGTCAGTTTTCATTCCAATCCCAAAGAAAGGCAATGCCAAAGGATGCTCAAACTATCACACAATTGCCCTCATCTCACACACTAGCAAGGTAATACACAAAATTCTCCAAGCCAGGCTTCAACAGTACATGAATCGATGTTCAAGCTGGTTTTATAAGAGGCAGAGGAACCAGAGATCAAATTGCCAACATCCGTTGGATCATCAAAAATGCAAGAGAGTTCCAGAAAAACATCTACTTCTGCTTTACAGACTATGCCAAAGCCTTTGACTGTGTGGATCACAACAAACTGTGGAAAATTCTTCAAGAGATGGGAATAACAGACCACCTGACCTGCCTCCTGAGAAATCTGTATGTAGGGCAGGAAGCAACAGCTAGAACTGGACATGGGACAACAGACTGGTTCCAAATTGGGAAAGGAGTATGTCAAGGCTGTATATTGTCACCTTGCTTATTTAACTTACATGCAGAGTACATCAAGAGAAACGCTGGGCTGGATGAAGCACAAGCTGGAATCAAGATTGCTGGGAGAAATATCAATAACCTCAGATATGCAGATGACACCACATTTATGGCAGAAAGCAAAGAAGAACTAAAGAGCCTCTTGATGAAAGAGGAGAGTAAAAAAGTTGGCTTAAAGTTCAACATTCAGAAAACTAAGATCACGGCATCTGGTCCCATCACTTCATGGGAAATAGATGGGGAAACAGTGGAAACAGTGACAGACTTTATTTTGGGGGGCTCCAAAATCACTGCAGATGGTGATTGCAGCCATGAAATTAAAAGACACTTATTCCTTGGGAGAAAAGTTATGGCCAACCTAGACAGCATATTAAAAAGCAGAGACATTACTTTGCCAACAAAGGTTTGTCTAGTCAAAGCTATGGTTTTTCCAGTAGTCATGTATGGATGTGAGAGTTGGACTATAAAGAAAGCTGAGCACCAAAGAATTGATGCTTTTGAACTGTGATCTTGGAGAAGACTCTAGAGAGTCCCTTGGACTGCAAGGAGATCCAACCAGTCCATCCTAAAGGAGATCAGTCCTCAATATTCATTGGAAGGACTGATGTTGAAGCTGAAACTCCAATACTTTGGCCACCTGATGTGAAGAACTGACTCATTAGAAAAGACCCTGATGCTGGGAAAGATTGAGGGCAGGAGGAGAAGGGGATGACAAAGGATGAGATGGTTGGCTAGTATCACCGACTCAATGGACATGAGTTTGAGTAAATTTCGGGAGTTGGTGATGGACAGGGAGGCCTGGCGTGCTGCAGTCCATGGGGTCGCAAAGAATCAGACATGACTGGGCGACTGAACTGAACTGAACTCAGATGGGGCCCAGGGGACCTGGTGCCACCAGAGGTCACCACAGAGGCCTTGCCAGGCTCTGGCTGGCCTAGCCATTATATTTCAAGTGAAACCCTGCAACCTGTAGGCTCCACAGAGGACCTCTTCTCCACAGGGTTCTCATAGAACACATGCTTGTACCATCAGAGATAGGCCTGCAGTGCCTCATCGTTTCTGTTGGATCTAGCTTAATGTTGTCAAGCACTTGGCCTTGGGGAAGATTTTGCAATTTCGCATACATGTTGAGGTACGGTGCACCCCAGGTGTGGTTGACAGCACAGAGAAGATATACTTGATTGTCCTTCAGAGGTATCCTTCTTCCTGATCCCTGGATGAAAGTCTCATCCTCCAGGAATTTGGCAGAGGGGCGGTGCCATCTGTGCCCTCCAGGAAATGGAGGGTTTCCTGCCAGGTGAGATCCAGGTGCCCTTCCCAGGCACCCAGCACACTCTCCCTCCCCAGAGGGAAACAGCCATGCCATCATGTGGAGAACCCTGACAGGCGGTCTAAGGGGTCTGCTTTTACACCTCCTTTCACTGACCAAACAGCAAGGATAATAGTCTTCAACGAAAAGAGTGCCTTTCGGCTCCTCCACTTACCGTCTGCCTAGAATTTAGGACTCCTGCTTCCATAACTGAGGAATGTGTGGAGACCAGGGTTACAACAGAAGAAATGAAAAGGAGAAGTGAGGAAAGACATGAGTGAAAATGGTATTTGTTTTGTTTTTGGAGGGAAGGGGCTCTGACAGGTAAGAGAGGAGGGACAGAAGCCAGGATGCATGTCCCCAGGTGCCGTGTCCTCAGAGTTTGCAGTCCAGAGTGGTGCTTTGTCAACTTGTCCTCCATCCACCTCCACGTCTTCTATAACGTGCCGTGAAGGTGAGGGGTGGGAGGAGGAGGCCAAATTTTTCTGATTAGCAACCTTCCTTTTGAAAACATCAAGCCTATTTTGTCTAGGCTAGGAAATAAGGGATTTTAGTTATGATTCTTGACTTCTATGAGCCCTATCCCCACCACAGTACTAGGGACCTCTGGTGGGAGATCATGGTCTCAGAGACTCTGGGGCAGTGAGGGAACGTACCAGTTGTTGGTGGATGTTGTGGCATCAGCTCCCATCTCTTCTGGAAGGCCTCCTCACCCCCCAAACCAACCAGACCACAACCCCAGCCCATGCTGCCATTATAGCCCTGAGACGCTCCCGCTTCCTCCCCGTCCCCCGCCACCCAAACGTCTCCCAGAATTTGAAAGGAGGCCACTTACTTGTTGTCTGGTAACTCAAGGACAGTGTGGAAAAGGGTGCCCGTGGGAGGGACAATCTCAGGCAGACTATTCTCTCTCCTTTCCTTCCTGGCAGGATGATTAGTAGCCAGGCTCCGGGCCTGAGCTTCCTCCAGACTCACCAACTTCATGGGCAGGGAGAGGGCGGGCAGGGTCAGGCTCTTCATGATCGGCCGGTTTTCTGTAAAGAGAAGAGAAGAGCTCATAGACCTCCTAGGAGCAGACCTGTTCACCAGCTCCAGCCAGATGCCCGCAGCCACAGTTCCTCCATTCCTGACCTCCTGGCAGGGGCTTCTCTTGGGCATGGTGGGGTCTGTGGCAAAGACTACATATAGGAATGTGATAGCAATCCTGGCCAGCCCAGCCAGAGGGCACACAGAAGCTTCAGAAAGTAACCTGCATTCCTGTACTTTTCAGAGACAGACTATTCATTCATTCACACAACAAGACATTGAGAACTTACCATGGGCCAGAATAACAGCTGAGGGTATTTGCCCCTGGGTACTGCCTAGTCCTTCAGTCAGGTAGGAATGTGTGTTCAGCCACAGAGGTGGTCTCACTCAGCTAGGGTGGGGAGATTACCCCTTCTCTCTGCAGCTGGAAAACATGGCCTCCAAGGCAATTTAAGGTTGGAGGTCCATAGAGTCAAAGCTATGGGTTTTTCTAGTAGTCATATACAGATATGAGAGCTAGATCATAAATAAGGCTGAGGGCTGAAGAATGCTTTTGAACTGTGGTGCTAGAAAAGACTCTTGAGAGTCCCTTGGACTGCAAGGAGATCAAACCAGCCAGTCCTAAAGGCAATCAGTCCTGAATATTCACTGGAAGGACTGATGCCGAAGCTGAAGCTCCAATACTCTGGCTACCTGTTGCAAAGAGCCGACTCATTTGAAAAGACCCTGATGCTGGGAAAGATTGAGGGCAGGAAGAGAAGGGGGCAGCAGAGGGTGAGATAGTTAAATAGTATCACTGACTCAATGGACATGAATTGAAGCAAACTCTGGGAGATAGTGAAGGATAGGGGAGCCTGGCATGCAGTCCATGGGGTCATGAAGAGTTGGATACGAATGACTTAGTGACTGAACAATGAAACAAATGACTTATTCCATTTTGTGTAAATGTTAAGTATGGTACCAAAGTCAATAAGAATTCATAAGAAGAACATTTAAGTGGAATGAACTGAATAATATGTATTGGAGGCAGTCAAGAGTTAAAGGCTCAGAGGAAACGAAATTTCAATATGTGGGACAAAAGCTGATTGAGGCAATGGTCATAAAAAGGACAGGCATTTCCAGGTTGGAATTAGGAACACCCTTAACACTAACAGTCATGGGTGGAATTTGCTGTCAAGAAGAACATTTCCCAAAGTCATTAATTCTCTACAATGGTTTATTTATTTGTTTTCCTATTTTTTTTTCCCTCCCAGAGGTATCATTGGGTAAGGAAAAAGCACAGGCTGGAAGATTTAGGTTTCATGTTCAGTCCTACCAGTTGCTAAGCTTATCTGGTTCTCTGGTTCTTCATGAATAAAATAAGGTTGATAATTTTAGGATGATTGTTGTGATAAGACAATGAGATGACATGTGTGGAGGGTCCACCATAGTTCCTGGCATACAATAAGTCCCCAGTGAATTACTGGTTGATTCAAAAGGATGAATGAATAAAAGCATACTATTTCTCATTCCCAGGTGGTGCTAGCGGTAAAGAACCCACTGGAGACATAAGAGTTGTGGGTTCAATCCCTGGATTGGGAAGATCCCCTGGAGAAGGAAATGGCGGCCCACTCTTGTATTCTTGCCAGGAGGATCCCATGGACAGAGGAGCCTGGCAAGCTATGGACCCCTGTCCATGGGGTTGCAAAGAGTCAGACAAGACTGAAGCAACTTAACACAAACTGCAAGTTAAAATAAAGATAAAAGAAAAGTCATCCATTCCTAGGTATATAGTCAAGACAATTAAAAACATGCATTTACACAAAAACTTGTACATGACTGTTCACAGCAGCATCATAATAACCAAAAAGCAGAAACAACCCAAATGTCCATCAACTGATAAGTGGATACATGAAATATGGTATATCCATACAATAGAATATCATTCAGCTATTAAAAAAATGAAATGCTGATATATGAGAACATGTGCTAAGTGAAAGAAGTAGGTCATTAAAAGCCATATATTGTATGGTTCCACTTATATGAAATGTGCAAAAGAAGCAAAATCCATAGAAACAGGAAGTAGACAACTGGTTGCCAGACTCTGGAGGTAGGACAAGATGTGGAGTGACTACTTTACTGGATGTGGGGTTTCATCACTGGAGTGACGAAAGCATCCTAGAGTCAGACAGTGGTGATGGTTGAACAATTCTGTGAATACACCAGAAACCACTGAAATGCAGACTATAAAATGATTAAAGCAGTGAATTTTATGGTATGTGAATTTTAAAAGAAAGATCATAAACCACATAGAGGACAGGATGGGGGTAAGAATTATCATACCAGGAATCAAAATTTGATATTAATTGCAATTGATTACTTTGATGGTTATAACTGATTTTCCCAAGCTTATTAGCCAAACTAGAAAAGAATGCTTTGATCAGCTCATACAAATATTTTGCAGATATAGTTCTCACACACACTGGTTCTTGAGGTATGGGCTTGGGCCAGCAGCAGCAGCATCACCTGGAAACTTGTTAGAAATACAGATTTTCGGCAGCACTCCAGATAAGCTGAATCAGAAATTCTGGGTATGAGGTCCAGTAAACTGTGTTTCAACAAGCCTTCCCAGTTATGTGATGTATGCTAATGCTGGAAATTGTACCCTCACACAAATGGTAGTCATCAGGTTTACTGATCAGCTGGATTTTTTATTTTTACAAATTAGGCTCATCTGATTTCACGCAGCATAAACCAATACCAATGCATTCCTGCGGTTAATTATGTTCTTATGAGGACTGGAACATCATGTCTTGCATCTCAGTACATCCAGCCTGAAGTAGCTAAGTGTCCCGCACGTATAGTGGGCTTCGGTGCTAGCCAGTCTCTATACACATGCATCCACAAACACACACTCACTGCGGTATGCCCAGCCCAGCGCAGGGCAGAACAAAGCAAGTGCTCAAGAAACGCTTGCAAGAAAGACAAATATTATATGATACCACTTACATGTGGAATCTAAAAACTATTACAAATGAAGTTATTTATACAACAGAAACAGACTCACAGAGATAGCAAACAAACTTACGTTACCTAAGGGGAAGTGGCTCATGTTCAGTCACTCAGTTGTGTCCGACCTTTGCGATCCCATGGATTGTAGCCCGCCAGGCTCCTCTGTCCATGGACTTCTCCAGGCAAGAATACTGGAGTGGGTTGCCATTTCCTCCCCACCCAGGGATCGAACCCACATCTTTCATGTCTCTAGCATTGACAGGCAGGTTCTTTACCACTAGCACCACCTGGGAAGCCCTTAAGGGCAAGTGGAGGAGGGATAAACTGGGAATATGGTATTACAGAGATACACACTACCATATATAAAATAGACAATAAGGATTTAGGGTGTAGCACAGAGAACTATATTCAATATCTTATAATAAATTATAATGGAAAAGAACCCAAAAAAGAATATAGGTATGTGTGTATGTATAAATGGAACAAACACAATATTATAAATCAATTATATTTCAATTTAAAAAAGAAACGCTTGCAAAGAGAAGGCATTCTGAATATATATGCAAGCATGAACAGGATGCTTCTTAGTCACTTAAGCCTTCTGCAATATCATACTGGAAGTAAAAATAAAATCTAATAGTTGGGGGGATATTGCCAGTGCCTCTGTATAACAACTGGAAGAGTTTAAGAACTCACTAAAAACAACAGAACAGTATTCAAAGTCACCACACCACATTCAGGGGATAGGTCATGTACGCAACTGATCAGAAACATACTAGAGCCACATGTGCACACACCACACCCTTGCTGCACAGGCATGCATGTACGTATGCTCGATCCTCAGACACCGACACAGTGTTGTCAGCGCACACACGTAGCTGACACTGAGAGCTAGATCCCGGCCCACTCTAACTTATTCTTGGATCCTGTGCCTCAGGCAAAGAAGAAGTGTATGCCAGGAGGAGCCATTACCATCGTTCTCCAGTGACCCGGGTGTACCGTTGTTAAAGATTTGGTCCACATGGTTCAGTATGAATTCAATCACCACCTGCTGGACCCGGACTGCGAGGAAGGCTGCATCTCCATTGCAACCAGTGGCTTCAATTTCTTTAGACCTGAACCACAGAAGAAACACTTTCAGTGAACGAGTCTGCCCTACCTACTGAAGCATAAGCGGGGAGACAGCGGGCCTTTGGCACAGGCCCTAATTCCTAAATGTATACAGCTTGTTAATTTGTATTAATACAACTATTTAAGATCGATTGAAGAGACTCTTCAAAGATTGTGAAGAGTCTCAACACACTGGACAAATTAGAAATCGTCACCAAGTACTATAAACTGCAAAGCTGTAAACACTGTTATTACTCAATATATAGGAATTGATTTTGGTTTTTTTCATAGGATCTCCTTCAAGCTCCAAAGAATTGTCCTAAGGGCAGGTCGTCATTTACAAAGTCATGTGAAGCAGCTGATTCAGGGTCTAGTTAGCTAAAACTCCACCAAAACCAACAAAAGCCAAGGAACCCCAAAGACCCAGAAAGACCTTTGCAGGAAATTATAACATACAGACCATCACACTGGCCACATCATGGTTGTAGCCAGAATATACTTCTGGGTTCCAGAGTTTCCAAGGTTAGCAGCCAAGGGTTGTTAAAATCAAATAACCACTTAGCCAAAGGTTTGTCTACCAGGGGGCTCAGTTTTGAAGAATCCAGGCTCCGTTTGAATTGGGGGCTGCTGGGAGCCCACTGGGGCAGTGAGGTGAGGGGAGGTGGTTACCTGAGGAGGTTTGGCGCCCACACCAGGGCCAGGTTCCTGGCATGCATGTTGGTCTTGCTGCTGAAGGATGCGATGTGGGCCAGGTGTCGAATCAGGTATTCCAAGGTCCTATAACGGTTCATTGGGAAAAAAAGTAGGAAACTTTAGAGTCTGTGTGAAACCTGACATCTGGAGATAATTTCTAAGGTTGAGTTAATGTCTACTTCATGAATTTTGGAAGGTTATCAGGAAGATATCAAGATAGATGGAAGTAATTTTCTTGGCCCTAGGAACACTGGCCATGGATAAGGAAGAGACAGTATTGGCAGAAGTCAGCTGAGGACGCTAGCGCAGCCAGAGATGGATCCTGGGACTCACAGCGCTCAGAGCCTGTGCCTCTTGTCTCTGAGGGAAGCATGGCCTCCACACAGTCTTGAAACTGGCCCTCATCTCAGCTTTTATTGTAATTCTTCCAGCTATGGGCACCCTGGTACTGATTAAGGAACTCATTTGATGGATGAATAATATCTCTTATTGCTGGGATGTTCTTATACCACGTCAAAATCTTCCCTCTTATAAAGACCTGGGTAAGTTTAAGAACCACTGGGATTCCCTGGTGGCTCAGATGGTAAAGAATCTGCCTGCAATGCTGGGAGACTGGAGTTTGATCCCAGGGTAGGGAAGATCCCCTGGAGAAGAGACTGACAATCCACTCTAATATTCTCATCTGGAGAATTCCATGGTCAGAGGAGCCTGGTGGGCTATAGTCCATAGGGTCACAAAGAGTCGAACATGACTGAGTGACTTTCACGGGGAAAGGTGGCAAAACTAGGGACTAAACTGTGAGAAGGAGATAAGATGAGATGATGTAAGAGCTGGTATTGATGAGCATACAGAGACATCAGTCAGCCAAACGCTCAAGAGAGATAGTCAAGCCCTGTTTAGAAACCATCTTCGTTTCCACTGATTTGGTTAAGCTATGAACCTGGGTAAGAATCTAGACTATCTCTGTGAGACTGGCCTGTGCAATCAGAAATGATTCTTATGGGACTCTGAGGTGTACTCTGAAAGTAACTTAGAAATGGGCTGTCCCTTCCCACCAGGGTCTCCGGTCAGGCACCAACATGCTCTGATAAAACCAACCTGCTTGCCTACCTCAGTCTACCCCAGAAAGCAACTGTCCACTGAATTTGTCCCCTTTTACAATGCCAGCCTGCATCTGTAGTATTCCATCACACTGAGAGACTGTGACTTTCTTTTACCAAGAATTCTTACCTGTAATGGGATGGGGGGAGCTCCTGGATAACATTTTGGATTCGGGCCAGTTGACCTTCTTCTGGGCAATGAGACACCGCCTCCTGTGGACAGGAAATGAAGCAATCCAGTGAGTGTGCAAAAGGGGGGACACCCCCCTGGACCTGTGGGTTTTATTCAGGCTTCTGGTATTCCAGCCTCCCAACCATGTCTAGAGACCATCCTCCCAGGAGGCACATTTTTCTAGAGAAAACAAACCACTAAAATCTCCAAGGGTTCATGATGGAAAGGGTCTAACAATGTGGGCACACAGGGTGTCTGTGTGTCCTCAGATGGTAGACAGGTGTCTGGTAAAGATGGTATGGAATCTTGGGTGTGTCCTGTGTGGCAGACAGAGTCCTCAACACTGGGAGAGAGAAACAGAGACAGGGACGGAGAGAGGTGGAGATGACAGGGTGGCTGCATGTTTATTCAGCCAGCTGTCTTTCTGGGTGCAAACAGCCACTCCCACCTAGCCTGAGACTTTCCTGTTACCAGGCAGCCTGTCGTTGATTCCAGGAAGTGGGGAACCACGTGAAGACGTGCCTTCTCAGCAGGGTAAGAGCTTTGTCCCTGAGACCCGGTGGCATTGTCCGAACTTGCTCTCTGGTTGTTTCCTGCGTGGGTATGTGGTTCCCGGCTCAGCCCAGGCCCTCAGGAGAGGCAAGGGCTTCAGTACATGCAGTGTGATTCCAGTCCTGCCTGGGGCTCCCGCACAGCACAGGTGTCCCGGACAGATTCCCCTATACCCCGTCCTGTGAATCTGTCCTGCCTGTGCTCAGGCTCAAGGGCCCCTCCCGGTGGCTGAGTACTCCAGACATACCTAAGTTCAAGGCCAGTAGTCACATCTTTTTTTTCACTATGTTATAGTTTACTACACTAAAAATGTACAAATCTGCTACAGCTCCCCGAGTCCTTTCTTATGCATAATAACCCTGTAACCCCACTCAAATCAAGACACGTTAAAAGGGCTCAGCTACTGGCTCCATTTTCCTGAGTGGGACATTATACCAGAGCTTTGGCCACCAACTTTTGTTTGACTTTTTTATTTAATTGAAGTAAAGCATTCACAGAAGCTAACCATTTTCAAAGGCAATCAAAAATGTCTATGTGGGAAAACTCTACTTCATTTCCTACTCAGAAGTGGGGAGTAACTCGGGGCTCAGAGGCTCCCAGTCTTCTGCTGGGTTTGCAAGCCTCAAAACGGAGCTGGCATAAATATGATCTCTGTCGCAATTCTTGCTTTTTGAGATGTGCAGATGTAGAGGGTGAGAACCAAAAAGGAGCCTGGATACCTCTGATACCCTTTTCTGGGCTCTGTCATTTAGAAAACAGATTTGTGGGGGAGACCCTGACTCTCCAGACAGGGAGAATCTCATTAAGTGAATGAAGGGAGAGAGCCTCAGAGGAAGGAGGGTCGAGGGAATGAGGCGTGGACCCTCCCTCATTCTATCCTGTGAAGGGCGGCAGGGGGCAGGGAGGCCTCTCTTCCTCTCTTGGCAAAGAGAGGACGAGCTTTGCAAAGCTTTACACCCACCTCCTTCCCAAGCCCCCGCCCCACCCCCACTTTCTAAAAGTGTGACTTAGGAATAAAGGTGTAGGTCAATTTAACAGCATTCATGGAAAGTTCCTTTAATATTTTAGGAAGCTGTTAGTCACCTCTGTTCCAAGAGACTGGGCGGGCTCACCCCTGACGCCCGCAGGTCCCATATGGGATCATTTTATTATTCACAGCTTCTCCCCTTTGCACCCCAATCCTATTTGGAAGCTCTCTAGATCTTCATTGTTCTCCCAGAGGGTCTGCTCACTGCAGAGCTATTTTTCCATCTCTCTATGTTCCCACATTAGGACAGCACAGCATCCATCACTGGGGAATTGAAGGAAGGGAGTTGGAACTTTGCCCATCCCAATCTTTTGCCTAAAAGAGAATTTCAGTCAACATTACCCAAGACAATCTTGCTGACGGTTAAACTTTAAAAAATCCAGGTCGAATCTGTGACCATTTGTTCTCTCCAGTCAGTATCAATAAGTCCAGCTTCCTGAACTTTAAGGATTCTGGCGAGGGTGGGCTCCCATCCCCTCTGGCCGGGCCCAGGCTCTAGTTTCCTCTGTTTACCCGAACACCACCTCAGCCCCTGCGCCCGGGCAGCCCCATCCCCAGGATGGGTAACCAACCCGGGTCTGTCCCTTCTAACTGCACCCAGCTGCAACTCAGTTTTTAACCTTTTATTTTGTATTAATTATTTAAAAATTATTATAAAGCCACCTTTGTTACTTTTAATTATTTTAAGTGATTAGGTTAAAAAGTTATGCATGCACATGATTTAAAAAACGCAAAGTATTCAAAGGAATACACAGAAGAAAGTGTCTTCCTCCCAACATGGGACCCTCAGTCTCCAGAGACAACAACCACTGTATACCAGACAGTTGGTACACTTCCCTGTCTTTGTCACACCTGTGGCAGCAGGCACCTGGTTCATCTGCAAATTCCTCGTCTCCCATCATTTCCTCCTGGCTTGCTCCCTATGGGCCGTGCGGGCCTCCATATATTCCCTCAAACAAGTTGGCATGTCCTCGACAAGGGCCTTGGCACCTGCTATTTCTTCTCAGCACCTCGTCCACCAGATATTGCACAATTTGTTCCCTCACTTCATCTTTGTTCAAATATCACATCATAGGAGACCTTAGTTATCAGTCCCCAGTATTCTCTGACTTATGCGTGCGTGCTCAGTTGCTCAGCTGTCTCTTACTCTTTGTGACCCCACGGACTGCAGCCCGCCAGGTCCTCTCTCCTTGGAATTTTCCCAGGCAAGAATTCTGGGGTGGGGGGGATTACCATTTCTCACTCCAGGGGATCTTCCTAACTCAGGGATCAAATCCGTGTCTCTTGTGTCTCCTGCACTGGCAGGTAGATTCTTTACCTCTAGGCTATCAGAGAAGCCGTCTCTGACCTGTATCCTGAGTTAACTGTCTTCATAGTGCTTATAAACAGTTCTCACTATCGAGCTATGCTTTAGATTTATTCATCTTCTATCTCTTTAATTAAAATGTAAGTTTCATGAGAACCTTGTGGCTCAGCTGGTCAAGAATCCATCTGCAATACGGAAGACCTGGGTTTGATCCCTGAGCTGGGAAGAGTCCCTAGAGAAGGGAAAAGCTATCCACTCCAGTATTCTGACCTGGAGAATTCCATGGACTTCTATGGGTTGGCAAAGAGTAGGACACGACCAAGCAACTTTCACTTTTCACGAGAACAAGGATTTTATCTGACTTGCTTACCTAGCACCTGGAACTGTGCCTGCCTAGTATATACAGCAGGTGATCAAGAGATGTTAGTTGCATTAAGTGAGTAAGTGAATGAATCTGTATTTTGCTTTGCATTTAAAAATGCCAGAAAGCCCCACTTTGGGCCACACTTCCAGGGCAATACCATCCAAGAACGAAACCTCCTCTGTGGGGAGCATCAGCTTTATTGAGACAACTCCCCTCAACTTTTGGCTCCTGGACAGGTGACCAATCAGCCTGGTTTGCCCAAGATTGAGGAGGAGTGTCCTGGAAATCAGGACTTTTCTGAGTTAAAAAGTGGGCGAGTCCCTGGCAAACCAAGACAGGTGGCTGCGGCCACATTGGCAGACATCTTGAGCTCACAGCCAGGCAGCCTCTACCTGATGCCACACACCAGTGGTCCACCCCAATCGACACTTCAGATGACGTGTGTGGGCCAGCCAACCTGCCAGCAAATGTTTACTGGTCAAGAGTCACAACATTCTCCAGTAGCTGGAGAGCAGGGAAAGGAAGCACAAAAATCAGTAAAATAAATATGTTTTCTGTCCTTAGGAGGCTTACAGTTTAATGAGGGAGATGGATACGCAAAGATGTTATTTCAGTATAAAATGTAATGCCACTTTAAACTGCCTTCTCTAAAAATCCTAAATTAGCCAGCAACTTTTCTCTATCTTGGGTTTAATTATTTTAGCTGAATCATTCTGACCCAAATTGAATTTTTCCTACAATGAACTTTTTTCTGATAAAAATAAAATGTAGTAGGTTGAACAGTTGCTTCTGAAGATATCAGGTCCTAATCTCAAGAACCTGTAAATGTTACCTTATTTGGAAAAAGAGTCTTTGCAGGTGTGATTAAGTTAAGGCTTTTGAAATAAGGAGAGTCTCGTGGATTATCCACTGTGTGTGTGTGCCTTCAGTCGTGTCCGATTCTTTGCAACCCCATGAGCTGTATAGCCCACCAGGCTCTTCTGTCCATTGCCTTCTCCAGGCAAGAATACAGGCGTGGATTGCCATTTCCTTCTCCAGAGGATCTTCCTGACCCAGGGATCTAACCCTCATCTCTTGGGTCTCCCGCGTTGGCAGGCGGATTCTTTACCATTAGCGCCACCTAGTGGGCCCTTAAAAGAGGACGCGGAAGGAGATCGGACACAGACTGGAGAAGGCAGAGTGACCATGGAGGCAGAGATGTGGCCACAAGCCAAGGCACGCTAGCAGCCACCAGAAGCTGGAGGAGGCAGGAAACAGGTTTCACCCTAGAGTCTCTGTAATGATCCATGGCCCTGCTGACACCTTGATATCAGCCCAGTGAAACTGATTTCAGATTTCTGGACTGGAACTGTGAGAGAATAACTTTCTGTTGTTTAAGCCACCAAGCTTGTCATAATTTGTTACCACAAGCCACACAAAACTAATACATGTACTTAAAGGAAATAAAAATCACATGCTGTCTCACCACCCAGACATAACTACTGTTAACATACTCACACTGAACCCTAAAAGAAACAATCTGCCTGGGGCTTCCCAGCACCAAAGATGAACACTGCCATCATTTCCTATTTACTGCATATACTGCTTTTTTCCATTTAACTTTGTTTTGTGGCCAGCAAATAGCCTTCAGAAATATGACTTTTCATGGCTACACAGGATTTAAAACAATAGATTTATTATCATTTATTTAACCCTTCCCTTATGGTTAGATATGTAGATACTCCCTAATTTTATTACTGTTACTATGGCAGTGAAATATGTGTAAATCAATTATTCATGTGCACACCTGATTATTATCTTAGAATGGAGTCTGGGAATAGAATTACTGTGTTAAAAAAACATGAGCATTTTAGGACTCTTGGTAGTAATTTCAAATGACTTGCTGGGTGTCCAGCCAATTCGCACTTGCAGTAGAAACCTACGACAGAGCCACTGTCGCCACACACTTGGCAGCATGAAATACTAACGTTTAGAACACTTTTTTTTAAAATACGAAAATATATTTTTTCTAATACATTTATACTTTTTAAATAACTATGTTTCTTTACAAATTGCCTGTTGAGGTTCTTTGCTCGTTTGTTAAGCAGGGTATTGTGTGTTTTTTCTTGATATGTAGGAGTTTTATATAATTAAAAAGTATTCATCTCCTGTCATCTTTACTGTAAATGTTTTCCATAGTTGGTCATTCACCTTTTAATTTTGTTAATGTATTTTTAATGTATAAAAACCTAGTATTTATGTAGTTTAGTTTGTTAAATTTGTCTTTGGTGATTTTTTTCCTTTGCTTTTGTTCTTAGAAAATCCTTCACCCTGAAATCTGTTTAATGGTAAGGATGTAACTTGACTTCTCCCCTCTGCCAGCACTTAGCCAATTTTCCACCATTGTTTATTGAATTGTTTCTTCATTAGTTTGGGATGTTTTCTGTATTTCATATTAAGTTATTTAATACCTGAGTCTATTTAAAAGCTGTTAAACCTATTTTAAAAACAGTGTGGCAGGTCTGAGACAGAATGTTAACTCTTTACTTCCATTTACTATCTCTACAAACCCAGGCAAGAGTCACTTGAGCCTCAATTTACTCATCTGTAAGAGTAAAACCTATTTTACAGAGCTATTTTGAGGATTGAATGAAATAATACTTGTAATAAGCTTATCATATAGTAAGCACTAAGTAGCAAATATCATCATCATAATTACTTCATTAATATTTTTCTAATTCTATTATATTCCACTGAAATGTCATTCTACTTCATCTGTGCAAGTAAGTTTAAATAAATCATTGTAAGAATGTGTGACAATGTAATAGAGCTGTTCCCATGTCCCTGGAAAATGTTTGCTTATATTTTCATAATTCATCACTGTGATTTAGAGAAATCTACTTAACTATAAATTCAATGATAAATAGCTAGTCATGAGATCCTACCTATGTAGAGCTCACCTGTGACAACAAAACATCTTTTACTTCTTAGTGTCCTTAAACTATATTTAAATACAATGTTAAGTTCTCTTGAGATTTGATGACAAGTGGACAGTAACATTGCTTTGATATTTCAGTTGCTGTGGAGACAAATGATTAGCAATGTCAGGGAACAGAAGCAGGGAGAGATAAACATGGATTTTGTTTTAACCCTATAAACAAGATCTAAGAAGAAACTTGTATTTCTGAAGTTTCTAGACAAGAATTCCTATCTATCCCTAACTATCATAGAATTAAATTTAGTTATAAGTTGGATTCATTCAGCTATTTAAGATGTGATGTTCTAGTCTTAGTTAAGGATGAAACTATTATACTGTACTAAGATTAAAACTATGTAGAATACAAGAAAGTCTTATGTACAAATTAAAACAACAATAAGATATGTTTTTGGTTGCTTAAGATTGGCAAACAATTTAGTAAATTAAAAATACTCAGTGTTGGCAAGGCGGCAGGAAAAAGAACATTCTTGGGTCTCTGCAGAACTTGGCAACATGTGACAAAATTTTAAATAAGATCCTTTTACTGAGTAAATCTACTTCTGTGATTTTTTTTCATAAGGATATAAACAAAAAAGTATAAAGATATATGTACAAAAATGTTTACTATAGCATTGGTTATAAAAGCAAAATGTTAAGAAACAAAATGTATAAATATCCATCACTAGGAATCTGGTTTAAGAAATCACTGTGTATATGAGAGAATACCCTGTAAAAATAGTGTCTCTCTCTATTTTTTTACCATGGAAAGATGGTCAAATTGTTTGAATTAGCACTGTTTCATAACATCAGAATGTATTGAATAGTACTGAGGAACAAAAGTAGGGAGAGAGAAAGGGAGATACAGAGAGAGAGAATAGCACTCATGAACTCCTATATAATTTCAAATTAAAGAACATTTAAATGTCCCAAATAGGTTTATTACAAGAGACATAAGAAAGATTCTTTCCCATGGTTAGAGCCTTGGTCTGGTCCTTACGGATAATTCCAAGTCTTCCAAAAACTTAACTTCAAACATCCCCTCTGACCACCCTACTCCAACAGTTTACTGATTTCACTGGGATGAATGAGCCATTGATCTATTTCTTCACTGTTACCTGCCTTAGGCCCTCCTTTCTCTTCTTATCCAGACAAAATTCTATGGTCAATTATTTCAATCACTCACTTGCACACACTCTGATCTCCCTCCCCCTCTTTTCCTAGCTGAGCCTCAACTTCTGTTAAACCCAACTCTTCACCTACTCGTCACCTCCCCCACCCCCATCACAGCCAAATGTTCAAGCCCTATTTTTAAGGTTGACACTATAGACATGCTCTGAGCATTTATTCTCCTTTTCCTGTGGGGGTGGGATTTGGTGACGATGCAACTGCTAGGTAGGCGTTCTGCTCTTGCCCATGTGTCCTGCACCACCCAACTCACTAGCCCAATCTACACTCCCTCTTAGCTGCTTTTTCTTCTCTCTCCTCAGCTTTCTGACCTCTCTCTTGATTTCTGTTTGTTCTCTCTCCCCTCTCTACCCACCCCCCACCTCTTTATACAACTCCCAACAGAAACACAGAAGGAATAGCCTGAAATGCATTAACCATGGGGGTAGCATCTGAAGTCTCAGGTTCCTATTCTGTTTGGGGATAAAGCATGACCTTGGGCCACAGTCACTTCATTCTCTGCTTCTTTTGTTTCCTTCCTATGTACTGACGCACGTTTGGTTACATAAATATGGAGATGGTTTAAGCTAGCTCATGCAAGCAAACATGATTCTGAAAATTTAAGATAGGAAAGATATAGAAAACAGTCCCACCACCCTGCTTTCCTCACTACACCATCCTAATTCCATCACCAAGATAATGGCAACCAGCTGGTAAGTGTTATTATTGTAATTTTAGTGCTGAAACTTTCTTTGGCCCATCCATGCATCCCACCCAGTAACCATAATGGAAATCCAAACACTTACCGTGAATTTCTCATAGAGCTCATAAGTCAGGAGGGGGTTGGGCAGCTCCCGAAAGTAGAGCTTGCAGAGGGAGCCCACACAGTGGATGTCCTGGAGATACACTTCCCTTGTCAGATCTGGACATTGATCTGAGCCAAACTCCTGCCTGAAACAACACAGACAGAGACATAACAATCCTGGGAACATGTGTTCCATGTCAGCAGCTACTTGGGCTGCTTAGAGGGTAAAGACCCTAAACGGCTGATCTGACCATATTTTTGACCTTGATTCAAAAAGACCTTCTATTCCAGGCCCAAGAAAGCTACAAAAGATTTCCACTTCAGGTCTGGATCTTCCCTGCAGAAGCTGCTGTAATGAGAAAGACATAATCCCATTTACGAATGGATTTCTCATGGCATTATGTCTGACGTTTCAATCGTGAACAGTGAAGAGATATGAAAACAATTTTCCAAAAACCCTGTTGAGATTTCAGTTTTTCCAAAATATTGTTCTAAATGAACTTCTCTCTCTTGGAGGAGAAACCAAACCCAGGGTGAGTCAGATTGTTATCATTCATGTCCACATATTCATGTCAGCCAACTTGTTTTATCTGGAGACTCACACTCAAGGTCTGAGAACTTCAATCAACTCTCTCTTTGATACTGAGTGGAAACTTCTAGGCTGCCTGACGGTGACTCCCACAGGGCAAATAAGCTTATAAATATCTTCTTAAACAATCTATAGTGGGGTGTTTGAGAACATCATCAGATTCCAGGCCTCATTTCTAATTGGAAAAACGTTTCCTAGTGTGATTAAGGAATATACTGCCTCAAATGGTATATACTTGTAAGTTAAAAATTTATTTAAAAGATGATAAATCGGAGCGTTAATACAGAAGAGAAGTTAGGTTTTTTGAGAGTATTCATTTTAGTCAGACAAGAGGTGACAACATCAACTGGACTCTCAAAACCAGCATCTGGAAACAGCTTGCTGCCCCTTCTCCTGTTGTCTGGTTCTGCCCCTTTAACAAAGAGAAGGGAAATCCCTGATGCTGTCAGAACCTGAAAGGAACTGAGTGAGGCCTTGAAAAGAAAACCATGCAATGGCCTCATAAATTCACAGGCATGTGTGTTTTTTTTTTTTTTTTTTAACAAGGGCAGAACACAAACAACTTAGAGCTTATTCATTTAGTTAGCCAAAAATTTCCCTTGTCAAGGCTAAGGTTAGTCCTTAAGTGAAAAAGAATTGGCCATTGTCCAAGTGTCCTTCCACAATACCAACTACTGTGCAGTACGTTTCAGAGCTGAGAGTAAACCAATACTTGCTGTTCAAACTCTGAAAAATATCACGAGTAAATTAGTGAACTGATGTAAGCACACGGATCTGTTAAGATCTACGGTTGCAAAAAAAGTTATTTTTTAAATAGTTATCACCTTGCTGGGAGTAAATAGGATGTTTTATTCCTGTGGTATAGTTTTATGACAATTGAGATTTGAGGAGGAGGGGCAAAAAAACTGAATAGGAGGAAGAAGATAAAAATGAATTACCTGCACAATGTAAAATTTATATATTAATCTTGTAACAAGAAGGTTTTATTTTAAAAGTCTACATTTGTAACTAAAGAGTATGTAATAAATATATTAAAATGTATTCTTTTGTATTAAAGAACAATATTTAAAACACATAAACCTATTATTTTAGTCCTAGAACAGTATATATATTATATATAAAGTATATATTCTATATATATACCTATGTGTGTGTGCTAAGTTGCTTCAGTCGCGTCCAGCTCTTTGTGATGCTATGGACTGTAGCCACCTGGCTCCTCTGTCCATAAGCTTCTCCAGGCAAGAATACTGGAGTGGGTTGCCATGCCCTCCTCCAGGGGTTCTTCCAGACTCAGGGATCAAAGCCACATCTCTTATGTCTCCTGCATTGGCAGGCGAGTTCTTTACCCTTAGTGCCTATATTGTATATAACATATATATTCTATATATACACTACATATATTACTTTTATTTTACAGCTATAATATCAACACGTATTTGAAGATTACTGTCCTTTTAATTCAAAAAATTCTAGGATACATTTTAGAATTGTTTAGGATAAATCCATAGAATTGGAGATAGCTCCTCCATCAGTGATTTAAAAAATACAGGCATCAATTAGAGAAATGTACAATCATGCAGACTTCTGACTTTTCAACCAGATGAAATTATCAAATATTGAGTGTGTGTCAACAGAAAAACTCACATTGCCCTTTAAGTTCTGAATACCATGTAATGGGGATCTGATCTTTGGATAGGCAAGTGAGTAATAATAAATCATTTTTTCCCAACTTGTAATTTAAATCATTTAGTTCAGCTGAATCCACCTAAGAAGAATAAATCTGGTGCAAGACATAGGAACAAATTAAAAGCCCTCAGGAGTTTCTGTTGGAAGGAGTTACATCAGATTGGAGAGCTTCCTGATTAGATTAAGAACGGTTAGGCATCTGAAAACATTAGCACTTGATCTTGTGCCTTGACATCCTTCCCTCAGTCCCTCCAGTTTTTAGTACTCCCAACACCTGCAGATAGACGTATGGACAGAGGAAGGATCATGGGAGAATTTTTTGGGGGTGATTCTTGGGCTTACCTTAGCCGTTGTATGTTTGAGGTGACTCCTGAAAGCCGATAAATTCCATCCACGATGCCGTAAGTCTCTATAAATTCTGCACAGCTCTTCAATACATATGGAACTATGCAAAGGAAAAGAAAAAAGTATTAGGTTTAAGCTGACTGTCTTTTAGAGATAGGCTTTTAAAAATCCAGGTGACTTCAAAGAGAAGTATGGAACGCATATGAGTTACAAGTGGAAACAATTACGTTTAAATGGGAGATGATGTTCTTTGGTATTTAAAAAAAAATCATAGGGTTTTGTTAAAGTTGGAAAATGCATGTGTTTTAAGAGTTAGGTCTTAAAGAATTTGAAAAATATGCAAACACTTGGATTTTTGAAACCAGCAGTGACCTTGGAAATCCCACAACTCAGTCTCCTCATTTCACTGATTCTCCCAGTGTGGTCTCCTGACCAACAGCACCAGCCTCTCCTCAGAACTTGTTCTGGAACTCGAATCTGGAACCTCCATGTACTCGGAACTTGAATCTGGGAGTGAAGATCCCCAGGTCCCACTCTAGACCCACTGAACTGGAAATTCTGGAGGTGTGCTCACAATCTGTGTCTTAGAGAGCCTTCCAGGTGACCTCTGTGATAAAATTAGGCAACTCGTGCCTATTCTACACAGGAGGAAGCCAAGGGGCAGGTAAGCTTACTCACCTCACTTAAGAGTACTTGCTGCTTGTAAAACGTAATTAACATATGGAAAAAATGCTTAAGATGTACCTATCCACCTATGATGTAGATAGGTGAAAGGAAAAGAAGGCACAAAATCAAATATATGTTGTGAATGCAGCTATGTTTAGAAAACTGCAAAAGGAATAAAGACTGGAAGAATATTTGCCAAGAATGCTAAAGGTGATTTAAAAATTATAGTGTTTTTTTTTAAAGGTGAGAACCACCCCCCACCTCAGCACCACCAAATGGGTCAAAGAGTCATTGATTGGATGGACCTCATAAAAGGGACCAACAGGGCCTCCTGAGTTCCTGCCACTCCATAAGTCCAGTGTCTGGGTAGAAGGGTCTGGCTGTGCTGTTCTCTCCTCAGGGCTGGGCCTGATCTGCCCAGCCAGCTCAGTGACCTAGAATGGAAGCCACAGGCCCTCTGGATGGCATGGAGAGAGTGGCAAGTCACTCGCCACTTTGGTCCTTGGGCAGATCCACCTGAGGTCCCCCTGTGAGCATGCTGTGGATGGTATGGAACTACTAAAGCCTCGGGTGCTGAAGTCTTCTGGCATAGAGGTAGGATGGAAACCCCATAACTGCGCTGTGCTCACTTGCCCAAAACATATGCAACCATTAATATCTTAGACTAGACTAACACCAATCCATCAGTGCCTGATGCACTTGATCACACCTGCACACAATTCCAAGCTGGACTGCACACAAGTATCTACACAAGTAGACACTCGGCATTCAGACTCAACATTCTTCCTGGATTCTCCATTACAACACTTTCCACACAACTCCCCCACCATTTCAACTACTAATCGTTTTAGGTGCTAAGTAAAACTCATCATACTTACCATATCCCACCCACCTCTCAAAGACCATGCTTCTCCGGAGCCTTTCCCCTCCAGGACACACCCATGTTTTGTCCCTGTCATTCAAGACCAACCCGCCCCAGGTGGAAAGAGGGCAGGGAGTGAACCTGTGGTTGGAACTATTGAGGCCAGAGCCCACAGAGGTGGCACTACTACCTTTGAATGAATACAGGGTGGGAGTGGGGTGTGGTACATGAGGGGCTGTGAGCATGGGCAGGGGTCCAGAGTCCATCCCTGGCTTCAAGCAGAAGAGCTTTACTTTCATATATTTTATGAAAAAGGTTCTTGGTGAAATTTTTGTCTCCTACCCTTGTGTCTCTAAATATATTTTATAAACAAATAAGTAAACGGCAAATAGTTTCAATACTTCAAAAATTTGTCTTGTTTAAAAACAGATCCTTATTGTGCACAACAGGTTGACTCTTTCTCCACACCAAGCTGTTGTTCTGTGACCTGCCACGGGTGGTCACGATGGAGAGGCCAGGTTTGGACTCCAAAGTGCCTTTTGTAACCTTGGGCAAAACATGCAGTAACTCTGTTTCTTAATTTCCACATCTGTAAAATGAGGATAACAGTGATATTAACCTCCTAGCCAGGGCTGAAACAATACTTGTTAACACTTAGCACAGACCCCAGAATACAATATGCATTCTACACTGACAGTTTCTGTTTGAAGCTTCTGTATGATGTAAGTTTATCGTTTGTGAGATGCAGTCTTGGTGAAAACAGTGTGCTATCTCCCATCTGGTACCTCCTGGTGGGGCAGAGCTGACCAACTGCTTACAAGCTCACATTCACCTCCACTATGCGGAATGGGTTTTGCATCCCTCTACGGTTCAGTGTTTCTATTTGAAGTGATTTTGTTCACCTGACGCCACTTTTCTATGCACTGAGGCGTATCTTCATAGAACAAAGGCAGCGGCACCTAACAGGGTACAGATTTTGTTAGATTTCTGAACTATGCTTGCCCTTGATGTGTTTCTCAGTGTGTGTCCGTACCAAGGAATAAGGCTGTTGCAGGGCACAGGTGGACTTGAGAGCTTGGGGACAGTCCCAAGGAGGACTCAGAGACAAAAGCCGCAGCCTCGAAGGGCCTCTGTAAAGGACACTCCACAGGAGGGCGGTGCGGGGTCACGAGTCTGTTCTATCCCCTTCTCAAAGAGCCCCCTCCCAGCACCAGGGCACGCCGCCGCGGTCCCTCAGGCTCTGTTTGTTTTCAAGGTGAAGAAAACACAGTCCCGGATGGAGCCTCTGCCATAAATTTACTCTGGCTTCGGTACAGAGGCCCTAGAACCTCTTGTTCACAGCTCTGTTTAAACAGGAGGCAATTTTAAAACAATCCAAGGGAAAAGACCATGGTCCCAGTCCCTGAGGAGTGTTGGCCTTCCTGGATTCTCGTCTCGGGTCAAGCTGGAAGACGCAGGAATTCTCCATCATGCACAGTGAATGGGAAAGGAGCCACTTGATCTCTGTAACCATCCACTCGAGAGCCAGAGCAGAGCACTTCTCAGACTGTGTTCCCCAAGAGGGCCAGCAGCAGTAGCTGCCTCCCAAGTGCCTCAACGCTGAAGCTGAAGAATCACTGTCTAGACCAGTGATCCTCACACTTTAACATGGATACAACCCCCTAGGATCTCGTGAACATGCAGATTCCAATGGGAGGGTGGGAGTCAAGAATCTGCATTTCTGACAAATTCCCAGGTGATTCAGATACAGCCGATCTGTAGCCCATGCTCAGGGGAGCAATGCTCTAAAGGTAATACTGACCGGCGATATTTCAGGGGCTTACTAAGAGTTTAGTCTCAAAGTCTCAGAATTCTTTGGACTATTGTTCCTGGGGTCTAATAAAATTCGGGACAACCTAGGATTCTGGACAGGATAAAAGCTTGAAACAAACTAGCTGAGTAGTTGGAGATGGAAAGAAAGCGTCCATTGTCTATTTAGGTTGCCGTTGGACGTTGGAGTCACAGAGCTAGTTCTGTGGGATTTACCATGGACCCAAAGAACTTCAAGTCTCCTCCTACAGAGGGGCACACAGTTGCTGATTATGATATAATGCTGTAACTTCTTCGAATCGTTGCACTGATGGTTCTCTAAGTCCCTTTCTTGTTTTGTTTTTCCTGGATCAGCCATCTTAAACGTTAAATTTTAATCTGAGTACAAAATAAATCTTGAGGTGGTTTTTTATGATGGAAAAGAGCTGATTTATGCTTTACAGTTAACAAAACGTTGTAAAGTCTTTTGTCTCATTCGATCCAACTTGGTATAACTTAAAGACATTGTATACTTGTAAATAAACATGGGGGTACCTTCCTCAATTCTGACCCTCTTCAAGGGTTTAGGGAAGAAAAGGCCAGCAGTCACATCATTTCTTTGAATCCTCCCTACAGGTAATGTCTGCTAAGCTACCCCAGCTCCCTGCATGGCCAGGATCTAACCAGATCTGGTGATGGAGACTGGAAAAAGCACAGTTTATTTGGTCAGTTATGTGGTCTTGGCAGCCACATTCTTTCATAATGCAAACTGCATTTGTGTTTTAGAGAAACATGGCACTCTTCCCGCCCCATTCTGGATTTTTGTTAAGGTCTTGGGCTGCTCAGATTTCATTTCCACTCTGGGTGCTGCATCCCTAATTTTCAAGGTAAAGTCTAGTGGTGCAAACACACCATGGACTACTACTCAACAATAACTAAGAATGATATAGCACATGGGTGACAGAAGCCAGACTACAGAAGAGTACACACTGTATGATTCCATCCACACAGAACTGGAGAAAATGCAAACCAATGTATAGTGGGAGAAAGCAGGGAAGAGGCAGGACTGCAGAGGGGCTGAGCACACTTGGGGCATGATGGATACATTCATCATCTTGATTGAAGTAACAGAAAAGACCAAGGATCACTGGTGGATAAAGAACTGATACTTGCAAAGGGAAAGGCAAAGAGAGACAAGCCGCTGAACAGGGAAGAAAGCTTTGAGACTCTTCTGCTGGGCACAGGGGAGGGAGGGAGGGAGGGCTTCTGCTGTGCTGTGAATGAGCCCGCTCTACAAGGGCAGTGTTTCAAGAGATGAAATAAAGATTTAAATCACTTTGCTCTTATCCTTGGTAGTCAGCAGAGAATTTCCTAACTTTCCATCCCCCAGGAATCCAAGAGCTGTCACAGTGGCTCCCGTACTTCTCCCTCTGCCAGCTCCCACTCTATTTCTGTTCCCTCCATCCTTAATCCTGAGACTCCATCTCTCCTGTGTTGTGTCCTCCCAGCCTCTGTGGGTCTTGGCTTGGCTAAGAGGTCTCTATCCTCCTGCAATTCTCCCTCTTCGATTCCCCCCCTTCTTTAGTTCTTATTCCTCCTCTCTGTTTTAACCTCTTTCTTCTCCCTTCCTCCTGGCCTAATGTAGAATTATAGAATTTGTGGTGTTTATTTTTTAAAGTATGTTTTCTGTTTTTCACAAAAAGCAAATTAACTGCTTTCTAATTTTCCAAGGGAAAAAAAAATTTAAGTATGCCCTGTCTTCCTTGGAGTAGTTTCTTTTTTTGTTTTTTTAACCTTAAACAAAATTGAGATACAAATCAAATGTCATAAAGTTCACCATTTTCAAGCACACAGTTAAGTGGTTTTCAGTATATTGACAGAGTTAAGCAACCATCACATTTCGGAACATTTTCATTACTCCAAGTCCAGAACATTTCTCTATGTACAACGTTATTCTCTGCAGCAGTATTTGTAATAGCATGAGATACTCCATCAGTAGGAAGCTATTTATATAAATTACAGAATAGCCATATAATGGAATACTATATAGTCATAAAAAGAATGAGGAAACCTTCATGTGCTGATATACAGCAGTCTCCAAGATAAATTGTTAAGCAAAAAAAAAAAAAAAAAAAAATGAGGTACAGACCAGTGTAGTAGTATGCTAACATTTGTTTTTTAAAAAGATATAATAAAAGAACAGCTATAAAATCCTTTATACATGCATTAAATATCTATGGAAGGACACATAAAAAAGTGATAACTTTAGTTGCCTGCAGGAAAATGAACTGGGAAGCTGGAGTCAGGGCTATGAGTAAGAGGGAGATGTTTCATTATATACTTCTTATACTTTTGGATTTTGAACGCTAAGAATATATTACCTTTCTCCAAATGTTTTCATAAAAACCCAATTCAGCAAATACTGCAGATCTGTTCTTACCCAGCCCTGGGTGCTGGGTGTTGCCTGAAACTATGCCATCTCCATCACTAGGTTGTGGGCTCTCGAGGGACGGTGAAGATAGCACTGTCTTATTGACCTAAAATAGCCTTGAAAACACAAGCACTTGAAATGTTTTGCTACACAAGGGATTGGTCATTACTCTCCAGATAAGTTTTCAGTGCCCCATTGATATCTGGGTCCTTCAAAGATGAAAACGCTTTTTATGTATCATGAAATAATAGTTCTGCATAAGGTGCTATTTTTCTCTTTTAGTAGCCTTCTCCATAATCACAGCCAATCCATGAAACAGGTAAAATTCCTGATTTTGAAAATGTGAAATACGATTCTCAGAGAGGTTATATAAGTTGCCCAACATCACACAGCTAGTAGGTGCCAAGTACACCTATCTGATTCAAACCCTCCTTGTCAGGAGGGCAGGTTCCATGAGTTAGTGGCCAGGTACAGAGGCACCATTTAACCATTTAAGGAGAGCTGTTTAATTCCTTGCCCTTGACTACCAAAATGTCTGAAATTCTACCATTGCAGTCCCTACCTTATGGTGGTGATGGCTTTTAGGTTAATCATATTTGACAAGGAAGCCAAGAAGACTCAATGGAGAAAAGACAGTCTGGGAAAACTGGCATTTGGAAAATTGGATACTCACATGTAGAAGATCAAACTAGACCTGTATCTTATACCACTCACGAACATTAACTTTTTTTTTTTTTAGTATTGATATTTGAATTTATTATTTTTTTAATTTATTTTTAATTAGTTTTGCCATACAATGACATGATATCACCATGGGTTTACATATGCTCCCCCTCCAGAACCCCCCTCCCTCCTCCCTCCCCCCAGGAAATCTCATTGCACAAGCCCCGAGCATCAATCCTGGGCTGGCGATTGATTAGACATATGATAATTAACATGTTTCAATGCCATTCTCCCATATCATCCTACCCTTTACCTCATCCACAGAGTCCACGAGTCTATTCTATACATCTGTGTTCCTTTTGCTTAAAATGGACTAAAGACATGAAACCATGGAACTCCTAGAAGAAGACATAGGAAAAAAGCTCCTTGACATGGGTCTTGGCAATGACGTTTTTGGCTATAACATCTGAAGCACAAGCAACAAAATAAAAAATAAACAGGCAGGACTACATCAAACTAAAAAGGCTCTGCGCAGCAAAGGAAACAACCAACAAAGTGAAAAGACAAACTATGGAATGGGAAAAAATATTGGTAAACCATGTATCTGATAAGAGGTTAATACCCAAAATATAAAAAGAACTCAACTCAATAGCAAAAAACTAAATAATACAATCAAAAAATGGGGAAAAGATCTGGATGGACACTTTTCCAAAGAAAATATACAAAAGGCCAACAGATAAATGAAAAATGCTCAACATCACTAGCCATTAGAAAAATGCTAATCAAAACCATAATGAGATATCACTTCATGTTAGAATAACCATCATCAAAAAGATAAGAGATAGATGCTGACAAGGATGTGGAGAAAAGGGAATGCTTGTGCACTGTTACTGAGATTATAACCTGCTATAGCCACTATGAAAAACAGTATGGATCTTCAGAAAATTAAAAATATTAACAAAACTGCCATATGATCTAGTAATTACACTTATGGAAATATATGCAAAGGAAACAAAACCACCTACTTGAAAAGATATCTGTACCACCCAGTTCACAGTAGCATTGTTAACAACAGTCAAGACATGGAAACAATATGCGTCTCTCAAGATGATTCGATAAATAAGTTGTGGCACACATATATAACAGAGTGATATTCAGCCATAAAAATAAGGAAATTCTGCCATTTGTGACAACATGGATGGACGTTGAGGGCATTATGCTAAGTGAAATAAGTCAGATGGAGAAAGACAAATACTGTATGATCTCACTTATATGAGGATTCTAAGAAAAAAAAAAAGAAACTCATAGAAAAAGAGATCAGATTTGTGGCTACCAGAGGCAGGGATAGGGGAGGTGGAGAGAAGGAATTGGAGAAAGGTGGTCAAAAGGTACAAATTTCCAATTACAAGATACATAAGTACTAGAGTTATAATGTACAGTATGAAGATTATAGTTAACATTGCTGTACATTAAATATGAAAATTAAGAAGTAAACCCTAAGTGTTCTCATCATAAGGAAAAAATTTTTTCTTTTCTTTCTCTTTATATCTATACGAGATGATGAGTGCTAACTAAACTTACCGTGGTAATCATTTCTCAATATATGTAAGTCAAACCACTATGCTGTACACCTTAAACTTTTAAATACAGTGGAGTATGTCAATTACTGTCTTCCCAGATGGCTTATTGGTAAAGAATCGACCTGCTAATGTAGAAGACGGGGTTTCAATCCCTGGTTTGGGACGATCCCCTGGAGGAGGAAATGGCAACCTGCTCCAGTATTCTTGCCTGGAAAATTCCATGGACAGAGGAGCCTGGCAGGCTACAGTCCATGGGGTTGCAAAGAGTCGGACACACTAAGCATAGATACACACATATCAATTATATCTCAATAAAACCTGGGGAAAAGAATAAAAACTGAAAAAGATACACAAATATAAAGAGCAAAGAGTGACTGTACTGTTCCTTTTACACAATATTCCCCAATATCTTAAACAGTAAAAGAGATACACACTGAAAAGTTAATAGCATGTTTTTACTTTTCTATATTCTTAATTTTGTTTTTCTGAATTTTCTGTAGTGAGGATGAGGTACAAATAATTTTTTCAAAGAAGAGGTTTTTTTTTAAAAAAAATAAGTTTCAGTAAAGAAGCCAAAGGGCTTTCTAAAGTTAGTGAGGCAATTTCTGTATGTTTGTTGAAGTCCTTTCCAATGACCCTGGGAGGTAATTACTCCTGGTTAAATAGAGGTATTTGCCTAACCTGCTGGCCTGGTGTGGCCAAGGACTAACTCTGCTCCACTGCCAGGTGAGGCTGCTGATGTCAGACTGCATCCTGCAGCCCCTCCCCCCCTCCCCTCCAAGCTCTCAGCTCCCAAGTCAAGACGGATCTTTTCCACAAAAGTGTCCAGGTCCTCCCTCTGGCCTACACCCTCACTCATCCCACCTGAGCCCTCTGGTCTCTACTCTCCATATGCCCACTGCTCCCAGTAACAGCGATTCTCCTTCCATCAAAAGCACATGTACTGAGAGGCTATCCAGCCTAAGGGACAAAAAGGCGAATAAGACCTTCGCTCATGAGAAACCAAGAAGGGACGAGACAATTCCTGTGCACCTAGTATGTGCTGACCCCTGGGCTCACCACTTTCATGCATTATTTATACTCAGTGCAATCCTCCCAACCTCTTTCTGAGGAAGGTATGTCCTTGTTTTATATTAATAAACAAGGAACCTGAAGTTCAGAGGCGTTAAGCAACTCAGCCAGTAGGAAAAGACCAAGCAAAATATCTTAAGTGCCCTTGAGAGGCACAAAAATGTAACAGCATTTCTACTAAAAAGATTACACAAAAATGGGGGAAGTCAGGCAGGGCTCCCAGGTGTTGATCAAGGACAGGAAATTGTGTGCATTACAGAGAGCTGACAGTAGCAGAGGAACTGTGTTAGAGAGGACTGTGGCAGGGCCTCACTCTGGAGCCTCATGAGGCTGTGAGATCACTGGATAAAGAAGGACCCATAGGCTATGCAATAAGAACTCTGACACTGGTTCCCAGAGGGCGATTTGAGATGCTGTGATGTGATAAGATACAAAGTGATGCAATATATACTGTGATACTCGGCAGAAAGCTTAGGTAAGCTTCTAGCATATAATAAGCACTTTGTAAACATTACCCGCTTTCTGATGGGAGCTAGGGCAGAGAATGGTATAAACAAGGTAGGAAAACAAGAAATAATGTGGTGAATTCCAGGAATGCCGACTAGACCTGTCCGGGGGAGGGGAAGGTAAATTCAGGTAAATTGGGGGAGTTCTGACAGCTAAGGAAGACTGTGTTCTGTCTTGAACTCCACTGCCAGACACACCTTTCTAAAACACTATGATTAAAGCCCCCCTACTCTGAAACCATCACTGGCTCCCCACTGCCTACAGAATAATGTCCAACCTAGACAACTGCCTACTCAGAGGTAACCCTGAAATTCTTCCCTTCAAGGGAACAGACTTTTGAGAAAGTTGGGTCAGGGATCGGGTAATATAAAGGGAAAGTAGAAGTTGCTCAGTCGTGTCTGACTCTTTGCAACCCCATGGACTATACAGTCCATGGAATTCTCCAGGCCAGAATACTGGAGTGGGCAGCCTTTCCTTTCTCCAGGGGATCTTCCCAACCCAGGGATGGAACCACCGGGGTCTCCCACACTGCAGGTAGAATTCCAGCTGAGCTACCAGGAAAGTCCTATGAAGGGAAAGACTTGCCACAAACATATCACTCCAACAAGAGAAAATAAGGTGTTCCTTTTGGGTCGGTGTAGATGACCTCTTACACTTGGCATAAGATGAAAGGGGAGGCTAGAGGGCCTACCCTTTTCTGGTTGCTTCTAGAAATTCCTTTAAGAAAGGTCAGTGCTTTTGTGACTCAAAGATAAAAGGCTGGTTGAGGGCAGCCGAACCCTTGGGGCGACACACCATCAGTTAACGAGCAACTGGAAACGGCCTACAGTGGCCTCTGGGGTGTGTTTTGGTTTTGGCGAGGGGAGGGCTGTGACCATGAGGAAGGGTGGAGCTGACTAGAGAACCTGGGTGAGGTGTGATGAGGCCACATGGAGAACAAACCTGGACGAGCCCTCACAGGGAGAGCGGGCCCTGCCCGCCTTGTACATAGAAACTGTGCAGGGAGTGTCCCTTTGCTGGGAATGTCCCTCTTGTCCCTTGCTGAACATGGGGGTTGCTAGGCTTTGCATAATTTATGAACACTTTTTTTGGCTCGTTTTTCCTACTGTCTGACTTTGCTCTCAGGGGAGTGTAGAGCAGACACCACTCACTCCATAAGGCTGCTCATGCATGCCAGAAAGTTCTTCCAGGCATGCCCCAGCACACTCCCAGGCCCAGCTGGGAGCATCAATTCCCTTAATTATTGCCAACGAATCACTGAACTCCTCAGTTTAACTACATCCAGACCACAGTCAGCTTGTCTCACCCTATCAAGATTTTACTTCCTGGACTAAAGCAGACCCTCTCTTTCTTCCCACCTGTTCCTTGAGATGCCATGGATGGAGGCTCTTCCACAGTGATGGATTAAGAGGATGGCCACATCTGCCAACAGAGAGTCCCAGAAGGGGGAAGGATGGAGTTGAGTAGGTTAATGAGACAGAAATAGGGAAAACAAACCAGCTTCTCGAACTGCGTGCTCACTTATACCAGTCATCTTAAGAATGAGGACAATGTAAGCTTTCTTTTTCATCTGAGTGTCTCTAGGCCATCTTTTTTTTTTTTTCCCTACATGCCTTAGTAGGTGATCATGGGATGTACTAACCAAATGCTCTGTGGGGGTTCATGCTTAACAGTCATTAGTTCATTTAATTCTCACAACTCTGAGGTGTAGGCATTGCTATTCCTATCATACAGATAGAAAACTAAGGTTTGTTGTGGTTGGATGGCTTACCCAAGGTCAAACTGCTAGTGACAAAGCTAGGGTGCAGTTATGAGTCTGTCTGGATTCCAAGTTCATGCACTTTGCAGTACATTGTATAAGCCTAACCTCTACACCAGGGAAGCCCAGGCACAGACCAGACATGGGGAAGACCAGAAAGCTGCAGAAAATTGAGGTGACTGGGTTTCCCTGGTGGCTCAGATGGTAAAGAATCCCCCTGCAATGCCAGAGACCTGGGTTCGATCCCTGGGTTGAAAAGATCCCCTGGAGAAGGAAGAGGCTACCCACTCCAGTATTCTTGCCTGGAGAATTCCGTAAACAGAGGAGTCTGCCATAATGTCCATGGAGTCACGGAGTCGGACATGACTGAGCGACTAACATGTCCAAAAGCAACTTGATGAGAGAGGACTTATGACAAGGAATTAAGAAACCTGGGTTCTAGTCCTGACCTCCAGGTACTAGATTTCAGACCTTTGAGGAGAATATCCACTATGTTCCTTTTTGAGTTGCCGCCAGGTGACTCACGGGTACTAGGTGCTAGGTACTTATTAGTTAAAACAACATGACAAGTTGTATATCCTGGAGCAAAAATATAGCTACTCCCAGCCTCGGGCTTTCATCTGCACAGGTCCAAGTTCTGGATCTAGATGATTGTTAATGTTCCTCCCAGGTCTAACATCCTGTGACCTGTGAACTTCTTGGACGAAGCTGGGGAGAAGCTGGGCTAGAAATTAAGAAGCCAGATTTGACCTCTACTTTTGATATTCAGGTCCTCATCCTACTGCTTCTGGTTTATATCTAGGACTTCTAGGGTAAAACACTCGAGTTCTTGTTAGTTTTGTTTTTGTTTCTTATTTGTATTGCCCATTGACTCCCCAACTTGCCCCATCCATAAGAAGAGAAATTTGTATTAAATAAAGTTCAATCTCAGCAGGTTTACATGTATCTCCTTTGCTATGGCTGGATTCCTATTAACCTCAGTGCTATTTTAATTATTATTATGGACCCTGGAATCCTCCAGGGACTTGGTTTGAAATGGTGCTGAGTTCCCTTGAAGGTCCCCCTTGACTGATGGGGCCATGTCCTGAGAGCAAGAAATAGCTTCTCTTGCTTACTGTACCTTCTGGTTTCCTGGGAGCCTCAGCTTCCTGATGGCTTTCAGGTCTCTGGCGCCATGGATTCTCTTCATTTCTAGGGTTTCCTAAAATCATCTTTGCTAATGAAAAATGGGGAGCATTTAGAAAAAACAACTTCATCGCTGGCCCGCTGTGTCTAAGAGAACAGCCAGGTAGCCCTTATCAGCTTCTGCAGGCACACCCTCTCCTAGCATCCTTTCATTTCCTGCCCAGTATTCCCGAGCCACAGGCAGCCATTGTTTCCAGAACCACTCTGCTTGGAAGCCCTGGTACCCTGGCCTTCCAGAGCTTCCTGTTGTTACAAGGCCTCTCCTTCCTGCTGAAAACAACAGCATTTCCCTGCCTATGTAACCCTTCTGGGGCAACTCATTTCTACCACGAGCTTGTTTTGTCCTTGCAAATACTGGTTGCTCATTAAACTTATTTAGCCCCCCCCCCCCCGCCTTATTATACAAGGGCTACAAGTAGGAAAGAAATTAGATACAGATGAGCAAAAGAAAAAAAAAAAGTCACTAAATCTCACGCCATGCTATTGGCACTTGAGACCTCTTTGGTGTTCATGGTTTAAGACTATGCATCTACATACACCCTGGAAATTCTGTGGGCCACCCATTCCCAAAGGCTGAAACAAGAGGCAGGGAGGCCTGCCTAGAAACCAGCCTCGCGGAGGTTCTCATACATTTGTTTGCAAAAGAGACTCTGAGGGGCTTAAGCAAAGTGCAGATTCCCAGAGATGCCCCTGCAAATTCTCAGCACTATTCTTGGAGAAACTGTGAAAGAAAACCTCTTAAAACTCTGCTAAAAAATATGGCAGCAAGGCTTCCCTGGTGGTCCAGTGGCTAAGACTCTTCACTCCCCAGTACCGGGGGCCCAGGTTCAATCCTTGTTCAGGGAACTAGACGCCATACGCTGCTACTAAGACCCAGTGCAGCCAAATAAATAAATAAATAAAAATTTTAAAATATGGCAGAAGCTTATGCAGCTACTGAACATGAAAAGGTTGGGGAGGTGTCAGAGCAGTGACATTGTTGGGACTTTAAGGGCTAGAAGTGAAAGAAAGAAAGTGAAAGTCCCTCACTTGTATCTGACTCTTTGCAACCCCAGGGACTGTAGCCCTCCAGTTCCTCTGTCCATGGAATTCTGCAGGCAGGAATACTGGAGTGGGTTGCCATTCCCTTCTCCAGGGGATCCTCCCCACCCAGGGGTCAAACCTGGGTCTCCCAGATTGCAGGCAGATTCTTTACCATCTAACCCACCAGGGAAGCCCTTAAGAGCTAGGAGACTCCTCTATCCATCTCCCTGCAGGCTGCCACGATGAACTTTCAAAGACACAGATCTGATTGTGTTTGTCCCCAGTGACGATCAAGAACCACGTTTGGGGCTATGCTCGGTTCTTTGTGATCTTTTCCTCTGCGCTAACCTCTCTAGTCACAGCAAACTCCCCGTCGGACCTGAAGCCCACCCCTCATGCTGCACTCTCCTTCTTTTGATTGAGATACACCCCTCAGCCAGATGATCCATGGTTCTTCGGATTACTTCTCTAGAGCCTTTCCCATAACTTCAAAGAGAGTAAATCACCAAAAAATAGGACACAACGCTCTGCTGTATTGTCTAGAACTCTGGACACCATTTTATGATGCAAATAAAGATTGTCTAATTTCTTTGAGCGTCTGTGTTTTGGCCTTGGGAAACATAGTTGAGGGATATGATGTAGAGCATTTTGGAGACTAGCATCCCTCTCTCCCCCACTTTTCTCTCTGACTCTCTGACACATCACAACAAAAAGATATGCTCTCCATAAAGACTGCACCTTTATCTTTGCAGGGAGACCATTAATCTTTACACAAAATCAGGCAAAATTAACAGCAATCTGCAGTTTGTTAAAAGGTCGAGGGTAGATGATATCCAAGGTTTTATTCTGGTTTTGCAGCTCATGAATAACTTAGTCTTCTCTGAGTGTCTCCTACACAGAACCAGCTTCATGCAGAGGCCAGATATTAGAATTCCCCGAACCTGATCACCCCTTTCCTTACTCACCACTCTTAGACCTTTTCTCTCAGCTCTGTCTTTAGAAGTGATCCTCACCAGATATGTTTAAGACTAAGGCTCAATGATAAAGACCGCATGAAGGATTACTGTCAAAGTTCTGGGCAACTTCTCAGAGGAGAAGGCAGTCAGAAATAATACCTAAAGAACGCAGGCAATTAGTAAAGAAAATACTAGTTTACCACGCAGACTTATTTCTAGTGTTAGAGAAGCTGGAAATCAAATACTAATACTTCTCTATGCTTTAAATTTCTAACTTTTGCTCTTTTCACTTTTCCTTAGCAGCTCCAAAACTGTAATTTTCTGGGATTTCTCTGACAATCAAGTGATTAAGACTCAGTGGTTCTACTTTAGGAGGCACGGGTTCAATCTGATCCCTGGTTAGGGAACCAAGATCCTGCATGCCTCATGTCAAGGCCAAAAAAAAAGGGAATTTTCTGCTGCTTTCTTTTTGCTGTAGAAAATGTCAGCAGTCAGATCTGATCCAAGGGTAGCCCAAGGATGCCAGCTTTTAAATGGTAAGGCTCAGATTCTAGTCCATTTCCTTGGGTACACAGAAGGGCTCAGGGAAGCCTGGGATTCTCTGGCAGAGGGCAACAGCCTGTGCTGAAAGTAACAGCCTAAAGAGGCCTCAAATGGAGACTGAGTATCTGCCCAAGCTTGCATCCAAGGAGGCCACTGTAAAGCTTCCATGAAGAGAAAAATGACAAGAAACTGGTGTTGTGAAAGATCTGCTAATCAACTATATTCCAATATTTTTTAAAAATAAAGATCTGTCAGTATCAATCACAGTGAGGGGAACCTAGAAGCAGAGAAATCTTCCGGGAGAGAGTCCAGGCACAGGGTAACTCACCTCCAGGTCACCTCCTGTGGTAAGCCACCCTTGATCTCGAAAAGGAGTGAGTGGTCTTAGAGCAACTTGTGCAAAATTCATACTTGATTGAGTGGGTTTTGTTTTGGCCTTTTTTAAACATCATTTTTTTTTTTTTCCCATAAACTCTATAAGGAGCTACGTCTATCTTGCTCAACTTGTATTGCCCATGATCTTGGCTTACAGTCAAGTCCTTAAGCAGCACATGGAACTAGGCAAAGCTCACATATGGATGGATAATGAAAAGAAAGGATTGGCCAGGTACCTGAACTCATCTGGAGCTTACACAGGACATGATGAGATGACACTGTCCTAGCAAGGATCAGATTAGATGCAAAGTACAGATTTTGTCTTCAGGGCTCTTTTCCTTCCCAACTCCATATTTATTTTCTCCTTCCCAACCACCCCATCCTTATCTGCAAGCGTCTGCTCCATACCTCATTCCTGTTTTCCATGCTTGGTCAACCAGAATCTTTAGAATTTTGGAGTGTCAGAATTGGAAGGGATCTTAAGATCACCTGTTTGATTCAGTGTCAGGAAACTGAGGCTCCAGGATAAGGAGACTTATCCAAGGTCACTTGGCTGGACAGCATAAAGCCCTAGCATTAGAGAGAAACTGAGAAAAGGGTATCGGAGTGTTGAAAGTGATTAGGACTTCTTTCTTTCCGATTTGGTAGATTAGGGTTTAAATGCCTGGTAGGCCTCTCTCTGGCTCAGACTAACATTTTGGTGTCAGAAGTAACTTAGGGTATTTAAGTTGAGGCACACTCTTAGCAGTCAAATCAAATTAAGTATGTTTATCGGATCTTCACATGTAAAACCCTGTGCCAGATTCTGTGGATTCAAAGGAGTATCCTGTACTTATAAGACCCTGCCCATGACCTCAGCTTACAGTCTAGTTAGTCCAATTACACGCGGTTAAATTGTGGGTAGAACCAAAAAGTCAGGAAGAGCCCTTTCTTGTTCATGCTACAGCTGTCAGGCAGGAGTCAGCTGGGTTTAATGATATCTTTCTGCAGAGAGAGGAAAGGGAGTCAGCTGCCAGAGGCTGACTCTTCCTCCTATAAATCTGCTTTCTCTGCTTAAAAAGTGACTAGCTAATCCTGAGCAAGGAGGAGGGGTTCGCTTATTGTTTTAAAGACTCCACAATTCCTGTTTAAAGAGGGTGTGGGCTTGCAAGGGCTTAAATCCCCTGAAGACAGAGAGACAGAATAGCAGCCTTTGAGGGTGCTCTCAGAGCAGAGAGGCAGGTGAGGCCAGGGGACACAGAGGAAAGCAGGCCTGAGCCGGTAGAGGAGATGGGGGACCTGCCAGGAGGGTCAGCTCTGTACAGAGGATGGAGCAGTTCTGCTGCCCCGGGACCCAGCAGAGGACAGCTGACTGCCCAGGACACAGGCCGTGTGACTGACTCTCCATCCAGGGGATCTGAGAGGGACTGAGGGGGCAGACAGCGGGTGCCTGGGTGTCCACACAAAGCAGGTGGGTGAGGGCTGATGAACCCTTTATGGCTCAGCCTCGAGTGCAGACTTCACGAGGTATGTCCTGCTGTCTTGGTTTGGAGAGGCTTGCTTATCAGCTCACTCAGTGGTCCTCTCTCACTTACCGTCTCTCAAGCATCCGGGAAGAGAGACACATCAGGGGAGAGAGAAAGGTCCCTGCCTTAGTTGTTTACATTGTTCAGGCTGTGCTTATGTCCCACCCCCTTCGCAGACTTGTCTGTCCATCAAGTATGTTTTGGCACCCACTTTACATTTTGGGGGCCGCACAGTAGTTGCCAAGGATGCCATGAAAACCATAGGCCCCCTCTTCAGGGAGCTTAGAGTCTATGCTGCTGCTGCTTAGTCACTTCAGCTGTACCTGACTCTGTGTGACCCTATGGACTGTAGGCTGCCAGGCTCCTCTGTTCATGGGATTCTCCAGGCAAGAATACTGGAGTGAGTTGCCATGCCCTCATCCAGGGGATCTTCCCAACCCAGGGATGGAACCTGGTTCTCCTGAATTGCAGGTAGATTCTTTACCACAGAAGTGAGTCATCAGGGAAGCCCTTAGAGTCTATGGAGCAGGGAGGGCAGTTCATCTAAATGAATCTCCTCGTGTACTATGCCTGCTTAAGAGCACGGTGTCTGGAGATTTTAGGCCTAGATTCAAATCCTCTCACTGATGCTTCTGGCCAGTGAGATGGGCATGTCTCCTGGAGGTGGATGCCATAATCCTGGTGTGACCGCTGGCTTCCAGGTTCTGCCTGCCTTTTTGTATAATTACCGACAGTAATCTCTTTCCCTTTAAAATGTTTCCCAATTTGGGTCAAGAACTATATGGTTAGAAGGTTCAGTTTTCTTATTGGTAAACTGGAGTTAATAATAAAGCCTATCTCATAGTGTGGGATTTAAATACAGGAAAAGTACTTGTAACAGTATCTCAATAAACTTCCACTACATATTAATAATTACCATTGTTTTTCACATAGTGACTATCGTGCCATCGGACTTGGTCCTTCCTTCACCATGAGTGGATCCTTACATCCAGGACCATTTTACTCCTCTGCGGATCCCTAGCACCCAGCAAAGTGGTGATTCTGACTCTACATCTGCCCAAAGGCTCACAGGCTTTAGCCATACCAGGGTGCACTTGCAAAACAGCTGATTGGTGACTTGCCCCAAAATGTTGCTTCCTACTTTGCATAAGACTGCATCATGGGAGAATATTAGAAGGATATTCTTCTAATTCCCTTTCTGAGTAGAGTTGCTGGAGAAAATACAGAGCACCACTTAATTCTGAATTTCAGATAAGCAACGAATAATTTTTAGTGTAAGTATGTTCCCAATAATGCATGGAACATATATGAAAACATGATTTGTAATTCACCTGAAACTCAAATTCAGTTGTGTCTTATTTTTATTTGCTAATCATGGTGACCTTATGTTTGAGTCCATCTCCTCCTATTTGCTGTCCCTTCCCCTCCAACAGTGTTCTTTTTAAGCCTCATACTCACAAAGTTATATCCATAAATCTTCCCTGACTCCTATTGACCAACCTGCAGAGTACATCATGAGAAACGCTGGGCTGGGTGAAGCACAAGCCAGAATCAAGATTGCCAGGAGAAATATCAGTAACCTCAGATATGCAGATGACATCACCCTTAAGGTAGAAAGTGAAGAAGAACTAAAGAGCCTCTTGATGAAAGTGAAAGAGGAGACTGAAAAATTTGGCTTAAAACTCAACATTCAGAAAATGAAGATCATGGCATCTGGTCCCATCACTTCATGGCAAATAGATGGGAAACAATGGAAACAGTGACAGACTTTATTTTTGGGGGACTCCAAAATCACTGCAGATGGTGACTGCAGCCATGAAATTAAAGGACACTTGCTTCTTGGAAGAAAAGCCATGACCAACCTAGACAGCATATTAAAAAGCATAGACGTCACTTTGCCGACAAAGGTCCATCTAGTCAAAGCTATGGTTTTTCCAGTAGTTATGTATGGATGTGAGAGTTGGACTATAAAGAAAGCTGAGTGTCGAAGAATTGATACTTTTGAAGTGTGGTGTTGGAGAAGACTCTTGAGAGTCCCTCGGACTTCAAGGAGATCAAACCAGTACATCCTAAAGGAAATCAGTCCTGAATATTCATTGGAAGAACTGATGCTGAAGCTGAAACTCCAATACTTTGGCCACCTGATGCGAAGGGTGGCCTTTCTTTGGTCTTTTGGTAAAGACCCTGATGCTGGGAAAGATTGAGGGCAGGAGGAGAAAGGGACGACAGAGGATGAGATGGTTGTATGGCATCACCAATTCAATGGCTATGAGTTTGAGTAAACTCCAGGAGTTGGTAATGGACAGGGAGGCCTGACATGCTGCAGTCCATGGGGTCTCAAAGAGTCGGACACGACTGAGCAACTGAATTGAACAGAACTGAGGCCTATCCATGGGACACCTCTCACAATTTAGCTCCCCCAACAAGAAGAGGACCTGAGAAAGGGGTGGGGATATATCAGGGGGCCAGAATCCTCATTGGATCAGAGGCATTTGAATGTCCAGCAGTGTTGGTGGGCTCCCCTCCCTGTAGAGATAAGGTGAGCTATTTCCCCACCTGGTCTCTGGGGGAAAAAGGAGAGAGAACAAGGATGAAGCCAGTCTTGACATCCTGATCAGGGTTTCTCTTCCCATCGGTTTCTTTGTCTTCAAAGCCTGCCTTGCGTGTTCCCACCTCCTGGGGCCCTTCCCTTGGCTACCAAGTATATTGTTGATTGTAAGAGTATGTAGATGTGTAAGAATATTTTTGAGCACTCTTTTAGAAAAGGAAGGAGCAAGATACTAAGGTATCCTCTGACTTTAGGGAGTGTAAGCTTTGGGAATACCACCTACTTTTTTCTTAGGTACTGGGCTAAGGATCTGGTATGTATTACTTCATCCAATCCATACAACCCTGCAAGGCAAGTGTAACTATCCTCATTTTACAGTGAGAAATGAGGATCTGAGAGAAGTTTACTGCCTTGCTGAACATCATTTGGTTAGAAAGTGGTGGAACTGGTACTGAAGTTGAATCTCTCTGACTCTGAATCCCCCTCATAATTAGCTTCCCACTTTGCTCTTTTTTCAGAATACACCTTGGCACCTACTAGGTACTCAATACCTATTTCCTGAACAAAGCCTATCTAGACCCAATGAGACACACTTATTTCTGTGAACTTCACCAGGCAATGATCATCAAAAGAATGATTTGCCATGATGTGTCCATATATTTTTTATTTTAAAAATTCATCAAAGTATAATCTGTGATTAAATATTTCATGGCTACTAATTTCATTACAATATTTGGCAAACTTGTTTTTAAATGAAAATGTTTTGGTGGTAGGTCCTGAGTCCCACAGACCTTGATGCTCCTAGTTATAGTCTGCATTTATTACAGTGTTTTGGGGAAACATATCCCTGTGTAATTCAGGAGTCAGCTGGCTTTTTGAGGAATCATCCTTGTGGGATTCTCAAATCATAGCCTCTGGCTGGTCACTGCCTTTTTAAGAACTTCATTGAAACATGCTCTGACCTTCAATTTTATGTGAACCGGCAGTAACCAACTCTCTGCATAACTCTGAGTATTCTACTGAGAAATATATTTTTCTTTTGATCTGAATGTACATTTGGTATTAATTTTTTTCTTGGTGTGTTTCCATTTACACATGAATGACCTCAGTCTGTTTCTAGCAGAGCACTGCTGCAGCTGGATGAAGATGCAGAGCTTATTGAACAGAAAAAAAATCCTTGAAGCTGCTGCCCTAGGATAGAACTGTTTTCTCAAAGTACATACAATCACAGCACACATTCTGTTACATGCAAATACACAATACACTCTCTGTATCACAAGACATCAGGCTGTGAAACACAGATGGACTTGACTTTGATGAATGTGACAATGAATACTAAAAAAGTAAAACAGTGATCATCTTAAGAAAAAAGTGGTGGGTACAAGCTGTGATATGCAGTCTGATATGGTTTAGATCAACGTTCTGGGAGAGCCCAGAGTTTTTAAGTCTTGTTTCGGAAAGTGAGAGGACAGCTGGGAGACCCCTGAGAGGTGGCAGGAATGTCTTGGGCATGGATTTCTGGTTCTTACATAACATCAATGATGGATTTTTCAATCCAGATATGGGTTTGAACAAGCATTAGCTTACTTAAGAGAAGAGCTAGGCAGAATAATAAAAATGGGATTGTCTCCTGTTCTTGGCCACATGGTCAACAGCAATAAACTGCTCCAGAAAGAGTCACTTAAATTTCTCCTGGAGACTGCAGCCTGGACCAGGGTGTGAAAATGATACCACATTCACACTGCAAGAATGAGGCTGGATACCTCATGTCTGTGGGTTTTGATCTGATCCTCACAACACCCTCCTATCATCATTCTCATTTCCAGAGGAGGAAACTGAGTTTCAAAAAAAGAGGCCCCCTGTCACATCACACAGTTGGTAAGTGATGTGACTCCATCCATCTCACCAAGCTGCTACTACTTCGATGCCTAATGGGATCAAACGGTGCTGATTTGAGCTACTCCTATATCTAACTAGTCACTAAGTTCTACTGGAAGTACAGACTGAATTTGGAAGAGCTGGATCTGGAGACCTTTGTGGAGCTCCAAATTTGGGGGTATAACTAGAACACAGAATTTACATGATAAAATGAGAAGAGAACAAGTCACCTTAAAGGATGGCCACTGGGGTGAACTATGAGCTTCTGCTGGCTAAATTACCAATTTCTGCACATCAGACCCTCAGTGTCTGCCATAAATGTGTGGCTCAGCAAAATTAGAAGTGACTACAAATATCTCACTGTAGTTTTTAAGCTGCATTTCCCAAGTGGCTTATGTTGGTAAATACTTTTCATGTACTTATCCATCTGTACATCCTCTTCAATGAAATGTCTGCTCATATCTTTGGTCTATTTTCTAATTGGATTGTTCTAGGTTTTCTTTTTTTTTTATTGCCAACTTTTGAGAATTCTTTATATATTCTATATACTAGTCCTTAGTCAGATATGTTTGGAAATATCTTTTCCCCTTCCATAGCTTGTCTCTTCTCTGTTAACTAGCATCTTTTGCAAAGCAAAAGTTTAGAAACAATGTGTTTTTTTTTGGACATGTGGCACAGTATGTGAGATCGGAGATCCCCAACCAGAGAGAGAAACTGTGCCCCCTGCAATGGCAGCAGAGTCTTAACCACTGGGCTGCCAGTAAAGTTCAAAAGTTTTTAATTTTGGTGAGCTCCAATTAATCAATATTTTTCTTTTATGGATCATGCTTTTGGTGTGAAGTCTAGAAACTCTTTACCTAGTCCCAGATCCCAAAGATTTTAATTGTTTTTCTAAAGGTTTTGTAGTTCTGCATTTTACATGTAAGTTCATGATCTATTCTGAGTTAACTTTTATTTTTTTGCCACTCAGCACAGCATGTGGGACCTTAGTTCTCCAACCTAAGTTCAGTGACTGAACCTAGGCCCCCTACATTAGAAGTGCAGAGTCTTAACCACTGGAACACCAGGAAGTCCTGATTTTGAGTTAACTTTTGTGTAAGGTTTAGGTTTATTTTTCGACCTGTGAATATCCATTGCTCCAGTTCTATTTTTTTTTTAAAGGTTATCCCTCCTCCACTGTATTGCCTTTGTATCTTTGTCAAAAACAAATTGGGTGCACTCATGTGGGGCTATTACTGGGTCCATTATTGGTCTGTGTGTCTATTCCTTTGCCAGTACCACACTCTTTCTACTGTAGCTATGTACTAGGCCTTAATATTGGGTACAATGATTCTTCCCATTTTCTTCTTCTTTTTCTGAAGATTGCTCTATTTTAGGACCTGTGTCATTCCATATATGTTTTAGAATAAGCTCGTCTTTGTCTACCAAAAAACCTTGCTGGGATTTTGATAGAAATTGCATTAAACATATAGGTCAATTTAGGGGGAAACTGACATCATTTCCTGCGGTGAGGCTATAAGAACCTTTTGATTTGTTTCCTTCTCTATTCCTATAACTGCCACCCACAGGAGAATGTCATTAGTTCATGTCTGAGTTACCTGACTAACCTTATAACTTGCTTTTGGATTGTGCTCCTCTGTTGCTCCCCCATTCATCCTGCATGTTGCTGCTGAAAGGATGGACCTCGAACCCTCCTCACAAAGTTCTTGTCTGGGAGTCTCAAATGGCTCTCTACTCAAGTTTACCCTCTCTGCAGACTCTCAAGACTTCCACTTCTCATTCATTCTTGATATACGCAGTAACTCACGACTCTGGACTTTTCCCTATTCCTAGAACTTAGTCAGGAACTCCTTCCACACTGCCAAGCTAATCTGTTTCCATTTGCTTCTACTAAGTCAAGCTCACTCTGTGCAAGAAACATTCCCTAAATAACCCAGTCATCTTGCACATGCTCACATACAGTGGCACATCAGCATAGCCGACATCTAGAGCAGGTCCTTTTTAATACCATATTCCTTTATGTAATGGAATTACTTTCAGTGATAAATATATAATAGTAATACAGTAATAATTGTTATTTTCGTATTTTGTTCTTCAATTTTACATCAATTTACCTGCAAAGGAAAACAGAATTCTATTTTTAAAATATTCATGTTCAATAAAGTATTTCATGTATGAACTACAATTTGCATTTATGAAACAAAAATATTATACCTTGCCATATGATATATTTTATTTAATATATATATTAAACAAAAATACACTCTACTTCACTATTTTAAATTTTGACCACAAGTATAAACCTCAAGTGCTCATATAATGAATTAAGTTTGGTTTCCCCCTATTTGTAATCACTGTGCTGTTGTTTATATGACATCTGCTGTTTAAATTCAGGGATGTGTAAAACCATTGGGGCTGAAGACATAAATTGCACCTGAAACAAGCTCAAACTATTCAAACTAATATAAACTGTTAAAATGAGCACCTGCAGTTGAATCCTCCTGTGTTGGGGGATGGCTGTAAAAGTTAGGGGTCTCCAAGTCAACGTCCATGTAGAATACAATATTTACTAAAGGATAAGTATTAAAAATGTACTAACATACTAGATATGATTGCATATTTATTATTAAAACTCACAGTACCTCAAAATGCTAAACATAGAATCACAGCATGATTCAGCAGTTCCACTCCAAGATATATATATACCCAAGAAATAAAAACATACATCTGCTCAAAACCTCATACATCAGTGTTCACAGCAGCATTATTCACAATAGCCAAAAATGTGGAAACAACCCAACGCCCATTAACTGATGGATAGATAAATAAATGGTGACATGTCCGAACGAAGAAATATTACATGACAATAAAAAGGAATGAAGTACTAATACATGCTACAACTGAGTAGTCCCTGAAAACAGCCTGTTAAAAATGAAATAAAAATTTATAGTTAAATGAGTTTTCCATAGACTTTTTGTTCAGAAATCACTGTTTTAAAACTCAACCCCAGGATTCAGATTTGCTGTGCAGCTGATCAGCACAGAGCACCCTATACTGATGAACTGTGAACAATCCATAAACGTCCACTGCTCTTTCCAAACTCCAAAACAGTAAGAGTCCCCTGTGTCCACGGCCGTGGAGACACTGATCCCGTGATTATCCCACCCCCGACCCCAGCCATGGCCCAGTGCCCCTGGTCCTCTGAGTCCAGATCCCCGTGGCAGCACGGCTACCACATACGACCCCTCTCTTGACTGTGCCCCAAGTCTGTGGGAGCCTATGGGTTCTCCCCGTCCACACTCTTCTCCTCTGGTATTCCTCAGCCCCCTGCTCACAGTGCCACCGGCTCCAGCTCAGGATGACACATTTCCCCAGAGGCTCCCAGACCTACCCACTACTCCACCAGCTCAAAAGAGATTTTTGTCTCCATTTTGAGGGTCAGGGTTAGCTAGTGTTTCTGGAATCCTGACTTGCCTCCTGACAGTGTCATAAATGGTGGTCGGTTCTTACAGTGCTATAAGTGCTATTTTTAAAGAACTTTCATGTATACTGCCTCCTGTGATTCTTGGCACTTTTTAGGAGCTACACATTTTTCTAGCTCCTAGAACACTTTCTAGACATTTTCTCAATGTTGATGAGAAAACTGAGGTTGAGAGAAGTTAACTAACTTATCCCAAATCACACAGCCAAGAAGTGAAGGAGCTACTATATAAACCTATGGTTTCTGCTTCCTATCCCAGTTCAGTATTATATAGAGGAGTAAACCACAATGAAATTATAAGTCTGCATAACTTTTGTTGATTGGTCTTGGAGCCTAACCACCATTTTAGACCTTTTGTTTTTTTTTTCTCATGGGAAAATGCATTCCAAATTCCAAGCATTCAAAGTACAAGTGTTCCTCTAGAGCATAAATCATTTTTAATTTGAGGGCTGACTATCGTCTCTCCAATGAAGTTTCATTTTTATTGATTCCATTATTACACTAGTCAGGACCCAAATGGAAGATTCAAAACAAAGACTCTGGAGTCAGGCTTGGGCCTGCCACTTACTAGATGTCACCTCAAACAAATTATTTAACTTTTTGAGCTTCAGTTTCCTCCTCTGCAGGGTGTGTTAACATTATACACATAGGACTATCAGGAGAATTAATGAATAGGCAAGTAAAGTGCCTGCTGCAGTGTTTGTCACTGAGTGCATCTGCAATAAATGTGTAATATTGTTTTAAGCATGGTGTCAGGCTCACTACACCCAGAATATATCCCCATTGGCCAGGAAGGGCCCTTGTTTATCCTGTTGTGCAGGCGGAAGTAGTAAAGATGCCTTCTTTCACTCTTAAGATGCCCCAATATGGATGATCAATTATATGGTCACCTTACCGGCAGATGGCTGGCCAGTGGGGCCCAGGAACGGTGCCTTCACAGGATCATACAACCCCAAGGCCAGAGCTCCATAATTATATGAAAGTTGGGCCTCTGTCAGGAGCATCTCACCAGGGAGCTGAGAGCTACTGTTTGGATGTTTCCAGAAGCAAGGCTGAGGCTCTGAAGCCAGGAAGAGAGCTCACAGGGATTAGGGAGCCCAGCCAAAAGAACCAACAGTCACGCAAATGTCTGGTCAGCCAGGAGTCCTGCCAAGGAGCCAGGCCACAAGGGCAGGGTGGGGGCTGGAGAGGAGGCCAAGACGGCAAGCCAAACAGGAGGCGAGGGTGAGCCAGGAGACAAAGTGTCAGAGATATCAGTACAGGAGGTCAGCAAGGTGCCGGAAGAGCAATGGGTGTCACTGTGTATAGAGGGGGTACCTGGGCATTAGGCTCCCATGGTATCTGGCTCCATCCTTCCTCATCTTTAAAGGAGCTGAGGCATTGTCTAGGGCACATCCGGGTTGTACCCTCCATAACATCACATATGTGCCAGGGTTGATCAGTGATTCTGAGACTCCTGGAGGTAACAAAGACTAAACAAAATGTAGGAGGACTTCCCTGGTGGTCCAATGGCTAAGACTCTCCTCTCCCAATTCAAGGGGCCGGAGTTTGATCCCTGGTCAGGGACCTAGATCCCACATGCTGCAACTAAAAACTCTCATGCTACAATTAAAAAGATCCCATGTGCCACCAACAAAGACTTTGCACTGCCAAATAAATACATACTAAAAAATAAAAAATAAACAACGTAGGCAGCACCATTTAAATCTCCCAAGGCAATGTTTCCTCCATCTGCTCATGCCAGTTTGCCACATTCAATAAACAGAATTGGCAGCATATTTTAATTTTACCTGAGTACTACTCACAAAGTACTGACTGCTTATGAAGTAGCTATCATGAGGAGTCATGATTGAAAAGCCCTACTAATCAAGAGGCAAGCTTGATTAGAGAGAGGAATAGCAGGGTGGGAGTCAGAATTAGCTTCTACCTTGGTTCAGCCTCTTTGTGACATTCATTTTATTTATTTTTTTTCTTTTGAACATTTTATTTTGTATTAGGGTAGAGCTGATTACTCCAGTACTCTTGACTAGAGAATCCCATGGACGGCGGAGCCTGGTGGGCTATAGTCCACGGGGTTGCAAAGAGTCGGACACAACTTCACTTTCACTTTATAGCTGATTAAAGGGTTTCCCAGGTGGTGTTAGTGGTAAACAACCAGCCTGCCAGTGCAGGAGATGTAAAAGACTAGGGTTCTATCCCCAGGTTGGGAAGATTCCCTGGAGGAGAGCATGACAACCCACCCCAGTATTCTTGCCTGGAGAATCCCATGGACAGAGGGGCCTGATGGGCTATAGTCCATGAGGTCACAAAGAGTTGGACACAACTGAAGCAACTCAGCACACACGCATAGCCAATTAACAACACTGTGACAGTTTCAGGTGAAAAGCGAAGGGACTCTCTTAGTGACTGATTCTTGAGATGAATCATTCCATCTTCCTGGGCTCATTTCCCTCAATTGTTAATGAAGAAATAATTGTTGTGAAGGTAAACAGAGAGTTCTGCAATGGGAGACCTGGGTTCGATCCCTGGGTTGGCAAAGATCCCTGGAGGAGGAAATGGCAACCCACTCCAGTATTCTTGCCAGGAGAATCCCCATGGACAGAGGAGCCTGATGGGCTACAGTCCATGAGGTTGCAAAGAGTTGAACACGACTAAGTGACTAAGCACATGAGCAGTCAAGCACTACAAAGACTGTGGAGTGCTGCTATACAAATACAAATTAGACATAGAAAGATAATCATGTGGCAATTTTTTTTTCTAAAGCAGACGTTCATCATTTGTATTTAAGAAAGAAAGTCAGAAATATAATACTACATTTAAATAATATAGCTGAAAGTGAAACTGTTAGTCTCTCAGAGTTGCCCAATTCTTTGCGACCCCATGGACTGTAGCCTGCTAGGCCCCTCTTTCTGTGGAATTCTCCAGGCAGGTTCCTTATCATCTGGCTACTACGGAAGTCCCAAATAGCAAGGGACACGCTCCCTTGCGTGGGCTTGAACCACCAACCTCTCTGTTAACAGCTGAATTCGCTAACTGATTGCATCACAGACTCTCTTACTGAGCACAAGGTCATAATAAACAGGTTCTATTATATTGGAATCAGGACAATTTCAAACACCAAAGAAATGCTTCTTGAATAAGTTACTGGGAGTTGCTAACCACACCTACCTTTGGAAACAGAAAACATAATATAGTTCCCCAAAGTTGGGGTAGATATGGGATAATAGGCCCATACTTGAATATTAATACTAATGGAATTTCAGAGTCCAGTTTTGAAAAAGGGCCATCTTTTCCTTCCAACAAACACACTTCGTTTGAACCAGAATGCTGAGTTGATCTGTTCTGGCCCAATATTTCAGCAGATGGAACAAGCAGCACCTTTGATCAAGGCACCGTAGTGTTATAGAAAACATGTGGGCCCTGGAATCGGATGAGCCCGGGCTCCTTTCCAAGCTGGCCCTGACTGCTTCTGTACGACTTGAGGCAAGTTATTCAGCCTCACTGAGTCTCGGTGCTCTTACCTGGAAAATGGAAGAGGTGGCAGCCACCTAATCTAGTTGCTATGAGAACTGAACGAAGTAACATTTACCGCAATTCAAGTATAGTGCCTGGCACAGGGCAACGTGGGGGTGGGAGGGGAAGAGATGGGGGAACTCACTGTCACTGTGACAACACTTTGACCTCTGCCTTGCATGGCCAGGAAGTCTGGGACCAGGACCATGGCTATTGTCTGCTACTAGTTAATGTGAGTGAGTGGTGAGGCAAGGCTGCCAAAAAAGCTAACCCACCCCAGGCCTTGCAAATGGAAACATAGGGTCTGGAACATGTGTGTGTGTATGTGTTGTGTGTTGTGTGTGTGTGCAAGTGTATGGGGAGCAGGGAGAGGGGGAGAGAGAGGCCCATGTATTCTGCTTCAATTAGACCACATCCCACATCTGGAGCTGCGGGTGCAGCTTACAAATGCCCTTCTTAAAATACAGGGCATCCAGAGGGAGGTGACGAGGGGTCCAGCAGGTGTGAATACTGCCTCATTTAGAGAGTGGTTGGAAGAATTGGAGGGTTGAACCCGGAAAAGACAAGTCTTAGGACAAAGTGAAAACTGTTTCCAACTAGGGGAAGGGTTTCCTGCAGAAGTAGGTGAAGACATATTCCCGGTGAGTCTGGAGAGCACATCAGGACCCAGGGGTAGAAATGACAGAGGCGCTATGTGGCTCAAATGTAGGAGTGACTCCCGATCACCGGGAGCTCTTCATCCAGGGGAACATCACCTGGCCAACCTAGGGTCCAGGACTCCTGCCCTGGGCATGGGGGTGATTACCTGCCCTTCGAGGGCCCATCTGAGTCAACTGGCCCTTAACAGAGTCCTGGATCTTATAATCCTGTTATAATTTTTTTGGTCTTATGAAATCATATTTTATAAACCTTGAATTTTTAAAAACGGTTAATTAAGGTGGTTATGCCTGAAGACATGTTAAAAGTCAGAGGAAATAAGTGATTATATTGAGCTGTTTTCCTTTCGTTATCAGATTCAGAACACTTTTGATGATTTCCATTCCAATTTGGAATTAGAGAATAAATATTTCCTGAAGTTCCCAGGCACCATATACATACCTCTCCTGACTCTTCCTTCCCACTCAAAAATCCATCCTGTAGTCAGAGACCTGTTTGTTTGTTTGTTTTTGCCGCACTCCGAGACGTGGGATCTTAGTTCCCAATCAGGGATCAAATCCATGCCCCATGCAGTGGAAACACAGTCTTAACCACTGGACCTCCAAGTCAGAGTCCTATTTATTACTGCTTCATCTGAAAGTTAAATTATTTTTAAATTTAAAATCTAAAAATAGCGTATATCACTATCCTTAAGCCATTTCGGTTTTAGTCTTCTTTCTTCAATTGTTCTAAAGTTCAGAACGTATTTGTACAGAACACTATACACACACATGTAGAAGGAAACTGATTAAAGGGCCAATTTTGACCCTCTTTTCTCCCCGCAAATACAACAGTTTTTTAATCTCATCTCAAGCATGGACTGCTACACAATTCAATTCAGTGCTCACACAATGTTCAACTATTCGGCATGGGACCCTGGGGCTAAAGGCAATCTGGGAACCCTGAGTTCCTAGCCAAGCACCCCTTGAACTCATTTGAGTAGGGGCAGACCGTCAGAAGTGGACATTTGAAACATGTCAGCAGTTTCAGAGGAGCACCCAATGACATTTTAATCTGAAAAATTATAAACAACCCCACTCCCACCACCAGCTCAGCCACCTCCCAAGGAATGTGCAGCGTGGCGGATCTGAAGGAGCCATTGATAAGCAGAGCAGCTTTAAAGTGCCCTGGTGAGGCGGGAGTTTGACAGCAGAGATTATTTCTGATGCTTTCAAAGGCGCATGCTTTATAAATGTATTGTGCATACATGGCACAGATCTGTCTCTATGCATGGTGTATATACACAACTGCTGTTTTAAAAGCATTTCGAAGCTCATTTAGCAATGGCTTCTCCTAAGTGCTGTGGGGTGAAAGATGAAGAGACAGAGAAGGCCAGGCCTCTCCCCAAAGTATTATACTACAGGTGCCCCATCTGCCAGCGACTTCCACACCGTCTCCATCTTCCTCATTTGACAGACGAGGAAACTGGGATTCCAAGAGAGGAGGTGTTAAGGTTGTCAGAAAGTTAAGGCTAGGCCCAGGTTTTCTGATTCTAAGACTAGAGTTTATTATGGGATGGTGGAAAGAAAATATCCATACTGTAAACCACAAGGCAATGCTAAAAACAGGCAAAGCCACTGGGGGCTGGGAGCCCTGGTTTTCCTCCCAGGAGGCACACCCTGCCCCATTTTTTGGCTGCTGCAATACAGACCATGGGGTCCTCACCCGGGTCACAGGAACAGTCATGCTGCTGGCATGCAATGCACGGTCATTCCTATGAAGCCAGAGGGCTGAGCTGCTGGCATCACCCTGCCTGCAGAGTAGAATGAGCCCTACATTGCTCAACCTCTGGGGCAGCCCTGGGTTCTCTGTGATTGCTGTTTCCATCCACTAAGGATATGAAGAGGCAAATGGGAAAAGACACAAACCCCATTCCCTACATTTTGCCAGTGTGTAGTCTTGCCTTCTAGCTCAGTTTACTTCTTTCCTAAAGGCTAGGCCCAGAGTACTAAACAGAGCAATTATTAGATCAGTTCAAACATCAGTCAGTTGAGTGGAAATACCTAGCAAACCAGTTAGGTTTATGAAGCAACTGGCAGAGTCGCTGAAGACAGTGGAAAAGCCACTGGCCTTAGACACAGACTCACTCTCTTCTCCACTCCAACTCCCTCATTGTCTATGTTTGTTCATCCAGATCGGGTCTTCATGTATCGGCTTCTGGGCCCCAGCAAGAATGAAGCTTGGGGACACCGTGGACACAGCGCGGTCCCAGAACAGTCTGTCCTTTCACTGGCCGTGGTGGAATGAGCACAGCTCTGTGAGCGGCCATGCAGGGCATCCTCTGACTGCTAGCCAAGCCCGGCTTCCAAGATCTCCACTGTAACCTTGGATACGGCAGGGTGGGGGTGGCAAGGGCCCTGTGAGGGACCTTTGTTTGTCACTGGAGGCTCCTCAGAAGGCCGGTATGGATGGCTGGGTTCTGGGCCTGGCAAAGAAGGAGGGAAAATAATGGGAAAGAGAAGACAGAACTGCTGCAGGCCGATGGAAAAAGGACCCCAGTGGAGATAGATCCACTGCATGAAGCTCTCCGTTGTCTCCAGCTCCCCCTTAACACCTTTAGATTCCTCTTAGCTGCTCCTGCACACACAGGCTGCAAGGACTTTACACAGAAGGACCAGGGGGAGCCTGTGGTGTTTGCTCAGGACATGCACATGGTTCTGGCCTTGCGGTGGCACCTCAGACAACCCTGGGGCACTCGGCACAGGCTCCAGGGGCTCCAGAGACTAAGCAGCAGGGAATGGTGAACTTGGTGACCATCTGCCATGATCTTAAAAGGCACCAAAGTGGCAGGGGCCCTGAAGTCTTGAGCTCAGGGTAACTTTCAGGGACTCTGCACCCTGGGCCCATATTCTCAACCTTCCTTGTCATAGGGGTTTTAGGTGCCTTCCAAGGTGCTGAGGCGTGCGGTGATCATGTCATGACATCCCCTCATGGGTGATTAAGTTGTCCAACAGAAATTTCTTGGAATAATGATGATCATTATTTTTCCAGGAGCTATCATTTCAAGCATCTATATATACCAGACATCTACATACATGATTTTATTTCCTCTCCCCAACCATCTTGAAAAGTAGGTATTATAATCCTCTTTAATAAATGAGAACACAGAGGTTCAGAGGTCAAGCCTGCGTAACCAGGAAGGGGCAATGGTAGCTTGTCTGTCTGATCCCAAAGCTTGTACCTTTATGATAATAAACAAAGATCAGAAAGTAATGAGCAAATGCCACATTCAATTTTAAAAAACTGTATATATTGTCTAGGGGCTTCCCTGGTGACTCAGTTGGTAAAGAATCTGCCTGCAATACAGGAGACTGCCCACAGTGCAGGAGATCCAGGTTCAATTCCTGTTTCTGGAGGATCTCTTGAAGGAGGAAATGGCAAGTCACTCCAGTATTTTTGCTTGGGAAATCCCACGGACCGCGGAGCCTGGTGGCCTACAGTCCATGGCCTTGCAAAGAGTTGGACACGACTCAGCAACTAAACCACTATGCATTGTCTATCGCCATATAATGTGTATTCAATTTAGAGTATCACTTTTTCATTTCCAAGGGCACAACTCATTTCCCTGCTGCTTATACCAGCCAGGGAGCACCAGCTGTCCAAAGTGTGATGTGGACACTGAAATCTCTCCAGCGGCATTGCTAGAAGCACAGTGTCTAGAAAGAGGGAGAACGCCACTCCAGGCTCCTCAGCTGACATCTGGCACATCAAGTCTCTTTTGGGGCAACACAGTATAAGGGGCACAGGCAAACTGGGCCAGATTCAAGAAAGTCTACTTTGAAGGACCTGAAATAATGCCCTATGCAGAAAAATGGAGGCTCTGAGCTCTGTTGGCTTGGGAAAGAGTTGGAGTTTCTGGCAACATGTAGGAGTTGGGGTGGTGGGGAGGAAAAGGAATAGAAAAGAGATCTTCACACTTTGCAATGCTGTGCAGAAGAAGAAGGCAGTTCTCCAGTGCAATGGTAATAGCCAGTCAGTTCTTTATGCTTATAAAACTAGTGTGAGGATGTTGCCGACTGCTCGACAGAAGGCAGGGTTTCCAATCTGCGGCGCTGTTCAGATAAAAGTGTCTGCTTTGTGAGGTAGTAGGTTTACCACCAATGAGAAAATAAGCATCTATGACCTTCAAAGTAACTTATTTAGTCACTGAGTCGTGTCTGACTCTTTGAGACACATGGACTGTAATCCACCAGGCTCCTCTGGCTGTGGAATTTTCCAGGCAAGATTACTGGAGTGGATTTAAAGTCACTTTGTACCCCTAAATCCCACAATTAATTCATAAACATCCTCTCAGACATTATATTTCTTCCTCTTAATATTTCCTTGGCATTTAATCTGTTATACTTAGTGGACTTTACTTGAATTAATTGTATTTTTAAATACTTTAACATGAAACTAATAGTTGATGGTTTTACGAAGAATCTTTAAAGAAATTTTTTCCCCAGATACTTGCCCGTTTTTAATCAGCCAAACATTTAATCCTAGATTCATAATCCAGGGCATCTGAAACAGATCTCTTGTCCACCAGGGAGTACAGTTTATCTTTATGAGCACATTATTCCAAATTTTCCTACCTAGTGACCAAATACCGTCATCATTTCCCCCTCTAAAAAGGAACAGTAGCAAGATAGATTCTTTTGGCTTTTTCTGCCCTCAAATGTTGAATTTACTGTTTTGGCAACAGCATTGTATACACATTCAACTCAGTTCATTCATTCATTCAGTAAACATTTCTGGAGTGTCTAATATTGTTCCAGGCGCTGATGAGACAATGAATAACACAGATGAAAATTTCTGATTCTGTGGAGCTGCCTTTTAATGGAGGAGATAGACACTAAGCAAGATAAAAAAGTAAGTACATACATGATAAACAAAATATATCTTACGTGGATCTCTTTAGATGTACTAAGTGAAGGTGAAGTCACTCAGTCGCGCCCAACTCTTTGAGACCCCATGGATTATACAGTCCATGGAATTCTCCAGGCCAGAATATGGGAGTGGGTAGCCTTTCTCTTCTCCAGGGGATCTTCCCAACTCAGGGATTGAACCCAGGTATCCCACATTGCAGGTGGATTCTTTACAGGCTAAAGAAAAGAATAAAGCAGGAGGAGGTGTGTGGGTTGTTGTTGTTTAGTCGCTAAGTTGTGTCTGACTCTTTTGTGACCCATGGGCTATAGCCCACCAGGCTCCTCTGTCCACGGGGTCTTTCAGGCAAGAATACTGGAGTGGGTTGCCATTTCCTTCTCCAGGGGATCTTCCTTACTCAGGGACTGACCCCACATTTCCTGCTTGGCAGGCAGATTCTTTACCACTAAGCCACCTGCGCGGCCTGAAGTGTGTGGGAAGGGTGAGAAAAAGAAGATGTTTCCGTTTAAAAAGATGGCCAATTCCCTTTACATATTATTTAAACAGTGGGAGTCCCATTAAGGAAGGTGATGGTTGAATTTAAAGTCTCAAAGGAAGTGAGTGAGTGAGTGAGCAAAGTATATCAGAACACTTCAGGCAGAAGGAATAGCATGCAGAGATGCAAACCCCCAGTCATGCTCTGGACACCTGATGAGGGCCTAGCATCACGTGAGACAAAAAGCAGTACAATACAGGGCTCTGCACAAGGATGCTGAAGAGCAAAGAACACATCTGCACCTGAAACAATAAGCCATCAACTGCCAAAGGCTAAACTGCAAGTATCTGAAAAAATTCCCTTTAGTTCCACTGGACCAGCCACCGTCCCCCAAGTACCCTCACATGTCTCCACCTGCAGGGCTCTGACAGTCCACTACCCAGGGCAAGTGCTCTTCCCAGCCCAGCCTGAACTCATCCTCTTCCATGGAGCTCTTCTGGGCCATTGGACTGTCTGACTCTTAAACAATAGCAGGCCTCACTCTCCACCTAACTGAATCGGAACTCCCAACTTCACAGGACCCACAGGTGACTCCTGCACACACTGAAGTCTGATGAGCTCTCAGCCACTCATCTTCAAATGTGGCTGCACCCTGTAAAACCCTGAGGAACTTTAAAAAAAAAAAAAACCAATGCTTGCTTCCACCTTTAGAGATGCTGATTTAGTCAGCATGGGGCGAGAGTAGGCCACTGAGAATTTTTTAAACTTCCCAGGTTTGATGCTAATATGCAGCAAAGTTTGAGAATTACTGGTAGCTCTTCTCTCATTTCCCTTAATGTCCTCTCCCCACTGTTTTTCCCTGGCTGTCAAACAGCACGCCCTTAGTCTTGAGGTGGATTCTTAGGCATGTGGCACCATTATCCCCTGGCTCAAGTGCCCTGTACTCGCCTCCCTCCTGGAGGCCTGCACAGAGTGAAGAAGACAGCTGAAGGAGGCAGCAGGGCAGTGGGAGGGGAAACTGAGCAGACTCCCCACCCAGCAATGTGGCCTTGGGCAAGCCGCTTAAATTCCTTCTCTGTATAGTGTGAGCAACAATACTCTCCAGTCTGCCTCCTGGAGTCACAGGATCTTGGGGAATGTCAACAGAGGTCATGTGTTAAAGTGTTTTTTAAAATCCGAGAGTACTAATATGCCTGAATGAACATCAAAGAATTGATGCCTTTGAACTGTGGTGCTGGAGAAGACTTGAGAGTCCCTTGGCCTCCAAGGAGGTCAAACCAGTCAATCCTAAAGGAAATCAACCTGAATATTCATTGGAAGAACTGATGCTGAAGCGGAAGCTCCAATACTTTGGCCACCTGATGTGAAGAACTGACTCATTTAAAAAGACCCTGATGCTGGGAAAGATTGAAGGCAGGAGGAGAAGGGGACAACAGAAAACGAGACAGTTGGATGGCATCACCGACTTAATGGACATGAGTTTGAGCAGGCTCTGGGAGACGGTGAAGACAGGGAGCCCTGGCGTGCTTTAATCCATGGGTTCGCAAAGAATCTGACACAACTGAGCAACTGAACAATGCATCTGAGTACTGGTGGGCATCCCAGCGAGAGGTCTTAGGATGTTCATTTCCAACTTAAAAATCTGCCTTTCCCCTACTTCCCAAATCTAAGCAAACAATTTTAAGCAAAGTTTGATCTTTAACATCCCAAAGGAATGGATATGACCGTGCAGTGTCTGTAGTGACGTGGCTAAGTGGCAGACAACAGATCTCAATAGACCTCACTGAACCATCGGTGACCAGTAGACAGTAATTTTGTGGCTTGAGGATATTTTACTTGTCACCAAACACTGTGAGTGTTCAATAAATATTAACCAATGAGGCCTAATTTAAGATGGTAAGACGTAAGACCCCAATACGCTACTACTGAAGAGTATTACTTATCGCTTACCCACATGCCCTATTTTCACTTTTTAAGGAAAAGCATAGCATCTTCATTAGTCATTCTGCTAATGTATAAACTGAAAGACCAAACGATCCTGGCACATTCGAAATAGGTTCTCTGTTTTTCTGAAAGGAGTGGTCCACCAAAAGTCAGGTTAATTGCCAAATGCCAGAAGTTAAGAACAGATACAGCTGTAGTGCCTTTAACCAGACCAAGCGCTAGCTGTGGAGAGAGTCCAGAAAGGCCTCTTTGCCCAAATAGATTTTCCTCACATCCCTCCTTAGAAATTCTTTGAGGACTTCCCTAGTGGCGCAGTGGATAAGAATCCGCCTGCCAATGCCAGGGACACGGGTTCCACCCCTGGTCCGGGAAGATTCCACATGCTGAGTAACAGCTGAGCCCACGCCACAACTGCTGAAGCCTGCATACTCTAGGGCCTGCGAGTCACAACTAATGAGCTCCTGCGCCGCAACTATGGAAGGCCACTGGCCCTAGAGCCAGCAAGTTGCAGCTACTGAAGCCTGTGCTCCATAAGAAGAGACACCACCGCAGTGAGAAGCCTGTGCACTGCAAGGAGGAGAAGGCCCAGCTCGCGGCAACTAGAGAAAGCCCACATGCAGCAATGAAGACCCAACACAACCAAAATTAAAGCATGTACCTGTCAAAAAAAAAGAGAGAGAGAAAGAAATTCTTTGAGGTTCTCATTCTGGCAGTTTCTTTGAATAGATACAAATGCCCATGGGAGGGGCAATAAAAAGGCCCCACCATCTTGGTGTGAACTAGATGTTGAACAGAACAACGGTGCCCAATATTTGGTGTTCACAAACCAGTTTTAAATTATTTCAGAGGACTCACATAGCTTCACTGATTCTGTATTTTTCTGAGAGAGGGCATCAACTAAAAACAATAATAAAACATTATTATTCCATAGTAGAATGGGCATTTCAAAGTAAATAAAGTTTTAAAGAACATAATTTCAGAATAAAAGACTGTTCTCCAGGAAGGCCAGTTGAAATCTTAAAACTGTGATGATACCACAGATAAATATGTTACATAGTCCATACTTTTCCTAGGGCTCTGCCTGTGTGCTAGCAGGATTTGAAGTAAATTAAGAATATTTGATGTCCTGAAGATGGATGGGGGCTAAAGAAGGTGGCATGTTCTTAAAAGGTGGAAACAAAAAACAGAAAAAACTCTACAACATTCATTTTGCCTCAGACTGCATACAGATAACAGAGAAAATAGCAGATAACAGAGTCCAACCACAATGGACTTGCATGGAATTTGATCACTTTTAAAAAGCAAGGATGGCAGGAACCTCACATATCATATTTGAAGAAAGGTGGCTGACAGTAGCAGAATGTCCCTGGTGTCAACTTTTCTTCTTCATTTATGAGTGTACCTTCCCTGTCTCTTCGGGGGTCCCACCTGGAGGGAAGGGCAAGGATGAAGGAAAGGGCACTTGGAAAAAAATAGCATCAATAGTCCAAACCTACATTGTTGTTTGTTGGTCAGTCACTCAGTCATATCTGACTCTTTGCGACCCCATGGACTGCAGCATACCAGGCTTCCCTGTCCTTCACTATCTCTCAGTTTGCTCAAATTCACTTTCATCAAATTGGTCATGGTACCCAACCATCTTTTGTCACCCTCTTCTCCTCCTGCCCTCAGCTTTTCTGAGCATCAGGATCTTTTCCAGTGAGTCGGTTCTTTGCATCAGGTGGCCAAAGTATTGGAGTTTCACTTCAGCTTCAGTCCTTCCAATGAATATTCAGGTTGATTTCCTTTAGGACTGACTGGTTTGATCTCCTTGCTGTCCAAAGAGACGCCCAAGAGTCTTCAGCACCACCGTTCAAAAGCATCAGTTCTTTGGTGCTCAGCCTTCTTTCTGGTCTAGCTCTCACATCCGTACATGACTACTGGAAAATCCATAGCTTTGACTATATGAATCTTTGTTGGTTTATCACAGTTTTTCTTCCAAGGAGCAAGCCTCTTTTAATCTCATGGCTGCAGTCACCATCTGTACTGATTTTGGAGCCAAGTTACATACATTAGTATGTATTAAAATGCCTGGCGAGGAGAGCAAAAGAAAATCTCTCACTATAGCTGAAGGCTTTCATAATAAAGTTAGTCCTTCCCTTTGAAAGGAAGGATATGAATCACAGAAGTGATGTAAACATTTTCTGGTAAAGATTCGCTCCATTTTGCCTGAGAACCTGAAGCCCAGAGGACCTGCCTAAGACCCTCCAGCCAGTGAGATACAGCCTGGACCCCCTGCCCCACTCCAGATGGCCAGGCCAGGCCAGGCTTTGGGCCAGCCCCCACTGGTGTTTCCACCTGCTTCCCTCTCTCAGTTGATAGTATGTCACATGAGGCAATTAAAACAATTTCCTAACGTTCTGATGCATCTCCTCTTATTTTTCCTTTCCTGTTATCTGACAGGTTTTCCTTCTTCCTGGGTGTGGTTAAGAAAACAAACAAATAAAAGCCCATTTGGGTGTTCAGGGCGCCCCTCCTCCCTCCGTTCTTACTCTGTGTGCGGGGTGGCTCCATGGCCCTGGGGGTGAGGCCCCCACCCTCTGCCGAGGCCGCACGGACCGGCGTGAGCGCCGGGGACGTCGGGGGAGATGGGGCCTCTGGTTGCCCGGGGATCCCCGCTTCCTCCCGGGAAGGCGGCGATGCCCAGGGGTCCGCCAGGCGTTGGGTGACTCAGTGCGGTTAGAGCGTCTGGGAAGCTTGGAGAGGCGCGCGGGGGCGCAGAGCTTTCCCCGCAGCCGCAGGGGGTCAGGTTCCCGACTCGAAAGAGGATCAGAAACCCGCGGGGGAGTGGCGGCAGAGGAAGTCGTGGCGCAGGGAGAAGGCAGCGGCATTGTTCCTTTCGAGACGGATCCGAAGGAACGTGGCCTTAACTACAAAGATGAAGATGCCGCCCGAAGGGGTACCGAGAGCGGCTGTGCGCCCTCGGGTCCCAAGGGCTTTGGGGCGGTGTCTCCGTCTCTTCGGCCGGCAGGGGGTGCAGGAGGGGGAGGGCTGCGAGGTGGACCGGAGAAGTGGAGGCGGGGCAGGGGGTCGCAGGACCCAGCTGCCTGGGGTCGGCTGGGCCTGTCCCACCCCAGACAAGGTGCCGGCGCGGGTCTCACCTAACCCGGGTGAGCAAGCAAACGACAGAGGGGCAGGCAAAGGGAAATGGAGTGACGTGTGTGCTCCACCGGTAAAGAATCCCCTTGTATACCCGCTTCTCGGCCTGTCCTTCCCAGACTAGCGGGTTTCCATCAGAGATTCCTTTGTTTTCCTCGTCGGCCTCCCAGCACTGTGGTGGGCGGCTGGGGTCCGAGATGGTTGGGCAGGACGCTGGGAGTGGAAACAAAGATGAGGGTGTGAGGTGCAGGAGCTGGCAGGCACGGGGTGGGGGGCACCCAAGGGACACAGCCGGCCAGGGCGGGTGACGGGTGAAAGACTCAGCCACAAGGCAAGACAGCTTTACAAACCAAGTACCACCCCCCTCTTCCCCAAACGTGTTAGACGGGGCAGGGTTGTCACTGTGAATTGCATTATCTCTATTTACACTTATCTCTGAAAGATAAGTGCTATTAGGCCATTACAGAGACAGGGAAAATCAGAAAGTTCTAGTCTCAGGCCCCAGCCTCCTGAGGTCAAGCACCCACTCCCCCAACCGTTGCCTTTGCTCAAGTTTGCATATATGAATCAGTAACCACTGGCCCGCCCTCCCCTTTTTTTTTCAGTAGTTTTGAGTTCCTTTACTCCCAACCAAAAGAGTCATGACTAATAATACACTTTATAATCCAGTAATTTTACTTCTAGGAATCTCCTCCAAAGAAATATAACATAACCAAAGAGCCATATGCCTCGAAATATTCACCGTGGCCTTTTTTATAATATTAATATATATATAAATATAAATAATCTAAATGTCATTATGGGGAGGAGTAAATAAACTGGTACATTTATATGATAAAATATTACAGAGCCTTAAAAGTACAGTTTGATAACTAGAATAAAGACAAGTTATAATGCTAAGGGAGAAAGCAAGATGCATTAGGTATATGAAATATACAATTATATGGAAAATATACATAGAAAAAAAAATCCTGGAATGATTTGTATTGCAAGATTAACTCAAGCACTTTTTTCTTTCTAAAACACTTAAGTATTTTCTGTACAATGAGGATAAGCATGTATCGTTAATTATAATATTGAATGTTTCAAAAACTTTTATCTCTGTAAAAAACATATATATGTTTTATGGATATATATAGTCTTAAATATAGATATAGATATACAGTAGCAATTTCATTTATATATATGAATAGGAAGTCACCAGACCTGAGTGAAAGAAGGTAAGAGGTACTTGAGCAATTTTTTTATTAAATGAAAGATTTTCCATAATTTAAAGGGGATGGGCAATTTAAAAAATTTTGTTATTGAAATATAGTTATTTACAATTTTGTACCAATCTCTACTGTATAGCAAAGTGACTCAGCTATACCCATTTAACATTCTTTTTTAAACATATTCTTTTCCATTATGGTTTATCACAGGATATTGATTATGGTTCCCTGTGCTATACTGTAGGACCCTATTGTTTATCCATCCTATATATAATAGTTTACATCTGCTAATCCTAAATTGCCAGTCCTTCCCTTCCTGACCCCCTCCCTCTTGGCAACCACAAGTCTGTTCTCTGTGAGTCTGTTTCTGTTTTATAGTTAGGTTCATTCATGCCACAGTTAGATTCCACATATAAGTCATATCATATGATACTTGTCTTTTTCTTTCTGACTTCCCTTAGTGTGATAATCTCTAGTTGCGTTCGTGTTACTGCAAACGGCATCATTTTATTCTTTTTCATGGCTGAGTAGTATTCCATTGTATATATGTACCACATCTTTATCCATTCATCTAGCAATGGGCATTTAGGTTGTTTTCATGTCTTCCATAGGAGAAGGAAATGGCAACCTATTCCAGTATTCTTGCCTAGAGAATCCCATGGACAGAGGAGCCTGGCAGGCTAGAGTCCACAGGATCGAAAGAGTCGGACATGACTTACCAATGAAACTACCACCACCGTGTCTTGGGTATTGTGAACAGTGCTGCTATGAACTTAGGGGTCGTGTATCTTTTTGAATTATAGTTTTGTCCAACTATATGCCCAGGAATGGGATTGCTGAATCATATGGTAATTCTATTTTTAGTTTTCTGAGGAAGCTCCACACTTTTCCCCATAGTGGCTGCATAGCTGCACCAACTTACATTCCCACCAACAGTGTAGGAGGGTTAGGTTGTGGGGATATATAGCTCAGGGGTAGAGAATCTGACTGCAGTGTAGGACGGTTTGGGAATGGACAATTCTTATGCATCCAATACACTAATGAAAGGGAAGGGCCTGCCTTTGGTGGATGAGAGGAGGGACAAATATCTGAGTATTAGAATATACAAAAAGGAAATGATGTGATTGTAGCTGATTCCTGATTGGCAAGGACATGCTGATTCATGGGCGGAAGGGAGTAAGATTGGAATACAACTTTTAATGGCAAAGGAAAGAATACATTCTAAACATACTTAGGAAAGGAGATAAGGGAGTCAATGGTAAGGTAATGGCACCACAAAAATTTCTTTTCCAGTAAATGTATTTATCAGGAGAATAGTTTCTAATCATGGAGATTAGATGTTCAAAAGGAACTCAACATGTTTCTGTTTAGTCCATGACTGTTGATAGCAGTATTTTATATCTCAACTCAAGCAGATGATTATGGATTGGGAAATGCTTTTAAAAAGGCTTAACAAAATGGGCTCCCTTATTAGGAGCTCATTCCTTTTTGGTAGGGAGAGGAGTAGGAGACAACCAGGAAGGCTTCATGTCTGCTGTGTGCTCCTGAGATCCTTATGCAGTAGTGAAAATATACACTAAGTAATAAAAGCAGGTTTCCTTTGGTTTTGTGTGAGGATCTGGTAGAATGAAGAATACAGAAGTATCCTTCAAGTAATTTAACACAAGATAATGGCGTGAAAACAATTGATGGAGCTGAAATTATATTAGGTAGAAGGCAAAGCTCTTGTTCAGGGATGGAAATGCAGGATTCCCTGAGTGGTGAACACGGAATTTACCAAACCATACACAGAAAGCTCTCTGTCTGGGCTTAATGATGCCCTTGAAAGATTCTAGTTCCCCTCCCTTGATTCTCCCAGTGTCAGGGGAGATTCTTTGCTGATCTCATCCTGTGGAGTATTTCTCACTTTCCCTCCCCATCTAATGAGGTGGGAAGACCCACTCAGTGGAGGGCTCGAATCTGGACCTTCATGGATTGATTCTTCCTCTAACAATACTCTAGTCTCCCCAATATCATTACCCTCCAGCCTCCGCAGCTGAATCACTCTATCTCCACTAATTTGATCTAATGGACTAGTTTATAGTAGGCAGGAAGAGCCAATCATGGTTCTTTTCAAACTTTTATAATTAAAGGCTAACTAAAGATAGGAGACAGGATGTTTTGGCACTAGGGCAATGTTAGAATATCTACAAACATTTGTTGGTTAAATTAAGAAATAGGGAGCATGGTGTTTGGGTTGCATATGATTTTGTATGGGAACTTAGATAGAAGGTAGGAACTGTCTTCTTTGCTATCCTGCAATTCATGTAATATAGCAAAATTCATCATCTTAAAAAGCCTTCTGCTACAACGTAGCCTTATGCTACAGCAATTTCCTAATACTGTCCATCAAAAAAAAAAAAAAGCAACAGAAATCATCTTATTTAAAAAATATAATAGTGGAACAGAAAGCATTTCTATTTACTTTGTTTGGTGTTTAAAATCCAAACACCAAACATAAGCACTTGTGTGATACTTGGGCTCATAAAATGGAAGAACTTTTTGACCTAGTCCTGAAAACAAACAAAAAATACTTCTAGAGTCACTTTAGTTCAGCTCAGTCGCTCAGTCATGTCTGACTCTTTGCGACCCCATAGACTGCAACACGCCAGGCCTCCCTGTCCATCATTAACTCACGGAGTTTACTCAAACTCATGTCCACTGAGTCGGTGATACCATCCAACCATCTCATACTCTGTTGTCCCCTTCTCCTCCCACCTTCAATCTTTTCTAGTATCAGGATCTTTTCAGTCCTTAAAACGAAAGGACTGAAACAAAAAAACCTTCTAGAGTATGTTTTATAAAAATATGTGCTGAAATCCAGAAGGTGCTTTTATCTCATAGCACCCATACCAGAAGATTAATCTCTGTGGTTGGTGTCTTGTTCTGGTCGGGGTATGTCTGAGCCCAGCTTTGGAATCTTCTTCAGTTAGAACATCTGCTCCACAGTTGTTAATGTTTGTTTGGTATTGCCCCAAAGAAGGGAAGAATTTTTTAACAATGAGTCCCAAGATAGACTAGATCAGCAGCATAGCTTATTTTGAAAAGGCATTTTTGGGGGAGCAATGTGACCTGTACGTAAAAAAAAAAAAAATAAAAGGCATGTTGTTGGACCAAGAGATGGATGTCCATCCAATACTGGAATGTAGCTTAGCTTGTTTTTATCACTTCTCACATTTATTTCCCAGAAATATTTGCTCATTGAATTTACTACTCCACACCAGCTGAGCTTAGTTTTAAAATCTTTTATATAGAGATTTGATGTTTAACTGAAAGTAAGTCATAAATGAGAGACAGCATTTAATTAAGAGTACGCAAGTATAAAAAAGTCCTAGTTGTCTTAAGAAGTCTATATAAAATATGTAAATAATCTGTTTCATTTGGAAATTTGGTGTGTTAGCAAAGAAAAAAGGAAACTATCATTTCTTTAGGCTCTGTGAAACTAAATTAGTTAATTGTTAAGTAAAATATTTCATTTTTCTAAATAATGCAAGGTTCATGAAAAATCAATCTTACCTGCGTTGGCAGAGTGGAAAAGTTACATTCAAGGCAAAATTCAAATTATTAGATGATGTATTTTTTTAGAAGATTAGCGTGAAACCCCTCTGTCAGTAGTGTTATCTTCATTCTCATCATTATTCAAGAGTTCCAATGGATGTAGTTTATGTCAATTTTAAATTCTACCTGGTGAAAAACCATTGGGACCTAGCATTTGAAAACTGTAGAAACAGCTGGGTTTCTACAGTTTCAAGCTCCAACATTAAAATGAAAAAGGGAAAGACCCTAATCCTTCAAACCATCTGTTCAAAGAACGCTGAAAAAAAAAAAAATGATGTCAGTCTTCAGCTGGGGAACAATAATGGCCTCTTAACTAAAATCTGAAAGTCCCTTCCTATTTGTGGTTTCAGCCATCGGCACAGCATCCCTGTGAGGTCTATGAAACAAATATTTTTATCCTCATGAAACAGACATGGGCTTCCCTGGTGGCTCAGTGGTAAAGAATCCTCCCGCAATGCAGAAGACGTGGGTTCAATCCCTGGGTCAGGAAGATCCCCTGGAGAAGGAAATGGCAACCCACTCCACTATTCTTGCCTGGAAAATCTCACGGACAGAGGAGCCTAGCAAGCTATAGGCATGGGGTCACAAAAGAGTCAGACATGACTTAGCGACTGAACAATGACAAAAACAGATATACTGGGCTTCCCTGGTGGCTCAGTGGTAAAGAATCCACCTGCTAATGCAACAGACATGGGTTTGGTCCCTGGTCTGGGAAGATCCCACGTGCAGAGAGGGAACTAAGCCCGTGTGCCACAGCTATTGAGCTTGTGTTCTAGAGCTGGGAAGCCACAGCTACTGAGCCCACACACTGCAACTAGCAAAGCCCACACGCCTGGAGTCTGTGCTTGGCAACAGGAGAAGCTGCTTCAACAAGAAGCCCGCATACCACAACCAGAGAAAGCGGAGCAGCAATGAAGACCCAGCACAGCCAAAAATAAAACACTGAGAAAAAAGAAACGGATATATGTTATTCCACGTCACACAGAATATCATTGGCTAAAACAGGACTTCAACCTAGGTTGGCCACTTCAAAAATTCTAAAGTTACTTTTCTGTACCAACTTCCAATTTCCTTCTTCCTTCCAATCCCCCTTCCTTTTTTCCTCTCTTTTCTTCTCTGTCACCAAACATTCCCTGGGATGCACCTGTAGTATCAGAAGGTATTCCATGTTGCCAGTGTTCACATAAGAAATGTCTATATCCACAATGGAGAAAAAATGAAGAAAAGTGAAATGAAAGTCATTCAGTCGTGTCTGACTCTCTGCAACCCCATGGACAAGCTCCTTTGTTCACGGAATTCTCCAGGCAATTCTACTGGAGTGGGTAGCCATTCCCTTCTCAGGGGGATCTTCCCAATCCAAGGATTGAACCCTGGTCTCCCTCATGGCAGGCAGATTCTTTACCGGCTGAGCCACCAGGGAAGTCCCACAATGGCGAAAAGGCCAAGGATTACTCATAGAAATTTAGAGAAATATCAATAAAGCCAGCCCTTCAGCTCTGCCTCATTTCTTTTCTGTTTCCATTGAAAATAAAAAACAGCACGTCATAGAAAACATAAAACAGCACACTACATATCAGATTTGCCCCCCCTCCTCAGAACTGGCTTTGCATATGTATCCTGCAGGCTCTGTGAAACATCTTATCTTCAAACAAAACAAGACACAACACAACACCTGGACTGCCCAGAGGAAGGGCTCCAGAGCAAACCCAGGGCAGCAGATCTCAGAGAAGACACATTAGTGAGGTCAGGAGGGGGCATGGGAGATAAATAGTTGGCTGGGTGGGTGACCATGAGACAAAGTTGGGTGATTTGCAGATTTAAGTAGTAGTGGTTTTCAGACTTTTTCTTTTTTAAAGCATGAAGTGCTTTGTTTAGATAAATTTCACTCTGAAGCATAGAAAAAAAGGGCAATGAAGAAAGCAGAGTGTTCTGGCTTAAGCAGTCAGTGTTGGTGGGAGGGGGTCCTCCCTCCCTCCAGTAGCCCCTGCTATGAGAAAACCACAGCACAGATTTAAAGTTATTTGTGCTTAAATATCCTTCAAAATAAGCAGGCAAGTTCAATCTCTTAGGATTAAAATATGATCCTCCAAGCAACTATTTCTGGAAGAGCCCCTAACTCAAGCCCACTCTAACCCAGGGAATACAGAGAGAAGCAGCAGCTGGACAAGGATGCCTCTCTTTCCTAGAAACCTGATTACTTTATCTTCAAAGCTGAGAATCTACCCAAGTCAGGTCAAGGGGTGGGAAAATAGACGGTTTGGGTTCCTAGGGAGCTGACTGGGGGTTATTGGATTGTTGTGGGCTGTATTAAGCTTATCTAGTCCTAAAATAACAATTTTGTTTAGAAAAAGTTACTCACAAACACATATCCCTCAGTATCACACTGGGAAATTAATCATACTTTACAATCGCCTTTCCTTTCTCCAGGGGATCTCCCCAACCCAGGGATCAAACCCAGGTCTCCTGCATTGCAGGCGGATTCTTTACCAGCTGAGCCACAAGGGAAGCCCTTATGATCCTTTAGCAATTCACTATTTTCAAAGCACACTATTTTCATGTCTATTGTCTTGTCATATCCCCACCCCTTGGGGCAAGTTGAACAGGTATTATTATACCCAAATTACAGACGAGGAAGCTAACATTCAGCAAGATGAAGGGAATCCCATAAGGTCACATGACAAATACCTAGATCTTCTGATATCCAAGCCAGAGCTTTAAACACGAACTTGATGCACATAAATCTTGCCACAGATCTGGGGTGACTAGTTTTGTGTCCTTGGAGAAAGCAGGTGTAACAGTGACCTGCTTCATCTTACTCTCGGGGCTGTGAGGGATAAGAGATGATTTGGCGCAATCACTTTGTTAGGTGCCAACTAGGGGTTAGTTACTCCCCAGTCCCCAGTCCCCTGCAATCTTGGCAGGTTCTCTGTCCTTCTGGTAGCTCAAACTTCACTTTTACACTGCCCTCCCCCCCAGTTTATCTCATACTCTTTTGGTATCATGTAAGTCTCTTAAGAGCGTCAGCCTGTGGCCAGAACAGCCAGCCATGCTTTTGCACAACCTCAAACTGAAGCTCTCTCCCATGTTGGAGATTCAGGGATTCACTGCCAAGGGTTCCCAAGACTGCTTTACCCTGAAGCCCAGCAGTGGCTATAAGGACTGTGGGTCCAGCTGATATGCAGGAAGGACCTCTAAGGGTGTGTGCAGGGGCCTCTGTGGAGTCATCATAAGTGGGGCTCTTTGTTTTCTTGGCAGAATCGGAACCGGAATTTGGCCAGTTCACCTGAGAGTGATCTGTTCTCGGAAACCAAGTTCTGAGGGGATGACTTTGTAAAGTCAAAGGGCAATTTCACATTTTTTCATAGGAATTCAGAATTAGGTCTAGGCTCTATATAGATGAGGGCCTCACACAGGAGAGCAAGCTACAGATGACAAAAGATGTCTGATGAACACAAAATCAGAGTAAAGAAAGCTGAAATAATTTAGGCAATGTGTATGCTCTTACAAAAATGAAAATACCTTATTGTTTTATCAAAGTATAGACATTATATGTGTTTATCATTAAAAAACAAACAAAAAACCTCAGACAACACAGCAAACCAGCAAAGTATGCAGAAGAAAAAGAAAAGGATTTATCTAGAGAAAGCCATTGTTAATGTTTTGAGCGTATTCCTCCACGATTTATCTTACATACATAGTTACCAAAATGGAATTACATATATTTCATATGCTGTTTTGGAGAAGGAAATGGCAGCCCACTTCAGTATTCTTGCCTAGAGAATCCTGTGGATGGAGGAGCCTGGTGGGCTGCTGTCCATAGGGTCGCACAGTTGGACACGACTGAGGCAACTTAGCAGCAGCAGCAGCAGCAGCAGCATATGCTGGTTTGTAAACTTTTAAACTTAAATATTGACACCATTCTATGACAGTAATTATGTGTCATTCTTTTAACCAGCTGTATAATAAGAGGTCTTTTCCTCAAGCTGTGAGGTAATCTTATGAATCCTCCTTCTCTCCTAAAGGCATCACCATCTGCACCTCTTCTCCCATCTCAGATCCCTGACACTGGATGGTTCTGAGAAATGCACTGACCCATGATTTGTGGCCAACACCAATAAGTAGCCAGAAAACTTCACTGGGCCAGCTACATCTTTTGGGGCAAAGGATCGTACTCCCCAGGGTCCCAGGTTCTCTATGAGTTAAATGAGAGGTTTGGATAGTGATTAACTAAGATTCTTTCAGCTCAAACATGATGTGTTAGCATCGGGTTCACTTATGTCTGTGTTTGCCTTGGTCCAGCCTGATCCTGGTGCTGAGGGACCAGGGTGCCACTGGAGCCCAGGTGTGCCCCTGCATGACATACTTCAAGGTCGTGAAGTACCTCTGCTGGGAGTGGATGGCTGAAGCTGGCACCAGTGTCTAAACTGCAGGATAATTACAGTATTTGTTTTCCATTTTAAAAGCCCTTTGCATATATTATCTCATCAAATTCTCAGTCCTGTCTTTTAGATGAGGAAATTGAGATACGGTGAGTGTTATGACTTGCCCAAAACCAGAGGACATAATTTGTCAAATGAAGACTTGATTCTAACCAGAGCTCAAGCCACTTCTTCTCCACCTCCATAGTCTCCACTTTGATCCACATACACATGACAGATGTACACACGTGCAAAATACCCAGGTAGAACACACTATCCATCCTCACCCCACCACCACACACACCCAAGACACACTGCCTTTCCCTAGATCCATCCACTCATTCAACACACATTGATAAGTGTTGTGCTAGGGGCTGGTGGTAAAATAATGAACGAGGAGACATGGTTCCTGGCCTCACAGAGTTGATTCAGGGTCAGCTAGAGTCTAGAATGAGGCAAGGATACGGTAGGGGTGAGAGTGGTACACTCAGTATGATGAGAACAGTGTTGGGGCAGTACAGGGCACAATGGGAGCACATGGGAAGGGCACCTAACCCCTCCTCAGTGGGATGAGGGAGGCATCCTGGAGGATGAGACAACTAAGCAGAGACCCAGAGGATGGGCTGGAGCTGGCAAAACTGAAGTGGAGCTAAAAAGAGGAGCTACACAGAGGGTGGAGCATGCACAAACACCTGAACGAAGAGGAGCACAGCCTTCCACGAGGAGGAACCACGAGAAGTACAATGTGGCCCGGGGACCTGCTCAGTCTCAGAGGACACCTGAGGTGTCTGAGGTGATGGGCTGGTAAACCCTGTCGGTACTTATGGAGTTGATGTTTGTCTGGAGGGCACTGGGAAGTCACTGAAAGGTTTAGTGAGTGACACTGATGACAACTTTTCATTAAGACATTCTCTTTTTGCCCACTGTGAGAATCTACTGCTGCTGCTGCTGCTGCTAAGTCGCTTCAGTCATGTCCGACTCTGTGCGACCCATAGACGGCAGCCCACCAGGCTGTCCCTGGGATTCTCCAGGCAAGAACACTGGAGTGAGTTGCCATTGCCTTCTCTGATAAGAATCTACAGGCATAACTAATTTCAACCCTATTTAAAAATATCCTCTGGCCTTAGTTTCCGCAAAACTATAGATGGTCAACTTTAGGATGCTTCTGTTTAGGCTGCTACCTCTCTTTCACCTGCTTTTGCTGTTCTTCCTGGGTCTCTGCGGCCTGGGCCAGGCTGGCTTGATGACCAGAGCACTGTGATCAAGACACCATGAATATGCCAGCAAACAGCTTTTCACTGTCCCCACTCCCAGCCTCAGCCTTAACTTGGGGCCTGGACTCCCAAGCAACAGAAAAAGGGCTGACCAACCAACATCTCTCAGGAAGACTGGAAAACAAGTTTAAAGTATAATCAGAAATAACTGAGCTAGGAAATTCTACCTTCATCATAAGCAAAGGGAAGCAGTATTAATATTCAGTAAGTTACAGGTAATAGAAATGGTCAATGAAAATGATGCATAGCCCATACAACATATTCAGTAAGTACTAAATCAATCTATCAGTATTTAGATAGTAAGAGAAGCCTTATAGGAACTTGTAAAAAGAGAGAGATTTCTGTATAAAGAAATGGTCAAATAAATTATGATATTTTAATGATATTATTTTATATAGAACATAAAATATGACACAAACGAACCTATCTATAAAACAAACAGAATCACAGACACAGAAAGCAGACTAGTGGTTGCCAAGGGGGAGAGGGTTGGGAGAGAGATGGACATGGGGGTTGTGGTTAGCAGATGTATGCTTTTATATACAGAATGGAAAACAACAAGGTTCTACTGAATAGCACAAATAACTATATTCAATATCCTACAATAAACATAATGGAAAAGTGAAGTGAAGTCGCTCAGTCATGTCCAACTCTTTGTGACCCCATGAGCTGTAGCTTACCAGGCTCCTCCGTCAATGGGCTTTTCCAGGCAAGAATACTGGAGTGGGTTGCCATTTCCTTCTCCAGGGGATCTTCTGGACCCAGGGATCAAACCCAGGTCTCCCACACTGGCAGATGTTAATAGTGTCTGAGCCACCAGGGAAGTCAAACATAATGGAAAAGATTATTTAAAAAGAGTGTATATATATGTAACTAACAAGACTGTAAATGAACGACAATAAAAAATAAATTAGAAAATTATGGCATTTTATAAGAATATATATATATATATATATTTGCTTGTATATGCACAGACTATCTATAAAAGATTTCCAAGAAAATTAACACTAGTTGCTTCTTATGTGAGAAACAGAAAGGATGAGAACAAGAATAGGAGGAAGAATTTTTTGTTATATCCTTTATATATTTTTGGGCTTCCCTTGTGGCTCAGCTGGTAAAGAATCTGCCTGCAATGTGGGGGGACCTGGGTTCGATCCCTGGGTTGGGAAGATCCCCTGGAGAAGGGAAAGGCTACCCACTGCAGTATTCTGGCCTGGAGAATTCCATGGACTGTATAGTCCATGGGGTCACAAAGAGTCGGACACAACTGAGCGACTTTCACTTTCATTTTATATACATTCACATTTTGAACCATTGGAATGTGATACCTGATTTTTTTTTTTAAAAAATTAACTTTAGGGCTTCCCTGGGGGCGCAGTGGTAAATAATCTGCCTGACATGGAGGAGACATGGGTTTGACCCCTGGTCTGGGAAGCTCCTATATGCCATGAAGCCAACTAAGCCTGTGCGCCACGACTATTGATCCTGTGCTCTAGAGCCCAGGAACCACAGCTACGGAGCCTGCACACCCTAGAGCCTGTTGCTCCACAACAAGAGAAGCCCCACAACGAGAAGACGACACGCTGCAACTAGAGAGCAGCCCCTGTTCGCTGCAACTGCAGAAAAGCTTATGCAGCAATGAAGACCCAGCACAGCCAAAAAATAAATACCATCCATTCCGCAGAATCCCATGCAGTCATTTAGAAGAGATCGAACTATAATTACAAAAATGGATAGTTCTCCAAGATCTACTGTTATTTAAAACAGCATATTTTCAGGATGTATGTATGTTGCCACTTTGTGGGAAAATAACCAAAGAGAATCATTCAATGCGTGTATTTTTTAGTATGTACACAAAGAAAGGTCTCTGTGCTGTTTGATACAGCAGGATGAGCCACATGTGGCTAAAGGTCAGTTCCTTGCCACATTCAAGTGCTATCAGCCAGATGCAGCCCGTGACTGCCATACTGGATAGTGTAGACCGAGCACATTTCCCTCAGCGAGAAAGTTCTCCAGACAGAACTGGTCTAGAGGAACCCAGCCCAGGCTGTGAACTGACGAATGGAACTGCAACAATGTAGGAGTTCAAATGCATCATTTGAACTTTTAAAACATTTATTTTTATAATTTTAGGAGAAAAGGATAGCTTTCGCCTGTGTGGGGTATTTATTCCTCATGAAAATCGCACCCTGCATTTTTTTTTTTTTCATGACTCCTGCTATTCCACTCAGGAGCCGAGGTGTGGCAGAGCACAGCTACAGGAGTTAGCCCAGGGAAGGGATGGAGCTGCCCCCTGTTCTCGGTGGACACACGTCTGGGAGGAGCCTCTCAGGGGGTGGCTGACCACACACCAGCCTTACTCCCTTATAGGACTCTGCTCTTCAGTCACAAGGGGCAAAATCAGTTTGAGTGCCGGCCAGCAGCAGGGGAAGCAAAGACTGAAGTATATTTTTAGTTCTTGGAGTTCAGGAATCTGGCAAGGGCGAGGAGGGCACAGGACCGGGAGGCCCCCCTCCAAGGGATGCTGAGGTCTCCGATTCGGGGACCCAGGTGGGTGGGAGAGGACACCGCTCTGAGTGGGGGCACCTAGCCAGGAAGGCAATGGGAGCTCACGGGGCCAAGTTCAAGATGCCACCTGGGAGTAGAACTGGTAAGAATGACAGATCTGCTGTCTGCTCTGTGGTTTCTTACACTGAGGGAAGACAAAGATGAAGAGAAAACTGGGGGGAAAAAAAAGAGATGGGATCCAGTAGAAATGTGACCAGGAGGCAGGTGGGAACAAATGTTGCAAAAACTTTCACGTCAAATAAAACTTGGATTTAAATGTTAGACATCACTCTGGTTATCATCCACAAAACAGAGAGAAGTGAAATTTCCCAAGATGGAAAATAAATAGGTAATATAAACTATGAAAGCCTGAGTTACCACTACTTGGTGCACCTCACTTTTCTTCCACCTGGAGGAAGTTTATTCCTAGTCTGGGGCCCAGTTTTTTCTCAACAGCAACAACAGAAACAGCAAAGAGGACACACACTGTAAATGAGGCTTGAGATTCTTCTTCCTTTCTCATTCTGGAATTTACACACTGGCACATTTGTCTATCACTTTTTTGTTTCCTTATCACTCCTTTTCTCCCTGGAAGATTTAAACTTATCATCGAATAAGCCCTTCATTCCTGTAAACCTCATCCAGGCAGGCAGGTGGCTCACGCTTCAACCTGTTCTCTTTGTTCTTCTTCTCAGAATGTTGATCCTGCCACTGTTTCACACCTCGACACCTTTGCTTGATGTTGTTCCTCCTGTCTGGGACAGGCAGAGACTACTTAGATTCCATTCATCTTAGAAGATCTAGCTTCTCTGAGTCAGAATTAATGACATCTACTTCCTCCGGTGGTTTGTGTGAGACTCAGTAGAAGATGTTTCTGTCTCCTGCATCGGGACTGTGAGCCCCACAGGGACAGACAATGCCTGTTCATCCCTGTGTCTCAGCTAACCCTGTGCCCGGTGCGTGGTAAATGCTGAGAAAATGCTGATGTCCACCTCTTCCTCCATTCTTGCAAACATTACCCTATTCCCTTCATTCACATTATTAACATCTGTGGAACCGACCATGTGTTGTGGGGAAAAAAAATTGTGGTAGATTGAGTAATGGTTCCTCAAAGAAGTTCAAGTCCTCATTCCTGGAATCTGTAAATGTTGCCTCATATGGCTAAAGTGGTTTTTATAGATGTGATCAAACTAAAGATCTTGAGATGAGATTATTTTGGTTTATCTGATGTAGTAACAAGGTCTTTAAAAAAGAGAGGCAGGAGATCAGACAGAAGGCCAGGTGAGGATGGAGCAGAGGGAGCAAAGGTGATGTGATGAGATGCCATGAGCTAAAAGATGAAGACAGCCTCTCAAAGCTGGAGAAGTTAAGGAAACAGAGTCTTCCTGAGAGCCTCCAGAAAGGAACCAGCCCTGCAAACATCTAACACACAGATGAACAGAGAATGGTCAGTTTTCAAGGAGCTCATTTTCTTTCTACTCAAAGATGGAGACAATTTAGGAAACTATGACAGTTGTTGGACATGAAAGTGTTAGTCACTCAGTCGTGTCTGACTCTTTTCGACCCCATGAACTGTAGCCTGCTAGGCTCCTCTGTCCATGGAATTCTCCAGGTAAGAATACTGGAGTGGGTAGTGTCCATTCTCTTCTCCAGGGGATCTTCCCAACCCAGGGATCGAACCTGGGTCTCCTGCAGTACAGGCAGATTCTTTACTCTCTGAGCCACCAGGGAAGCCCTGTTGGACATGAGAGGTAATAAATATCTAAACTTTACCATCCTGATCACTTTCCTCAATATACATCTGTGTATCAGTTTCCATCTTCAATGGAGCACTGAGAAATGAACAGACTCCCTGTTGGATCTAACTTGTTAAGAATGCAGTGTGGATCCTTCAATCCATACACACTCTACAGCCTAAAATTGAGCCAGATACACTTTATCAGACAACTGTCAAAAGGCAACTGTGGAGCAAAGAAACAGGCGTACGTGAACTGTCATACAGGCCGGCTAAAACCCCTCCTTATACTGTTCCATCAATGACACAAACAGACTCACTTGCCAGATTTGTAACTCCTGTAATACAGATGAAAAGTAGAAGATTGGAAGGCTGTCACTATGATTACAGCCTTTTGCCATCACCCATAACCCTCATTTTATTTCTTTCCAGTTTCATTTTTAATTTGTTTTCTTTTCCTGATTACTAAAGAAATGTTCAATTTAGAAATTTTACCACATTCTCATTCCAGAAATATTTATCAACCAGTAAGAATCTAAAAACTAGCATTTTTATGCATTCAACCAAAGAAAATAAATAATTATCCATATATCTGTTTGTTGCTATTTGGTTACTAAATTGTGTCGGACTCTTTGCCACCCCATGGACTATAGCCTGCCAGGCTCCTCTGTGCATGGGATTTCCCAGGCAAAACTACTTGAGTGGGCTGCCATTTCCTTCTCCATATGTGTATATAATAGAATTTTTAAAAAGCAGCAGCAGCCCCTAGGGGTATATGGGGGCCTTGGAATATTTGTTCTCAGCTCCTTCTCAACTTGCATGTCTACAGCATTACTCAGGAACCACATTCTGAGTAATGAGGCTGAAACAGGTTAAGATTTCTAATCACCAATGAAATAACTGTAGTTAATGCTTACAGAAGGTTAGCTAAATTCCAGGCAGTACACTAGCCTATTTAATCCTCGCAATGACCCTGTGTGATACGCACTTTTATTCTCACAACCCCACTTTATAGACGAGGAAACCTGAGGCAGAGAGGTTTGGTAACCTATCCATAATCACAAAACTAGCATGGGGTAGAGCTGAGATTTGAACCAAGGCAGACTATCAGTATAAAAGCCACACACTAATCACTTTCCTACATGCTTTGCTTCTCAGAGAGGTTAACTGATTTCATGAGCCTGCATCTATCAAGGCAGGAAACCAAACTGAGACTTTATGAAGATTATTCTTTTAAATAAGGAGTGGAACAAAATGGCTTCATGAAAAATTCAATGAATCAAGACACCCCATTCCCATCATAGTTTTAAAAGATTTTTCCTCTCAATGTAAGTAGTTAAAAAATGCATGTTCACTGCTGAAATTTGGGGCAGTATAAAAAGTGTAACAAGATAAAAATAAAAATCATGTGGTTTCACTTAGCTGCTTCTTTTTACAAGCTAGTCAGAGTAAGATCAGTAGGCTAAAGATACCACAATTACCTGGAGCTTATCTTCAAAAATGTGGATTCCTAGGTCCCGTCTCAGACCTCCAAGAGCAGAGTCTCTGAGGGGCTGACCTCAGAACATCGACCTGCAGGCGCACTTACAGCTGGCAGCCCTGTCTCTGCAGAACTCATTCCATGGAATCGCATGGTCTCCACAGACCCAGATACTGCAGGACCTACGCAAACGCCCATCTGAAACTTTTGCTACAGGTCAATTTTAAGGAGCTCAAAAGGGAATTAAAGGAGTATCTCTAATACTCTTTATAGTATCCTGACAGTGCACTAAAATTTGACCAATATTTTAAAACATTTTGATTAAAATTTTAATTAAATTTTAAATGAAATTAAACTTTAAAAGTAAACACTACAATTTTAGTCAAACTTAAGGCCAGGTAGAGTTTGAGTATCATTGCCAGAGCCTTAAAAAGAGAGGTCCAGAACTCTTGACCCCAGAATTCACAACTCAGTCTTCCCTCCCATCTGCCTCCAGAACAGCTCCCCCATTCTTTTCTGAAACAAAGTTGACTTCAGGGGCAGTAAAAAAAAAATGGGGGAACCAAGTCTTGTTTGACAGTCAGGTTTGGGTGAGGGAATACAGATTGCTCAGTGGGTACGTTCAGCTGCAGGCTCTGTGCCCAGGGTCCAACAGCTAAATGCAGCCCCCGAGAGCCCGAGTGGGGTCTGTGCCCTCGGCGCTGAGCCAGATTCAGAGCTCTGCATCCTGCTTTTGCTTTTCCAGAAAGCAAAATGGCTTCTCTTCACTAACAACAGGCCCACACTCTAGCTGTTAGCCAAACAAAGGCTTTCCCAAATATGGACCCAAGAAAGCATGTGCACTTTGAAGGCCACAATGCAGCTTAAATAGCTAAAACTTATTAAAAAGAAAGCCAACAATCGACGCCAAAAAGCGTGAGTCTTAAAGAACAGAACTGTAAGACAAAAGCCAGAAAGAGGAACAAAAATATGCATTGTAGGGGAGGGGCGAACAGGGAGGTGTAGATTTATGTGGAAGAGTTGACATCATTGTTTCCCAATAATACTCAGCATGCAGGAAACAGATGGGAAAGCAGTGGTGGAAGGGGCTACTTATGGTAACAGGGCATGCTCTCTGTTTAGAATCCTGCCATTTGGAACCTACATGTCTGACTTTGAAAAACTGGGGATGCCAGCAGTTTTAGTAAAGTCGAACTAAATCCTACTGAACTTATCACCTTGACACTGCATGGGTAAATGAACTCTGCATATCAGACGGATTTACTGCCAGCATAACTGCAGCGGTTTGGGTCCAGAGGAGACAAAGCCGTGGAAAGGGAATTGAATGTCAGGCAGGCGTGGTTTGAGTTCTGGTTCTCCCAATTCCTAGCTTGGTGATGTTAGGCAAGTTGCTTCACTTCTCTGAATTGGTCTTCATATACAAAATGGGGGAGGGTGAGTTCCCTGGTGGTCGAGTAGTTAGGATTCCGAGATTTCACTGCCATGGCCAGGGTTCAATCCCTGGTTGGGGAACGGAGATCCCACTAGCTGCATGGCTCAGCCAAAAAATAAGAAGATAAAATGGGGGACAAAACAGAACTTTGAAACACTGTGGGGAGAGACTGAGGTTGCACTTTTATGCCATATTGTTAGATTAAGCAGGAAACATAATTAGGGTAGTCAGTTAACATTATTTTATGAGTTTTCCCTTTAAACAGAATTTTCCATTCCCCTGCTCTTGGGCAGGGCACAGACACAGCCAAACCAGCTGCCACACTTATGATCAGCCATAGTGCCTCCTCCTGAAGGTAGATCACGTGCTGCCACTGAAGACAGCTTGACACCCCAGCCAGGGTCTCCCCTTCCAACCCTGGCCATTAGAAGTCACTCTCAACTACCTTTCCCACAGTTTCAGCATCTTCTCCCCCAGGGCTCAGCAGGGTGTGACCAATTACAAGTATCAGGCAAAACCATGTGGTTTCCTGTCTGCAGAAACCAACCACTCTCTCTCCCCACATCTCCGTCATTCCTCACTGGTCAGATGATGTTTATTGTTTTATTGATTTTTTTTCCCCTTACAAACAACCCACTCATAGTTTTCTTTCACTCAGCTGCCTCACATGTTAACATATCCTCTTGCACCTTCTGTAGAGCCCTCATTTCATTTTCAGTACATTTCTTTTTTCTGGTAAAAAATTTTTTTAATTTAATTGGAGGATAATTACTTTACAATATTGTGATAATTACTTTACAATACATGAACATGAATTGGCCACAGGTATACATGTGTCCCCGGATCCTGAACCCCCCTCCCACCTCTCTCCCTACCCCATCCTTCTGGGTTGTCCCAGAGCACCGGCTTTGGGTGCCTTGCTTCATGCATCGAACTTGAACTGGTCATCTATTTTACATATCATAATATATATGTTTCAATGCTATTTTCTCAAATCATATCCCATTGAGTCCAAATGTCTGTTCTTTACATCCGCTGTACTCAGTTGTTTCCCCGTCTTACACAACCCACTAGGCTGAGAGCAACTTGAGACCATCTTTGTGAACCCCAGAGCGTCTAGCATATTAGAGTCCCATTAAATATTCGTTGCACTGAATTGAAAGCCCCATATAAGATGGCTTCTGAATAAGAACATGAAAAGAGCTAGGGAAAGAAATACACGTAATTACACAAATTAGCTCAGTTCTTGAAAACTACAGATTTGTAGCTTGCCAGACTCCTGCTTTATATGTCAAACAATGTTCTGCTGTCTGTAACAGCAAAAGCTGGTATAAGCTGCTTTTGGGGAGGGTGACCTTCGCCCCTCTCCCTCTGGGGGGTAGTGGTGAGGGGGCCCCCAGAGACATACTGGTCATGGGCATCATACTGGCCAGCATCAGGTCATGGGCTTGGCCCCAGGGCCTGGTATGCATCAGCCACGCTTGAACTAGAACAAAGAGTGCCTGAGACTCGATCCCACAAACTCAGTTGGTTCTGAGGCCCCACCAAGAATATGGTTCATATCAATGAGTGACTGGCAAGGCATTAGGGAAAGGTGGTGCTTCTGGGGCGCCCTGCACAAAGCCTGGGTCTGTTTCTATCGCCCTTGTGGGGAACCCTCAACAGTCTTGGATTCCTGATATTCCAGCACGGCAGCTATGGCCCAGGTCCTGAGCTTCCTAGAAGGGCTCCCCCTTCGGCTTCCTGAGGAGGAGACCAATCATCAGTGGTGTGCTGGCCTCAGGGAGGCCAGCGAGCTCCCCAGTCTGCAGGGGCTGCTGAGGCCCCCACTGTTAGCAGAGCTCATGGCTACTTGTAAACACAAAGCCAGTGAGCAAACAGGGTAACGAGGAGAATGAGGACTAGATTGGGGGCCTCGGTCTCAGGCAAGGGCTGTTCCAAGAAGGAAGGAGGACTGTAGCTGCAGTGGTCAGGGAGGGGCCTGGGAGGAAAGGTGGGGCCTGGCTGGACTTGAAAGCAAGTAGGTAGGGGTGAGTGCTGTGCAAACGCTAGCTGTTGTTACTGCTATTCCAGACCTATGCTGGGGGAAGAACAACGCAGAGGAGAAAAGGCCACTTTTTGCAGGTTTGGTTTTTTTTTTTTTTTTTTGGACAAAACTATGACATAAATGTCAAATTATGAAATATGCTATTTTGGGAAATTGTGTTTGTGCCTAAGACCATGCATGGCTTTGGGAGTCAGACAGATCTTGATTTAAATTCTGCTTTTCTTATCTCAATAATCTTGGCAAGTGATTTAACCACTTGGATCTCAGTTTTCTCCGCTATAAAAAGGGGGAAAATGTCCGAATTCATACAGATTTTGAAAATATTATTTTGTATGTATCAAGTAACTGGCACATAGTAAACGAACAATGCAGACTGTAATTCTAATAATAAATATAACAAGTAGACGTGATTTAGGGCTCAGCTTTCATTTCCGGGTTCCTTCTCTCCTACCTCCTCCTCCCTTTAGCAGCCTAACATTCTCATCTTTCTCTATCAAAAAGCTGCTCTTAAAAATCTAGCACCAGTATCTATTTTCTTTTGAATTGAAATCAGCATGTTTCCTCAGGGGTTCTTTATTTTAAGCCTGACCTAAAACTGCATGGTGGGGGGGGGCGCCGATTAGAGGGACAAGGGCGGGGGTGTGATCTAGATGGCCTAAAGTTCCATCAGGCTTGGCCCCACCTCAATTAGGACTCAAGGACGGTCCTTTGAGGGAGAAACACCAAAACCCATTAAGCTGATGCTGATGCGTGACAACTGTAGGAGCATAAAACAGAAACAGAAGATTAGGTGGGACATGCACCTGCAATTAAAAAGAAAGTTAATTGGAAGTGTGATGATGAGTTAGAAAGAAAATGACACCTTGGCTTCAATATAGGACAGGCAATAAGCAAAAAGAAAACAAAACAGAAAACCAAAAGAGCGAGCATAGTCATGTTCCTGGGCCTCAAGACTGGTGTAAAGGAACCACACAGAGGGAAGTGGAGTCCTGAGACCAGGGATGGTGGGGGGAGGTACAATTCACCCTGACCAGCCTGTTCTGTAGGAAACACTAGGAAGTCCCAAACTGACGATGAGTTGTTCTGGAGGAAGCACCAGGGAGTCCCAACCTGAGGGTCTATTGGTACTTTGTTCCAGACATTTTTAGCTACAATATCTAATGAAGAGGAGTTAACGTCACCTCTCATCCCCGCACGGAGTCCTGGGCCTCTCAGCCCTGTCCTCCTCTCGCACCCTCTGCCACAAAATCCCAGGTAACTTTCTGCAGTCAGGTGACTCCCAGGGACAACTGGTCCTCAGCAAGTGATTCAGAACTGCCTTGATCGCTCAGCTTCTGGAATTTATGTGTTTTTCCCCAGGCCCCACTCCCACAGAAGAAGGTCTCCAGGATAGTCCACAGATACCTAATGGACTAAGGGGGTAAATTAAAAGAACACACCAAAAACCACAGCTCTAATGGCACTCGGGAGATAATCCACCACCCACAGCATCATCTATGGGAAAATGTTTCTAGTTTCAACCTGTTTCCCTCTGCCCCAGCAGATGGTCCACTGGGCTCCAGGGCAGGTCTGGGGCAACAGGACCAAGGGCTTCCTTAACTGTCTCAAAGCCTGGGTGTCCTGAGGTTAGAAGGCATCTAGGCAGCTGCCAGTGGGAGTAATGGGGTGGAGGAAGGGCAAAGCTATGCCTGTGATCATGGGGCTTTTGGCAGAGTTCTGGAGAGTGGACAGGAGGGAGGGATGTGCATAGGTGAAATTGTTGTTTCCATCCTCTGGGTGGGTTGTTTGCCACATCCAGACCATACAGAGTTACTTACAGTTTGGCTTCACGCTGTCAGTTAATTTGCTTCAGGTTTAAAAGCCTTAATTCTCCTCTTTTAGTTCTTTCTGTTTCACTGTGAGAGCCCAGATTTGGGGATGCCTCACCGAACGCAAGCCCAGGAGGTGGCTGTTCTGTCCCCACAAGCTCCACCTCCAGGACTGGACTTCTCTTTCAGTTCCCTGCAGGTCCAGGAGTGACAGGGTATCTTTCTCAGGGCCCTATAGTTTCAGGTTGACGTTTTGCTCCCCCACCACTGTCTACTGACACTTCACTCCCCAGTGGCTCTGGGAAATCCCTCTGTGAACTCTCTGCTTAATGGGGCAACCAATCTGCTTCCTGTCCCTCTTGGTAATTAATTAACCCATCTGAAACTGAAGTGAAAGTTGCTCACTTGTGTTCAACTCTTTGCGACCCCATGAACTATACAGTCCATGAAATTCTCTAGGCCAGAATACTGGAGTGGGTAGCCTATCCCTTTTCCAGCTGATCTTGCCGGCCCAGGAATCGAACCAGTGTCTCCTGCATTGCAGGCGGATTTCTTTACCAGACCATATAATTTATTCGTTTCATGGGAGCCCTCATACATTCATTCGGTCATGGCATAGATAGCATGTGGTTATATTAGGGCACATCCACAATGTTATGACGACATAAGCTATATTTGTTGCTGTTGTTTAGTTGCTCAGTTGTGTCATGGATTGCAGCCTGCCAGGATTTCCCAGGCAAGAATACTGGTGTGGGTTGCCATTTCCTTCTCCACGGTCTCTTCCCGACTCAGGGATCGAACCTGAGTCTCCTGCATGGCAGGCAGATTCTCTACCACTGAGCCACCAGGGAAGCTACATTTAGAGCTTACTTTATGCATGCCCTCTTCTAAGTGCTTTGCTCGTAGTAACTCGTTTCTCTTCACATCCGTCCCCTTATCCCCATTTCACAAACGAGGAAAGGGAGAGCCAGAGCGGGTAAGTAGCCTGCTCCACAGTCACTCAGCTGGGAACAGGCAAAAAGTCTGGATTCTGCTCCAGGCAGCACACTTCCAGAATTCCTAATGGAAGCCCCCAGCAGGGGGCACCTGACTTGGGAGGATCAAGGAAGGTTTCCAGAAGCAGCTGAGACCCAAAGGATGGAAAGTTAGCTAGGGAAGGTGTGATAATGATGTGCCAGGCAAGACGCTGGAAAGGAAACCACTAAGCCAATGGAATACCCTTGCCCTGGTTCTCCATTCAGTATTAAATCTTCTATTGAACAGAAAAACATTCACCTTCCTTGCTCAGCCTTTGTCTTGTTTATGTTTGTGTTTCTTGTCTGTTTAATTGAAGATAAGAACTTTTGCATTTTCTCTTTCAGTTATAACAGCTAACTTCAAAGCCGTTGGTTTCCAAAAGTTTGTTCACATCCCTTAGACTGTAAATTTCTGGAGTCTGGGGTGCCTGTTTCTTTCTCTTCCACCATACCTCGACAGCACCGTATAGCTGTTTGTTAAATAAGTGAATGAACAAGTAAGAGAATGATTTAGACTAAGAAGAACACTTAGACTAACTACACCTCAAAGTTCTCATTGCCTTATCCTTGTTCTTTGAGATACCAGGGCCATCTTACTCTCATCAAGCTTGAAAATTTCATTTCTTAATGGGTATTTATTCATTATGAACCTTCAACAATTCCTCAAATCAAATACACACACATACATATTGTTGTTGTTTAGTCACTAAGTTGTGTCCGACTCTTTGCAACCCCGTGGACTGCAGCACACCAGGCTTCCCTATCTTTCACTATCTCCCAGAGTTTGCTCAAACTCACATCAGTTAAATCAGTACATATTCTTTTTCAACGTGATAAGAACTAGAAAAAACCTTCATGAACAATGTTATTATCAAACACTCAGAGGGCACCTTTTGAATAGTCAAGGCTGCTTATCTAGAGAGTAAATGACCTGTAAATCCCTGCATTATACGCAGTGCTTCTCAACTTTTCCTGCATAAGAATCGTCTAGGAAGCTTTTAAAACATACCCATGTGCCGCGAGATTCTGATTTAATTGTTCTGAAAGAAGGCCCAGACATCAACTTCTCTTAATGCTCCTGACATGGCGCTATTGTGCTGCCATCACGGCAAACCACCACCCCGACAGTGGCTACCCAGGAGTGAGTCAGATGGCAGAGACTGTTGGGGAGAGTGAGGAAGCCCTCAGCTCTGAGAGTGTGACCAGCATAGAGGAAGAAGACAGCTTTCCTGTAATGCTCTCTTACTGGTCCCTTGACTCCTGGCCCCAGCGCTTCCAGGGTCTGTGAGAAGACCCAAGGCACTCGGCCCAGAGGGGAGAGGTAGGAAATGCTCTTGGATGCCTGCTGGTCTCACAGGGCTTCACCCACAGCCTCCCAACTGCAGGCGATACGATGCTGTGGTTTTCATGACATAGCTGCAAGCAAGGGTCTTCTTAGTCAGTGGTCAAAAAGAAGAAAAAGAAAACTACTATTTTCAGGATCAGCAGTGAGGAAGGGATGATCTTCTCCCTGGATTCCAGACAGGAAGAGGAAGTTACCTGGTTCCCAGGGGAGAGCTGGGAGTTGGGGCAGCAGCCACTGTGCTGGAGGGGAGGGGAGAGAAAAGCTGGCCGGGTTAGCCAGGAGCAACTTCATCCCACTCTTGGGTGTTCTCACCAGGCTGCAGAAGAGCGGCCACAAAAGCAAAAGGGGGAAGTTGGCCATTTGCATCAGCTCTGTCTGCAGCTGGGGACGGCCAACAGCAGGATCTGAACTTGGCATCTGTGTGGATGCTCACAGAAACTTACACAGGACATGATGTGTGTGTGCCTCTGTGAGTGTTTTCTAAGAAAAGGCTTCTGTTTTGCATCAGTGTCCTGAGGATTAAAGACGAAACTGGCCCCAAGCAATGTGTGCTCAAAGATGAACACCTATTTGTCACCTAAACATCTTGTCCCATCAGATTTGTTTAACTGAACGCAACAGGACTCAGCTAAAGCAAATTGCAGACGTCAATGACATTTCTCCTCTGTGCTCAGTCCAGGGGTGTAAATTCCCCATGTTCAGGTGACCTGAGCACATTTAATTGTCACCAACCAGTTTTGTTTTGTACCCCAGCTCAGAGATTTTCCTCCCTCTCCCCACTCCCACAGGGGTTTTCTTGGATCCCCCACATCTCTGTTCTTTCCTTCTGCCCTGTACACCCAGACCTGAATCCATTTTTCCTGTCTCATTCCATCTTTGACTTCCAAAGTTTGAGGAACTGTGATCTTAGTCTTGGGTATCCCAGGTGGCGCTAGTGCTAAAGAACCCGCCTGCCAGTGCAAGAGACAGAGGAGACTGGGGTTTGATCCCTGGGTTGGGAAGAACCTCTGGAGGAGAGAATGGCAACCCACTCCAGTATTCTTGCCTGGAGAATCCCATGGACTGAGGAGCCTAGTGGGCTACTGACCATTGGTTCGCACAGGGTCTGATACGACTGAAGTGACTTAGCACACACAATGTTAGTTTTGTGACAGCCTTCTAGATCCTAGTTACTTGTCACCCTCAGCATTCTGGGCTGAACTTCCAAGGTCATGGGTAAAGGGGCACTGCCTAAGTCAGCTTTTCCTCCCCGGGGGCAGACCAACTCGTGTTTCAGAAGAGTCACGAGGAGGACACATTGTTTTAGAGAAAACCATTAGCCTCAACTCTATTTATTGATGCTACCCTCTAAAGAACAGGAGACAACTGCCTAACTAGTTCTAGAAGTGAGAGAGAAGAAATCCTAAATATTCTCATTTTACATAAGCTGCTTATTAGGCAAGTCTAATTCCTACATGGCACAATAATGGTGGGTCATTAAGTGGGTCAGTTTCTTTTTCTTTCAAAGCTGAACTTTTTATTCAGGTATGTCAGCCTTGAAAGCTTGCTGATTCTGGGGCAGGACTGTCTGCTTTCAATTTAGGGGAAAAAAAAATCATTAGAGGAGAATGTTGGCCTAGACAAGGAAGCCAAGGAGGGGAGAGGAGCCAAGTGGGCCAGAGACCTCTGCATCCTTCATGATTGACTGTATGACCTTAGGCGGGTCAGTTTACCTCTCTGGGCTTCCCCTCTCCTCCCCAGGGCAGGATGCACTGGGTACTGATTTTAAAATTTCTTTTTCTTTAAGCAGTATCCCCCTTTCTTCCCCCCGCCCCATAGAAAACAAATATGAAAACTCAAAATATAAATCAGGTGAAAGAGGAACTGTATTCCCCCTTACTAAAGAGGAACTCAAAAGGCTGCCTTTGAGGTGTCGTCACAGAACCCTGGGATTCTTTGCTCATCCTAGGATCTGTGACATGGTCAGAACAGAGCAGGGCTAAGAAGCACCTCCATGCACCCCTCAGCTTTGAAGCGAGGGCCCAGAGTTTAACATCCACTTGGAGGGAACATTCATAAGTGAATCTGGACAAGACCCTGAAGCCCCCCTGCTAAAAAACAGGTGGAGGAAAAACATTTCATTCTGAACGCCTGATGGTAGTGGTTAAGATGCATACTTGGAGTTCTCAAAAAAAAAAAAAAAATCAGTTCAAGGATGTTATTTCAAATCTACCTCTCTAGATTGTTGGATGGGATTAAATGAATTGACTCAGTTGTGTCCCAGTTTTAAAAGAGGCAGTTTTGAAACCTGTGGTCCCTCAAGCTGTAAAATACTAAGCCATTCATTTGTCCTAAGGACACGGCAGCCTCTGAATTCAAGAATACCACAGGAATATCACACCACTGCAAATTACTAGGTGGTGGTGAGTCTTAAAAAAAAAAAAAAGAAATAGAAACAAAAGCACTGCTCTGTTTTTGAGATGCACATTTGATATGAGCTAATCAAATAGTTTTTGAGATTACTTTCCTGGAGGCAGAATTATTCTGCCCAGCTAGCCCTTCAGTTTCCCCCCTTTGTTGTACCTATCTATGTATAAACACAAGGCCCATATAGTGGATTTTTTTCTCCTCTCAGTTAAGTTTCTGAAGACAAGGCCTTTTTGTCATGGGTAAATGCAGGGCCAGTCAACCTTACAAAAGGAGTCATTTAATGCTCAATTTCCCCAACTTTCCTATAATTAAAAACTTCTAACCTCAAATGCCATTACTCTGTTCTAGATTGTTTTCTTTCACCCTCCCCCCAACAAATGTTTAAATTATCTCTACTCTGGAGGATTCCCTTTTCTCCAATCTGACCTTGAAAACAGAGAGGCTCCCCTAAACTATTTTACATGCCCTTAACTATTTTAAAATCAAGGCCCTCGACCTTTTCACAACACTCTTCTTGTCTGACACACCAAGTGCTCCTCTGAAAGCCCAGAAGAGGTAAAGGGTCTGAAGGGTTGGGAAGGGGAGGGAGGGATGTACTATATATTTGGCATCAGTTCAGAAATTCAGAAAATGTTTGTGCAACCACTCCCCCAGCCAGGATCCACCGCACCCCCTGCCTTCCAGCACATTAATAAAAAAAGATGTGAGCGGACGAAATTGGAGAGCCCGGGAGGGACACCTAAGGCGGTCATAATTATGTGCCCAGAGAAGCCCACAGAACAGCATCCCTCAGGTCCAGCCCTCATCCTCCCCCTCGGACATCCAAAGTTTGGGAGCAGGACCTCTCTCGCCCTCACCCCCACCCCCCAGAGTAGCCGGTCAGACGTGTGGCAGCACCGCCCACTAACGGCTAGTGTGACACAAACGGAAGGACTGACATAACCTCTGCACGTTGGGGTGACAGCGTTATGCACCTTAAGAATCATATATGTTTTTTGTTAAAAAAAAAAAAAAAAAGGTACCACGAGCGCACAGGCCTGGAATACATTAACTTGTGAATTGAATGCAACACGCCCTACGAGAGTCTCCCTCCCTCGCTCTGAAACAAAAAGAAGCGGTGGGGGGTGGGGGGAAGGGGGAGAAGGCACTTTACCATCCTGTCCTGAGCTCTCCAGATACTCCGTCAGGTCACAGCCGAAGGCGCTGGCGGCTCCCTTTCGTTTCAGCTTCTGCTTGGCACCCTTGTTCTTCATGAGTTAGTCCCAAAGAGGTTGCCCCTCCGTCTCGCCCTCCCCTCTCTGCTTGGCACCGCGCCGACGATGGTCTCCGGTGGGGAGGTTAGATCAGTGGCTGCGGCGCGGCGCTGGGGGGCCGCATGGGCGTGGGGAAGCGCCTGGGCCCCGGGGCAGCGCGCATGGAGCCCGCGGGGCGCGGAGCCCGGCGCGGGCGCGGAGCCTGAACTCCACGGCGCGCTCCTCCAGGGCCGCGGTGCCGCAGGCCGTGCGGAGCTGGCAGCGGCGGCGGGCCGGCGCACGGGGAGTGCCACTTCCTCGCTTGGAGTCCCCGGGACTTTCACGGCCTCCCGCGGTGTCTTCTTCGGGTGTTTTCCTCCCCTTCGGAGGGAGGGCGAGCTCTCCGGAGTCCGCCTTCTCGAAGCCCGGGGAGTGGCCGAGAGCGCTGGGCAGCCGGCGGCGGCGAGGGGCGCGGAGACCGCCCGGGGGGGCTGCCGTGGGTCCTCCGCCCGGCGCGCGCTGTCCTGTCTTCAGACGGCTTGGGTAGGACGAAAAGCCAGCATCCTGTCTCTCTCGCCCGCCCTCACGCCTTCCTTTTTTCCTGTCTTACAAATCCTAGGATCATCCAGCTCAGGAAATGCTGGAAGGAAGTTAGCTAGGGAGGGGGGCGGAGGGTGGAAATTTTTGGCAGCTCCGCTCTGGTGTGTGTATGGAGCCGGAGGAAGTAGGTGGGTGGGTTGAGGAGGACCGGGTGGGGGAGAGAACGCGCTCTTAGGAGAGCTGCTCGGCGGCTCTGGAGATAACTGGGCGGCTCGGAGGAAATCGCCGCGCTCCTAGGAGCACCCGCAGCCCGAACCGCCCGCTTCCTGCCCCACCGACGGGCTTTGAAGACGCCGGAGGAGGCGCGCTGGCTTTCTGGTTGGAGGGGGCTAGGTGGGACCGAAAAAAATGTCCTGCCTTGTTTTTATCTTCATTGTCATCATCTCTTTGACACTTTCTATTTCGGTGCCTGTCTCCTCCTACATAAACACTTCAGGAGTAATGACAGAAACAAAGACAGGGATTCCAGCGGAGAAACCTGACGGAAAGCGGTTTTCCGTCTGCCACTCCCACCCTCCTCTGCCGGCGCCCAGGTACCCCCAACCCAGCTAAGTCCCTCCCAAGCGGAGGGAGGAATGGAGGTTGTCGCTTTGCAACCACTGTTGAGGAAATCAGATTTCTGGTTAGAGATTCAAGCATACCACACACACACAGAGGCGTTATTGCAAAGTTTGCTAAATGGAAGTGATTTTGGGGGGCAGTCTCGGATTTAAGGTGACTCAGATATTCTAACCTAATATGGAGAAAGCAGTCTCCCAGGTTATTTCATAATTTGTCTCACGGTTTTCTTCTCTATTTAATTTGAAATTCTTTGACTTCTGTGTATTCAGCACACGGTAAGCACTCAAATTCTTATTATTTAATCATCTGAGGATTAGATTAGACTTCCTGTGTAAATTCAAATCCATATATAGACTTGAAGGGTAGGAACATTCATACAGCTCAGAAGGCTGGAAAAACTTTAGGTATAGTATTTTAGTTACTAGATCCCTTTACAGTCTCTTATCTTCCTATGTATCACCAAGATAGTTTATGAACTTTGACCCTTGACCTTCTCTCTTTGTCAGAGTTTACAATTGATAGCCTGCCTGCCAAATCTGGCCCACAGATGTGTTTGGTTTAGCACATGCCATGTTTTAAAGTTTTAAAAAATTGTCAACATTAAAGAGTTAATATTTTCCATATATGAGATCTGGATTTCTGGCTTCCCCTGCAGAAATTGAAGATCTGGTACCATCAAAAGTGCATTCCCACATAGCAGGGACTTCTGAAGCCAAGCTGTACCAACCCCCATGGACCACCACCCTGTTTAGAGAGATCAGTTGTCCAGTTTCAAAGCCAACGCTGCCTGTCGTCCCCACTTTACAGCTGCCTGGCCTCTGGAGCCACTGGAGTTTGCGCCCCAAGCTCTGTGTGTGATCTTTCCTTCCATTTTCCATCAGGCTCTCAGTGACACCAGCATTGTGCCAGTCATCTTGGTGAGACATCTTCAAGTAACCCCTGACTCATTTCTCTCTTTCCGCCCCCACCTCCAGTCTAATCCCGCCCAGACTGATGAGTCCTTCAAAATGCCTGTCCTCTGGACTTCTTCCTTCCAGGCCCATTCAGTGAGGACCATTCACTCCTAAATTATTAGAATAACTTCTAGTGGGGTTTGCTGAGTGTGGTCTCTTTCCACTTCATCCTGTGCATTAAAGGCCTGTTGAATCTTCCTGGACTGTTGCTGTTGTCGTTTGCCTGCTTTGCTCAAAATTTGCCAATGACTCCCTATTTTTTCTATTTCCAGGACAGCGATTTCTATGCTTCTTATAAGCTACTTAGAGACTATTTGGTAGGGTATTTAGTATAATGACTTGTTCCTTTATTTATAGAGAAGCATCTCCACATGAGACTATAATTATTACTATTAATATTTATTTAGGAGTTTACTGTATCAAAGACCTCCATATCTGACCTACAGTGTATTTTTATCATCTTGACAGCAAAGGAGAGATGCTGAAGGGTTGTTCTTTTCCTGAGTCCAGCCCCTAACACAAGTTTTGGAATAAATTGTCAAGTCCTGTGAATTATCTTTCTAAAGTTTTAAAAATACTCTTTTTAACTTTTTATGTTGAAATAATTTCAGCTTATAAAGAATTCTACACAAAATAGTCAAGGAATTCCTATATAACCTTCATTCAGCTTTCCCAAATATTAGTGTCATACAACTGGAGTATAAAGTTAGGAAATTTATATTGATACAGTAATATTGACTTTAATATCAATTAATTTTTAATTGTATAATTTTTTTATTAAATATGATCTTTCTGACAGTAAAGTTCACCAGTTAAATAAACAGTAATTTACAAATAATTCTAAAACACTTCCTATGATAATATTAGCTATGTACCAGATCCCATTAAGCACCATCAAACCCAGCAGGTATAGGTTGTCACAAAGCAAGTTTTCCTAGATGAACCATAAAGCTAATGACTGACTCAGCCCAAAGATTCTTCTGTGCTTTACTGAGGACCCCCCCAAAGGGACTCCACAAGCACAGAATTTTCCTTCTGGAACAGCCTGAGAACTTTCCACCCCTGCTTCATGATAAGCTGGGTTTGTGGATTGTTTAGGATTCAGGGTCAAGGTAATACTGAGCACTGGACAAGGCGTCCATTATGTCTGGACAAACTGAACAAAACCTTATTTGAAATGTGTACATGGTGATTCTCTGTCTCTGTTTGATAGCTCTTAACTGTCTACGCCTCATGGTGGGAAGAACTCACAATTTATTAGGTTGGAGAATGAAGCTACATGGTGACAGGCTGACCCAGGGAGCTAGAAAGTCATCCTCTCCCCATTTGCTCTCTCCCCAGTGGTGAGCAAGCCCTGTAATAGGTGCTGAATTTACAGCCAGCCCTTGTTCTGGACATTCTCCATGTTTCTTTCTCTTCGCATTGTTCTTTTCCTCCTTCCTTACTCTAAGATACGTAGGTTTTTGTGGATCTGTGGAAGGAAGTCAGATTTGGGTTCCAATGAGTTTTCCCACTGGACTAAGTATTTCCCAGAAAGCAAGTTACAAGGAGACAGTGTAGGAATGTTAACAGGAAGACTAATTAAGCTATTTAGTGATCATATAAGTTATGTTTTTAGCAGATTATCATAATGTAAAAAGCATTTTGCTCACATATAACTCCCAAGGAAGAGTTTTGTCCTTTTCTACGATTTATCTTGGGCTTCCCAGGTGGCACAGTGGTAAAGAAACCACCTGCCAACACAGGAGATGCAAGAGACATGGCTTTGATCCCTGGGTTACAGTCCACTGGGTTGCAAAGGGTTGGACACAACTGAGTGACTGAGCACTTGTGATTTATCTTATCTGCAGTTGGTTAAGACTGATGCTTATCAAACTGTGCCATCTGCTTTGACTCACCAAGTTTGGAAGCAATCTTCTCTGCTGTGTATAAATAGATGAGAGTGCAAGTGAGTGAGTATTAGAAGTGAGTATTAACAGTCACTGAGGGTGAGTATTAGAAGATTTTTAAAAATTGAAGTCTAGTTGATTTACAATGTTGTTTTAATTTCAGCTATACAGCAGAGTAATTCAGTTATACATACACACATTATTTTTTAAGATTCTTTTCCATTGTGGTATATCACAGGATATTGAATACAGTTCCCTGTGCTGCACAGTAGGACCTTATGGTTTTTTATTATTTATATAATAGTTTGCATCAGCTAATCCCAAACCCCCACTCCATCCCTCCCCCACTCCACCCAGTACTGGGAGATTTTAATGTCACCTGTGATTTAGTCTTTCTTTTACCCAGGTGGCCCATAAAACTAGAGTTGTGTACTCAGTTACTCAGTTGTGTCCAACTCCTTGCAAGCCCATAGACTGTAGCCTACCAGGCTCCTCTGTCCGTAGGATTTTCCAGGCAAGAATATTGGAGTGGGTTGGCATTTCCTTCTCCAGGGGAAAAAAACTAAGAGTTAGAAATCAGCAGTTTTAGAGCTCTCCCTCCTATCCTCATGCTCAACCAATTAAATATTCATATAATTCCTTGTTCATGGGCTCTGGTTAATATGCTCTGAATTCTTTGTTCTAGGGTACAAGTGTTAGCTCATCTTTCTGCTAGGTACATTTTCTCTCCCACTTTCTTCTCCCCCTTTCCAGGTTAAGGATTGGGACTTCCCTGGCAGTCCTTGCTTCCAGTTCAAGGGGCACAGGTTCCACCCCTGGTCACGGAACTAAGGTCCTGCATGCCATGCAGCACAGCCAAAAATACAGAATAAAAAATAAAGATGCTAGTGTTGTCATGACTGTTGGGTGTGGTGGGCTAAATTGTGCCCCCCTCCACATTCATATGTTGAAGTCCCAATCCCTAGTCCCTCAGAATCTGACTGTATTTGGAGATAAGCCCTTTAAAGATGTGGTTAAGTTAAAATGGGACTTCCCTGATGGCTCAGATGGTAAAAGCCTCTGCCTGCAATGTTGGAGACCCGGGTTTGATCCCTGGGTCGGGAAGATCCCCCTGGAGAAGGAAATGGCAACCCACTCCAGTACTCTTGCCTGGAAAATCCCATAGATGAATGGAGGAGCCTGGTAGGCTACAGTCCATGGGGTCGCAAAGAGTCGGACACAAAGGAAGCTATTTGATTTGGCCATGATCCAATTTGAGTGGCTTCCTTGTGAGAAGAGATTAGGACACTGAGACCAGCAATGTGTACCACAAAAAAAAGACCATGTGAGGAAACAGTGAGAAGGTGGTCTTCTGCAAGGCAGGGAGAAAGGCCTCAGGAGAAACCAAACCTGCTGACACCTTGATCTTGGACTTCCAGCCTCCAAAACTGTGAGAAACTAAATTTCTGTTATTTAAGCCACCTTCTGTATGGTATTTTGATATGACAGCCCTAGCAGACTGATAATGTAATATTCAGAGAGGTTCTTCCATGAGAAAGGTCTGAGCCCAACCACCCCTGAGTGTCTGAAGCCAATAAAGGATGAGGATGGCCAGAGCAAAAGGGCTTCTAGAAAGTTTTGTACCCCAAACTCTGTTATTGCACCCCCCTGTGCTATGGGGATGTATTCCCAGATGTAGGTTATAATGCAAATTGTTGCTTCTAATTGTCCAAGTGAGATTGGATAGACATCTTTGGTGGGGTTGAGGAAGATCCACATTACCAGTCTCTATTAAAATAAGGGGGCTTCCCTGGTAGCTTAGCAGTAAAGAATCCATCTGCAATGCAGGAGATGTGGGTTTGGTCCCTGGGTGGGGAAGATCCCCTGGAGAAGAAAATTGCAACCCATTCCCAGTATTCTTGTGTGGGAAATCCCATGGGTAGAGGAGCCTAGTGGGCTATAGTCCATGAGGTCACAAAAGAGTCAGACATAACTTAGCAACTAAACAACAGCAACAATAATCAAACAGGACAGAGTGGAGGAGAGAAGGAATGAGAACTAGAATAAGTCTTCCCAGCCTAAAGTAGGAATAACTTTTAGCATGCAAGTGAACATCCTGAAACATGGCAGCTGACCTCCCATAGTTCCATCACCTCTGCAACCAGAAAAGCCAGTTTTGCATCTAAATGGGCTTCTAAGAACAAGCAGATGAGGTGATATGAATGGAGGAAGGAGGTCCATTAAATGGTCCCACTCCCAGCTTAAAAGTTGAAAGATAGACATAGTTATTATTATAAATGATATTCTCTCTCCCTTTCTTCGTCTCTGAAGTATTGGGTGATTTAGTTCCCTTTTAGTTCCTAGAGTTGCTGAACTGTATTGCTCAGGACAAAATAAATATATAAACAAGAAAACACTGGGGAGCACAGCTTTATAGTCACTTTCCCAGCTGAGAGTGTGATTCAGTTGCTTCCCCATCAACTAGGCATTTTGGAGTAGAAAGGGCAGAAGGTAGGGGACCCCAGCCTCCAGGATCTAATGCCTGATGATCTGAGGAGGACCTGATGTAATAATTATAGAAATAAAATGCACAATAAATGTATTGTGCTTGAATCATCCACAAACCATCCCCTACCCCTGCTCCCTGGTCTATGGGAAAATAGTCTTCCACAAAATGGGTCCCTGATGCCAAAGAGGTTGGAGCATTGCCAGAAGGTGAGGGGATAATGAGAAAGAAGTAGACTTTACCCTTACCAGCCCCCAATCTGATAAACTTGGAGTCATCTTAGACTCTACCTTCTCCTACAGCTAGTCTTTTTAATAAAAGTCTGAGGTTCTGAATTAGCAGGTAGGGGCACTGGTCAATGCAATTTTATTTTTCAAAAAGTAAGACTTTCTCTTTTATAACCGTTCTGTCTCCTCCAGCTCCATCCAGAGCAGCCCAGGATGGGAGGAGAAACAGGCACAAACCCAGACGGGCTCCCTTCCTGGCCAAGGGGCCCTCCCATCTCGTCTAAGTACCAAACGCCCCTTTCCCAGCCTCACTCAAGATCTCACACAGGAATGACTTGAGGGTTTCTCCCAAAGTCCTGATCCCAAGCTGTCCCCACAACCCCGAACTGATGTATGGGCTTCACCGGCAGAGCTTCAGTTATATAAAAAAGAAAGTCTTACTTAGAAAAAAAAAAATTACATTGATCAGTGCCCCTCCCTGCTAATTCAGAACCTCAGACTTTTATTTAAAAGATTAGCTGCAGGAGAAGGTAGAGTCCAAGATGATTCCCAAGTTTATCAGATTAGGGGCTGGTAAGGGTAAAGGCTATTTTTCAGAGAAAGATTAAACATAATTGTCAAGGGCCATGTCAGAGCTTTCAGGAGGAAAAGCCCTTTGATGCAGGACTGGGTAGAAGTTAAAACTAGAGATTAGATGAGATATTTGCACACAGTTATTTGAAATTATTTGAGAAATAAGTTTTCCTCCTCCAATATTTTAGTTACATTCTAATTTCTTTGCAATGAATGTCATTCAAAAACAAGAGGTTTGGAGATCTTTTGTGTCCTGCGCAGTGTTTTAAAAACCATATCTGACCCATAATGCAGTGTGGCACTAAATGAATCTTCCATGTTTCAGAAGGATGAACAAACCAGGCAGCACAAGACCCTCTTGTCCCGCTCCACATAGGCACTGGACGCTGCCAAACAGCAGCGGGAAACTTCCTTCCTAGAGTCACAAGCAGAGAAAAGACTTCACAAGGCCAGAGGGAGGGCCAAGTGCCCTGGGCTGAATCACTATTATACTGACTTCCAACTTTCTGCAGGGTCTGGCCCTCGTTTCTTTCTCTCTCTCTCTTTTTTTAAAGTTATTTTATATTGGAGTATACTTAATTTACAATGTAGTGTTAGTCTCAGGTGTACAGCAAAGTGATTCAATTATACATATATCTACTCTTTTTCAAATTCTTTTCCCATTTAGGTTATTACAGAATATTGAGTAGGGTTCCCCATGCGATAGATGGGTCCTTGTTGATGATTTCATATAGAGTAGTGGCCTTCGTTTCTAAGTCTGAATTTCACTCCATTTGGATGGAGGTATCTGTTTAGTGTCCCAGAGGGACAGATGTCTGGGTTGGGAGGCGTTGCTGGAAGCGGCAGCCCCTGGAGGCCTGGCTGGGTTTGCCCTAAGAACCTAGCAGTAGGTTCTTCGGTCCCTCATAGCGACTGGGTTTAGGGTCCTTTTCTCACTTCCTGCTCTGTACCTTGGGAGTTCCTCAACAGACTGAACAGAGACTTTGGGAAGGAAAAACTAGACTCCTCAGAATTCGGGAACCCTCGGGAGAGGCGATGACTTGGCTATCTGGCTGATTTCATGAGTCTTGGTGTCTTGTTCGGTTTTGCTGCCTCTCATTCTGCCTCTGCTTCCCGCTTTGCTCTGTTCTGCACCCCTTTGGGAACACTGCCTTCTTTCAGTAAAAGGAGCAGAGATGTGGTTCCAGCTCCATCCATCTCCCCCAGGGTCTCTGACTACTGAAACAAGGGGTTTTCTTAGGTGGGTGGGGATCTGTCTCCGCCCGCGCATTGTGTTCCAGAGTTTCCTGTGCTTTGCCTGTAAGCCTTTACCAATCTGCCAGGAGCCTTTTAACACAAAAGGGAGGAGATGGGGGAAGGGAGTTCTGAGGAAAAACATCCCTATAAATAGCCCTGTTGAACAAAATTGTTTTCCCCATACACAGTTGTTGTCAGGCCCCCGACACCCCGTGATCTCCCTCCGCACTCTCCTCCGTGTCCATTCCAGCCCTCCTCAACACGCTCGGTGCTCCTACTCAGTCCTCTCTGGATGAGCATGTTCCAGAGGCACGGGAGAGAAGCTTCAGGTTCCCCATGGGCTCCTCACCAGCTCTGTGTGCCTGGGCTGTGGGCTGGGTCTAACCTGGACTGGACAAATTACTTCACCTCTCTGAGCCTCAGTTCCTCCACCTGTTAAATCAAGGAGATAATTACCGTGTAGGGTTGTTGTGAGGATTAAGTAAGGTAGGGAAATAGCCTAGAACTTAGCCTTTGTCTAGGCCGGTGCATAATACACAAAGGAGAGTGAATTTTTTTAAAAAATTGAGGTATAGTTGATTTACAATATTGTGTTATTTCAGTTCAGTTCAGTTCAGTTGCTCAGTCATGTCCAGCTCTTTGCGACCCCATGAACCGCAGCACACCAGGCCTTCCTGTCCATCACCAACTCCTGGAGTCCACCCAAACCCATGTCCATCAAGTCGGTGATGCCACCCAGCCATCTCATCCTCTGTCTTCCCCTTCTCCTCCTGCCCCCAATCCTTCCCAGCATCAGGGTCTTTTCCAATGAGTCAGCTCTTCGCATGAGGTGGCCAAAGTATTGGAGTTTCAGCTTCAACATCAGTCCTTCCAATGAACACCCAGGACTGATCTCCTTTAGGATCGACTTGTTGGATCTCCTTGCAGTCTGAGGGACTCTCAAGAGTCTACTCCAACACCATAGTTCAAAAGCATCAATTCTTCAGTGCTGTGTTATTTCAGGTGTACATGTATATTCACGTGGGTGCATGCGTGCTAAGTCACTTCAGTTGAGTCCTACTCTTTGTGACCCTATGGACTGTAGCCCACCAGGCTCCTCTGTTCAAGGGCTTGTTCGGGTAAGAATACTGGCATGGGTTGCCGTGCTCCAATCTGTGTCTTCTGCAACTCCTGCCTCGGAGGCAGATTCTTTACTGCTGGGCAAACAGGGAAGCCCATATGTGCACACACATACACACACACACACACATATATATACTGAATCTTTCAGATTTTTTTCTCTTACAGGTTATTACAAAATATTGCGTATAGTTCCCTGTGTTATACAGTAGGTTCCTCTTGGTTATCTATTTTATATATAGTAGTGTGTTTATGTTATTCCCGAACTCCTAATTTATCCCTCCTTCCTCTTTCCTCTTTGGTAGCCATAAGTTTGTTTTCTATGTCTTTGACTCTCCTTTCTGTTTGTAAATAAGTTCATTTGTATCTTTTTTTAGACCCCACATATAAGCAGCATCATATGATCTTTGTCTGGTTTACTTCACTTAGTATGACAATCTATGTTGTCTCCATGTTGCTGTAAATGGCATCATTTCATTCTTTTGTATGACTGAGTAACATTCCATTGTTGAGAATAATATTTATTATCTTCTCATTGAGCAATATTTCTATTTCCTCCACTATTGTACAGTTTCTTGGGATTTTTCCTTAGTTTCCCCATCCTGGCCCTTTGCTGTTGTTCAGTTACTCAGTCATGTCCAACTCTTTGCAATCCAATGGACTGCAGCATGCCAGGCCCCCTGTCCCTCACCATCTCCCAAGTTCATGTCCGTTACATCTTATCCTCTGTACCATCTTCTCCTTCTGCCCTCAATCTTTCCCAGCATCAGGGACTTTACCAATTAGTCAGCTGCTCACATCAGATGACCAAAATACTGGAGCTTCAGCTTCAGCATCAGTCCTTCCAGTGATTTTCAGGGTTGATCTCCCTTCACATTCATTGGTTTGATCTCCTTGCTGTCCAAGGGACTTGGAGGAGTCTTCTCCAACACCACAGTTCAAAAGCATCAGTCCTTTGGCCCTCAGCCTTCTTTATGGTGCAACTCTAACATCCATACATGACTACTGGAAAAACCATAGCTTTGACTAAACGGACCTCAGTCGGCAGATGTCTTTGCTTTTGAATATGCTGTCTAGGTTGGTCATAGCTTTTCTTCTAAGGAGCAAATGTCTTTTAATTTCATGGCTGCAGTTACCATCTGCAGTGATTTTGGAGCCCAAGAAAATAAGGTCTGTCGCTGTTTCCATTGTTTCCCCATCTATTTGCCATGAAGTGATGGGATTGGATGCCATGATCTTCATTTTTTGAATGCTGGGTTTTAAGCCAACTTTTTCACTCTCCTCTTTCACTTTCATCAAGAGGCTCTTTAGTTCCTCTTCACTTTCAGCCATAAAGGTGATGTCAATCTTGATTCCAGCTTGTGCTTCATCCAGCTGGACATTTCCCATCATGTACTCTGCATGTAAGTTAAATAAACAGGGTGACAATATACAGCCTTGATGTACTCCTTTCCTAACTTGGAACCAGTCTGTTTGCTCCATATCTAGTTCTAACTATTATTTCTTCATTTGCATACATGTTTCTCAGGACACAGGTAAGGTGGTCTGGCATTCCCATCTCTTGAAGAATTTTCCATAGCTTGTTGTGATCCACATAGTCAAAAGCTTTAGTGTAATCGATGAAGCAAAAGTGGATGTTTTTCTGGAATTCTCATGCTGTTTCTATGATCCAACAGATGTTGGCAATTTGATCTCTGGTTCTTCTGCCTTTTCTAAATCCAGCTTGAACATCTGGAAGTTCTTGGTTCACATAAAATACTGTTGAAGCCTAGCTTGGAGAATTGAGCATTACTTTGCTAGAGCGTGAAGTGAGTGCAATTGTGAGGTAGTTTGAACATTCTTTGGCATTGCTTTTCTTTGGGATTGGAATGAAAACTGACCTTTTCCAGTCCTGTGACCACTGCTGAGTTTTCCAAATTTCCTGTCCCCTTGTCCCATATAAAACACAATTATCCTGAGAAACCTGTATGAGGGTCAATAAGCCAGTAAGAACCCTGTAGGGAACAGCTGATTGGCTCAAGTTTGAGAAAGGAGTACAACAGGGCAGTCTGCTGTCACCCTGTTTGTTTACCCTACGTGCTGAGCACATCATGAGAAATGCCAGGCTGGATGAGTTACAAGCTGGAATCAAGATAGGCAGGAGAAACATCAACAACTTCAGATATGTGGGTGATACCACTCTAATGGCAGAAAGAGAAGAGGAACTAAAGAGCCTCTTGATGTGGGTGGAGGAGAGTGAAAGAGCCAGCTTAAAACTAAATATTAAAAAAAAACTAAGATCATGGCATCTGGCCCCATTACTTCACAGCAAGTGGAAGGGGAAAAGGTGGAAGTAGTGACAGATTTCCTCTTCTTGGGCTCTAAAATCACTGCAGATGGTGACTGCAGCCATGAAATCAGAAGTTTGTTTCTCGGAGGGAAGCTATCACAAACCTAGATGGTGTGTTGAAAAGCAGAGACATTAGTCTGCCAACAAAGATCCATATAGTTAAGACTATGGTCTTCCCAGTTGTCACGTATGGTTGTGAGAGCTGGACCATAAAGAAGGTAGAACACAAAAGCATTGATGCCTTTGAACTGTGGTGCTAGAGAAGACTCCTTCAAGTCCCTTGGAAAGCAAGGAGATCAAACCAGTCAATCTTAAGGGAGATCAACCCTGAATATTCACTGAAAGGACTGATGCTGAAGCTGAAGCTCCAGTATTTTGGTCATCTGATGTGAACAGCTGACTAATTGGAAAAATCCCTGATGCTGGGAAAGATTGAGGGCAGAAGGAGAACAGGGTGCAGAGGATGAGATGACTGGATGGCATCACTGATGCAATGGACATGAACTTGGCAAACTTTGGGAGATGGTGAGGGACTGGGGGCCCTGGCATGCTTCAGTCCATGGGGTTGCAGAGTTGGACATGATTGGGCAACTGAACAACAACAAGTTTATTTATTTTCATTTAATATCTTACATTGGTTTGAATTCCCACATGGTTTGAGATGATTTACTTTACATTTAAATGTTTAGAACCTGGAAACATTTTCAGAAAAAGTAAGATAGCCTCTCATTAAATTGCCTTCTGATACAGAAGATATATTGCCCTCAGAGGGGAATTGGGAAAGCAGTTTTGATTATGGCTCACACTTTTCTTACATTTCCAGTATCCCCAGAGCTGTTTTCCCTCCTCTCTTGAAAGCAAATATGCAGAAATTAGTTTGAGGACAGGAATTATCACAGGTTACAGATACAAGTTACCTCAACATATAATTGTATCCTTCAAATTGTAAACATTTTTAAGTTGGACAATATATTCCTATTGTTTTTCATTATACCTTTTGGAAATGTTTCCAAGGTTGTGAAGGTTGGTGGTGGTGGGGAAATGGTACCAGTTTGTAATAAGAATTGCATTTGAAAAATATTGTATATATTTCAGGGAACATTCTGCTTTTCTCAATCCTCAATACACAATTATTTAATTCTCCATGCGGATCCTAAAAGAACCTAGTCAAACGCACACAAATCTCATTTAATCGAGTACTATTTTTCAAAGTAAGATTGTGTGTGTATCTGTCTATTTAGCTCCCATCAAGTTAATTTCATGGCAAGTCCTTTCAGATCTTGTGGGACCTGATTATTTAAAGCAGCTGCAGATTTCTGTTCTTAATTCTGTGTATTTCAAACTTTTAAAATTGAATATCTATTTGTGGTGTCTTAAAACCTTTCAGATTATCATGCACATACCTGGATTTAGTCTTAAAATATCCTCCCTAAACCCCTGCATTTCCCAGACAGTCCTGATTTCAAGTATTCTGCCCCTTTGTCAAATAACATGTCAAAGGCTGTATATTGATCTTTGCTTTAGAATCTACGGCCAGTGTTATAGGTTGAATTGTGTCCCCCCAGATTTGTATATTGAAGTTCTAACTCCAGTATTTCAGAACTGGAACTTCCTTTGGAAGTAGGGTGGTTGTGATGCAATGAATTAAGATGTGATCAAACTGGAGTAGAATGGGTCCTTCATCCAAGATGAAAGATATCTTTAGACAAGGGTAAAATCTAAATACAGACATGCACACAGAACTAATGCCATGCGAAGATAAAGGCAGAGATTGGAGCGATGCTTCTACATACTAAGGAACACCAAGTGATGGCCGGAAATGACCAGGAACTCTGGGAGAGGCATGGAACAAGTTCTTCCTCCCAGCCCTTAGAAGAAACCAACCAGGCCAACACCTTGATCTTAACTTTTACCCTCCAGGACTGTGAGATAATATATTTCTGGTGTTTAAGCCACCCAATTTGTAGTACTTTGTTACAGCTGCCTTAGGAAACTAATATAGCTAATATAGTAAAGAGGCAGAGCTAGGTAGTCCTGCATTGGCAATTGTTACTGTCATGATCAGAGTGGTAAGAGTCTCAGCAAACTCAGAAGTCTCTTGGTGAAAATATCTATATATTTAGCTGGCAGTAACATTGTGTGTGTTTAGTGGCTAAGTTATGTCCGACTCTTTTGTGACCCCATAGACTTTAACCCACCAGGCTCTTCTGTCCATGGAATTCTCCAGGCAAGAATACTGGAGTGGGTTGCCATTTCCTTCTCCAAGGGATCTTCCTGACCCAGGGATCAAACCCACATCTGTGTTGCAGGCATATTCTTTATCACTGAGTCCAGCACTTTTATACAATGAATGCTCACTTCAACTGAGGAGTTCCAATGGAGGTTAAGAAGAATAGTTACAAAAGGAGACAGGATTACACCTGATGTATAGGATGGGTGGGATATGGGAGATGGGGAGGGAGACTCCTTTTTGCATACTTTAATGCTGTGAAACATGTTGATGGGGTACCAGAGAAACGCAGCTCTGTGAGGCCACTGTGACTGTGGGGTTACTGTGATGGTGCTGTGGCCTCATGAGTGGGCTGGTCTGGCCCCTCGCTCTTCCATCCCTTCCCACATCTCAACAAGGGGTCCGGGATGAAATTACCTTCCTCAAGGCTGCAAGTTTTAAGAGTCTGCGAAGTCTGTTTACATTCGACTTTTACTCATTATTCAGCCAGTCAAATTTACTGAGTGCTCTCTCCATCCAGATCCTGGGTGTGATGCTGAGGACACAAAGTTGAAAAGACTCCATGCACGCTTTCATGGACCACTCACCTAGTGGCAAGAGAGCCAGACACACTGGTGACTGCAATACCATGAAATAGATGTCACTGTGGGAGCCCTGAAGTCAGAGTGCCCCGACTATCTTAAGGGAGGTCATTCTGGTGGAGGCTTGAAGAGTGACTATTGTTCCTGCAGATAGCAGGGGAGAGGAATTTTCAGGATCACAGGATAGCATTTCCAGAGACACAGACTTGTGTGAGACCAGGACTTGTGTAGCGAGTGGAAAGCTGCACATGGTCGGGTGTGGGAGAGAGCTGTGCTAGTCCGGAATTGATTCTGCAGTGGGAAGTCGCGAAAGAATTTGGAACAAGGCGTTATCAGCCAAGCCTGGCAGAGATGTGGGAGTCAAGACAGGGAGAGAGGAGGAACGGCAGACTAGTGGGAGGGGCACCAAAGCATTCTTCCTTGCCTACTCGTTCACCCTACAGCAAGGTGGGAGATGCATCCTGGTTAATGCCTAGTTTCTGCAGTTAAACCACATGGGGTCAGATCCTGGCCTCATCACTTGCTTTATTCCCACAGTTAGTTCATCCTGAACCTAAATGTGAAACCAGATGATCTAGTAACGGAATTTAATTTATCTGCATTAATGGAACATCTTGCATGAAAAATAGGTCACAGTAGATTTTAGAAACTGAGGATCTTTAAGTTTAGCCTCTATCCCTGGGAATTGTTTGTAAGAACATCATCACAAAGTTAATTTGCCTGCTCCTTAAACCGTGTATTGTATTGTGGCCTTAGAGGAATTTGGCTTGAACTATTAAAATGCCCTGAAGGGGCATCCTAGTAGCCGTTAATGTCTGAGATGTAGGTTTGCCATCTAGTGGGCATTTGTGAGTGTGTATGCATTAAAGATTGAAGGCAAAAGAAGGGGGCGGCGGAGGATGAGGTGGTTAGATAGCACTTCTGACTCAATGAACATGAATTTGAGCAACCTGCAGAAGATAGTGGAGGACAGAGGAGGCTGGCGTGCTGTAATCCATGGGGTGACAGAGTCGGACATGAATTATCGACTGAACAACAACATACAGCACACATACACACACAGTGTCCATCAGCAGTTCTTAATCTTTCTACCTTACCCTCAATACTTAAAGGTCAAGTGGTATTTTGGACATATCACTATTTGTAAAGTATATTAGTTTATACGTATCAGGGATTTGAGAATGTTTTATGATGTGTGTGCCTGCACAGACAGAGGGGAATAATAGCTTCATATGTAGGTTATTTCAAACTACCCATACTCATATAGATATATACATATATGTGTATAGCTGAATCACTTTGTTATACACCTGAAACTAATACAATATTGTAAATCAATTTCAATTGAAAGAAAAACCAGTGTTTCTTAATGTATATGCTTTACCCAAGGTCTGTTAACCTCAAGCTGTGAACGATAATAAACCTCATTCATTGAAACTATCTCTCCATTTCTTTTCCCCTTCATGTGCTCTGTTAATGATATTATTTCCCATTTATCTTTTGGTTATCATTATAAATTTAAATACCATCCTTAGCCTTTGAATTCTTGCTCCAACAATGTTGACAATAACTCTTGATTCTCTACTAGACAGTAAGAGAGAAATAACATCCTCACACTACTTTTCACCTTTCCCCATCCCCTCACTTCCATCCAACCTCAATCTCTTCCTCTCAATTTTGATCTCTCTTATCTTTACATTTACAACATTAGGGCTTATAGCATTTGCATTTTGTTCTGTAAATATAATTAATTTTTCTGTATTTTATTTATTCTTCAATTCTAAAAATTGAAATCAATAAATTACTTTGTGACTTATAGTTTATGCTTATGCAAATATAATTTGCCAAAGAATTTTGAGTGCAGATTAACATTCAATATCTCTAAATCTGAGCAATTCAAAAAAGAATGAACGAAGCATCAAGGCCAAGTGGATTCTTCTTTCTTACACTATATAACTTGTTCAAATCATATTATATTTCATGTTATCTTTTTAAAAACTTTCTTTTTTTGGTTTTACTTACCGTTTGTAATTGTTCTCTTTCAAAATTATGTTACAGAGTCCTAGGTCCTTTGCATTTTCGTATGATTTCTAGAAATAGCTTTTCGACGCTGAAGGAAAACAATCTGCTGGGATTTTGATTGGAAATGCATCGAATCTAACAGGTCAATTTGAGGAGAAAGAACAGCTTGACAATATTGAGTCTTCTGACCCATGAGCAAACTGTATTTTTATTCATTTAGGCCTCTTGATTTTCTCTCAACAACGTTTTGTTATTTTCAGTGTAAGACCTTTCACATCTTTTGTCACATTTCTCCCTATGAAATGTGAAAATATGAAAGCTTTTCCTCTTTTTGATGTTACTATAGGTGGTATTTTAACATTTCTTAGGTTCCAGTTGTTCATTGCTGGTATACAGAAATTCATTTCTGAACACCGATGTTATTATTCAGTTCAGTTCAGTCACTCAGTTGTGTCCGACTCTTTGCAATCCCATGGACTGCAGCGCCCCAAGCTTCCCTGTCCATCACCAATTCTTGGGGCTTGCTCAAACTCATGTCCATCGAGTTGGTGATGCTTTCCAACCATGTCATCCTCTGTCATCTCTTCTTCTCCTGCCTTCAATCTTTCCCAGCATCAGGGTCGTTTCCAAAGAATCAGTTCTTCACAACAGGTGGTGAGTTTCAGCTTCAATGTCACTCCTTCCAATGAATATTCAGGACTGATTTCCTTTAGGATGGACTGGTTGGATCTCGTTGCAGTCCAAGAGACTCTCAAGAGTCTTCTACACCCCAGTTGAAAAGCATCAATTCTTCTGCTCTCAGTTTTCTTTATAGTCCAGCTCTCACATCCATACATGACCACAGGAAAAACCATAGCTTTGACTAGACAGACCTTTGTTGGCAAAGTAATATCACTGCTTTTTAATATGCTATCTAGGTTGGTCATAACTTTTCTCCCAAGGAGCAAACGTCTTTTACTTTCATGGCTGCAGTCACCATCTGCAATGATTTTGGAGCCCCCCCAAAATAAAGTCTGTCACTGTTTCCCCTGTTTCCCCATCTATTTCCCATGAAGGGATGGGACCAGATGCCATGATCTTCATTTTCTGAATGTTGAGCTTTAAGCCAACTTTTTCACTCTCCTCTTTCACTTTCATCAAGAGGCTTTTTAGTTCCTCTTTACTTTCTGCCACAAGGGTGGTGTCATCTATGGTTCTGAGATTATTGCAAACTTGCTAAACTCATCAGTTTTTGGAGCAATTTGTGTGTTCCACTGGAATTTTTACAGAAACAATCACATCATCTATGGAGATTTTTTCCCCTCCTTTCTTTCCAATCTGGATTCATTTTATTACTTCTTAGAAATACTAATTCATCTGATTTTTCTTTTTGCTAATATGATGAATTACAGTGATTTTTAAGTTACATTGATTGAATGAATGATAGTGATTGATTTTTTTTTATCCCTGAGGTGAATCCCATTTGGTTATGATGTAGTATCCTTTCTACATATAGTTGAATTTGATCGTTAAAATGTTTCAAGTTTTTGTATCTACATACAATATTGACTATAAGTGGTGACAGAAGACATCCCTGTTTTGTTCCTGATCTTAGTGGGAAAGCACTGTCTTTCATCATTGAACTTGTTAGCTATAGACTTTTGTAAATGTTTTTTAGCAGATTGAGGGTGTTCCGTCACATTCCTAGTTTGCTAAGACTGTTTTTTAATCAGTAATGGATATTGGATTTCAAGTGCAGTTTTTGCATCTGTTGAGGTGACTGTGTGTTTTTTCTCCTTTAGTTTGCTAACATAGTGAATTACTATTTTATTTGTTAACATAAAGCAATCCTACATTCTTAGAATAAACTCACCCCTCTTTGTCATGTTGCATTATTCTTTTTATACTGTTGAATTCAATATGCTAAAATTTTGTTTAAAATTTTTGCTTTAGTGTATATTTGAGATATTCTTCTGTTGTTTCATTTGTTGTAATATTTTTATCTGGGTTTTGTATAAGGGCAATGTTGGCCTTATAGAATGAGCTGGGAAGGATTCTCTCTTGAAGTTTTTGGGAAATCTTGTGTAGAATTAGTATTATTATTTCTTCCCAGTTTAAAATTGGTATTAGTACAAATACTAATTTATGTAGAATTTATGTATTATATCTTGAGATCTCTTCAAAAAAATTAGAAATACCAAAGGAACATTTCATGCACAGATGGGCTCAATAAAGGACAGAAATGGTATGGACCTAACAGAAACAGAAAATATTAAGAAGAGGTGGCAAGAATATACAGAATTGTACAAAAAAGATCTTCACTACCTAGATAATCACAATGGTGTGATCACTCACCTAGAGCCAGACATTCTGGAATGGGAACTCAAGTGGGCCTTAGAAAGCATCACTACAAACAAAGCTAGTGGAGGTGATGGGATTCCAGTTGAGCTACTTCAAATCCTAAAAGATGATGTTGTAAAAGTGCTGCATTCAATATGCCAGCAAATTTGGAAAACTCAGCAGTGGCCACTGGACTGGAAAATGTCTGTTTTCATTCCAATTCCAAAGAAAGACAATGCCAAAGAATGCTCAAACTACTGCACAGTTGTACTCATCTCACATGCTAGTAAAGTAATGCTCAAAATTCTCCAAGCCAGGCTTCAGCAATATGTGAACTGTGAACTTCCAGATGTTCAAGCTGGTTTTAGAAAAGGCAGAGGAACCAGAGATCAAATTGCCAACATCAAAAAAGCCAGAGAGTTCCAGAAAAACATCTATTTCTGCTTTATTGACTATGCCAAAGCCTTTGACTGTGTGGATCACAATAAACTGTGGAAAATTCTGAAAGAGATGGACATACCAGACCACCTGACTTGCCTCTTGAGAAACCTGTATGCAGGTCAGGAAGCAACAGTTAGAACTGGACATGGAACAACAGACTGGCTCCAAATAGGAAAAGGAGTACGTCAAGGCTGTATATTGTCACCCTGCTTATTTAACTTCTATGAAGAGTGCATCATGAGAAACGCTGGGCTGGATGATGCACAAGCTGGAATCAAGATTGCTGGGAGAAATATTAGTAACCTCAGATATGCAGATGACACCACTCTTACGGCAGAAAGTGAAGAAGAACTAAAGAGCCTCTTGATGAAAGTAAAAAAGGAGAGTGAAAAAGTTGGCTTAAAACTCAACATTCAGAAAACGAAGATCATGGCATCCGGTCCCATCACTTCATGGGAAATAGATGGGGAAACAGTGACTGACTTTGTTTTTTGGGGCTCCAAAATCACTGCAGATGGTGACTGCAGATATGAAATCAAAAGACGCTTACTCCTTTGAAGGAAAGTTATGACCAACCTAGATGGCATATTAAAAAGCAGAGACATTACTTTGCCAACAAAGGTCCATCTAGTCAAGGCTATGGTTTTTCCTGTGGTCATGTATGGATGTGAGAGTTGGACTATAAAGAAAGCTAAGCACCGAAGAATTGATGCTTTTGAAGTGTGACATTGGAGAAGACTCTTGAGAGTCTCTTGGACTGCAAACAGTTCCACCCAGTCCATCCTAAAGGAGATCAGTCCTGGGTGTTCATTGGCAGGACTGATAATGAAGCTGAAACTCTAATACTTTAGCCATGTGAATGTGAAGAGCTGACTCATTTGAAAAGACCCTGATGCTGGGAAAGATTGAGGGCAGGAGGAGAAGGGGACGACAGAGGAAGAGATGGTTAGATGGCATCACTGACTCAGTGGACATGAGTTTGGGTAAACCCCAGGAATTGGTGATGGACAGGGAGTCCTGCGGTGCTGTAGTCCCTGGGATCGCAAAGAGTTGGACACGACCGAGTGACTGAACTGAACTGAACTGACTGATACATTATTTCTAATCTTGTGGAGAATTAGTATTATATCTTCTAACTAGTGAATCTGGCCCTTGGGTTTTCTATATGGGAAGGCTTTTAAGTACTGTTTCAATATTTTTAGGGGCTTCCTTGGTGGCTCAGATATTAAAGAATTCACCTGCAATGCAGGGAGACCTGGGTTCAATCCCTGAGTCACAGAGCCTCCATGGAGAAGGGAAAGGCTTCCCACTCCAATATTCTTGCCTAGAGAATTCGATGCACAGAGGAGCCTGACGAGTTACGGTCATTAGGGTAGTAAAGAGTTGGATACAACTGAGTGACTAACACTTTCACTTTTTCACTTCCATTTTTTAATAGATACAAAGTTGTTTATGTCAGCCATTTCTTCTGTGGCATTTGTTTATTTTACTTAAGTTGTGAAATTTATTGGCATAAAGTTATTTATAAAAATTTACTTTTATCCTTTTAATACCTATAGTATACATAGTGATGTCACATCTCCAATTCCTTATATTGAGAATTTTTGTCTTTTTTCTTTTTTCTGACTAGAGTTTAACCTCTTGTTTATCTCAAATAACCAGCCTTTGCTTGGATTCTCTGTATTATTTTCTTTTTCTCTATTTCACTGATTTCTGCCTTGATCTTTATTATTTTTTCTTTTGCTTACTTTATACTTTATTTGCTTTTCCTTTTCTAGTTTTGTAAAGTAGAAGCTGAGATTATTGATCTAAGACATTTCTTCATTTCTAATATAGACATTTAGTGGTTAAGTTTTCTGTATTAATGGTATCTACAGATCCTATATATTGTATTTTCATTTCCATTCAGTTTAAAATACTTTTCAATTTCTTTTTTGAATTCTTCTTTGATGTCCCCCTTATTTAGAAGGGTGTTGTTTAGTTTTCAAATACTTAGGGATTTTCCAAGGATCTTTTCATTATTTCTTTCTAGTTTAATTCCTCTTTGGTCAGAGAACATATTTTGTATGACTTGAATCTTATTGAATTTTCTTGTCTGGTTTTAGGGCCCAGACAAGAAAACTGTACTTGAGAGAAATGTGTATTCTCCAGTTGTTGGGTAGAGTGTTTTATAAATGTCGATCAGGTCAAGTAGTTAATAGTGTTGTTCAAATCATCTATATTCTTACTGATTCAATGCAGAACTGGTTTAGCAAATATTGAGAGAAGAGTGTTGAAATCTCTGGCTATAATTGTATTTTATCATTTTCTACTTAATGTATTTTAAAGCACTATATTAGGTTCATAAATGTTTAGGATTGTTATTTCTTCATGATGAATTGACCCCTTTATCCTTTTTTCTTTGATCACATCACAGCACAGCATGTGGGATCTTAGTTTCCTGGCCAGAAATCAAAACTGTGTCCCCTGTATTGGAAGCATGGAGTCTTAACCACTGACTCATCAGGGAAGTCCCAACTCCGTTATCCTTATAATGATAAAATAACTTTCTTTTCCCTGTTACCATTCTTTGCTCTGAAATTTATTTTGTCTGATTCAAAAGTAGCTACTCTTGTTTTCTTTTGACTAGTGTTAACTTGGTGTATCTCTTTCTGTCTTTTAACTTTAACCTATTTATTGGTTTATATTTAAAAATATGCATGCATACTAAGTCATTTCAGTCACTTCCAACTCTTGGCAACTCTATGGACTGTAGCCTGCCAGGCTCCTCTGTCCATGGGATTCTCCCAGCAAGTATACTGGAGTGGGTTACCATGCCCTTCTTCAGGGGATTTTCCTGACTGAGATCAAACCCAGGTCTCTTACCTCTCTTGCATTGGCAGGCAGGTTCTTTACCACTAGCACCACCTAGGAAGCTCATATTTAAATATAAAGATATATAAAACTGCCTACAGTTTATATTTAAAGATAAAGTATATTTGTAGGCAGTCTTATGTTTGTAGACAGCTTATAGTAGAGTCTTGTTTTTTTTTTTTAATTCAACCTGACCATTTCTACTTTTTAATCAAGGTGTTTACACCATTTACATTTAATGTGATTATTAATGTAGATTATTACAGCTAGATTGCTATTTACCCTACCTGTTATTTTTTTTCCCTTTTCATGATTTTTACCTTCTTTTGGACTAATTAAGTTTCTTTTTTAATTTGATTTTATCTCCTTTGTTGCTTTATTAGTTATAATTATTTTGTTATTTTAGTGGTCACTTAAGTATTTATGGGCTTCCTTGACAGCTCAGTTGGTAAAGAATCCGCCTGAAATGCAGGAGACCCTGGTTCAATTCCTGGGTCGGGAAGATCTGCTGGAGAAGGCAAAGGCTACCCACTCCAGTATTCTTAGGGTTCCCTTGTGGCTCAGCTGGTAAAGAATCCATCTGCAATGAGGGAGACCTGGGTTTGATCCCTGGGTTGGGAAGATCCCCTGGGGAAGGGAAGGGCTACCGGTTCCAGTATTCTGGCCTGGAGAATTCCATGGACTGTAGAGTCCGAGGGGTAGCAAAGAGTGAGACATGACTGAGTGACTTTCACTAAGGGTTTATGGTATACATATTTATCTCTTAAAGTCTACCTTAAAGGAATATTATCCCATTTCATGTGTAATCTAAGAAACCTTACAAAAGTATAGTTCATTTATCCCCTTCTGGTCTAGATGCTATTGTTGTCATGTATTTATTTTACTTTTAATCTCTACAAGTTCAGTTTAGATTTTTCTCTGTCATCTTCCATCTCTTTAACTTTTTGAATATATGGAATACAATATAGTAACTGTCTTAATGTTCTTCTGTGCTAATTCTAACACCTGTGTCAGTTTTGACTTTCTTTTGAATAATTATCCTGTCTTCCATCAGTTGTGTATCTTCATGTCTTTTTAAACCTGGCAATTTTTGTTTGGATGCCAAGCATTGTGAATTTTAGCTTATTCAGTGCTGGATATTTTTATAGCTCTATAAATCATCAACTTGTTCTAGGAGAGACACATTACTTGGATAGAGTTTTGTCCTTTTGGTTTTGTTTTTACTATAGAATAGGCAGGTCTGGAGCAGTGCTCATGGTAGAGCTACTTCTTTACTACTGAGCAAAACTTCCCTGAGTACTCTACCCAATACCTTGTGAATTCTGAGTTTTTCCAGTCTGGCTGGTGGAAATAGGTACTATTCTCAGCCCAGTGTGAATGAATAGAATTGTTCCTGCTAATCGTTACAGATGGTTCTTTCCCTGGCTTAGGACAGTTTTCCTATATCAACCCACTGATGATGAACACTTGCGGGGGATTCTTTGCAGACCTCCAGTATTCTGTTTCTGTGTTTCATTTCTTTCTGGATTTCTGTCCGGTGAAATGCAGCTGCTTTGATTTTTCCTGGACTCTATGGTCTATTTCCTCAACTCAGGGAGTCTTCTAGGCTCTCTCTCAGCTTTTCTTTACCTCTGAGATGCTTGGAAACTCTCTCAGGGTAGTAAACTGGGGCAATTGTGGGGCTCATTTTGTTCATTTCCTGTCTCTCAGAGATGACTGTCCTTTGTTGCCTCTTACAGAGTATCTTAAGAACTGTGGTTTATCTATTTTGTCTGTTTCTTTCTTTCTTCTTCTTTTTTTTAATGGATGCTTCAGGTGGTATAGAAATCTGGTTCCTGTTACTTCTTGTTGACTAGAAGGGAAAGTCTAGTCCTTGCTTTTTCTACCTTGAGATTTAATATTTTCTTTTTTTATTTCAACTTAAAAAAAGTTCAAGGCTAAGAAAAGCTGTAAAAATTATTCAAGGAATATCTGTGCACATTTTGTCTAGATTGATCAGTTGTTAACATTTTGCCACACTTATGCCACCCCCTACTTTTTCTCTGTCACTCTCTCACATACACAAATTTTAACTGAGTCATTTGAGAGAAATTGAAGACATCATGATACTTCATCATTAAATAATTTTTAAGAATAAAGTCACTGTCCTGGAGAAAGAGATTCCTCTTACATTGTTGGTGGGAATCTAAGTTAGTGCAGTCATCATGGAAAACAGTATGGAGGTTCCTCAAAAAACTAAAAAATAGAGTTACCATATGATCTAGCACCCCCATTCCTGGTCATACATCCAGTCAAAACTATAATTCAAAAAGATATATGCACCCCTATATTCATATCAGTACTATTCATAATAGCTAAGACATAGAAACAACCTAAGTGTCCATTGACAGATGATTAGATAAGGAAGATATGGTATGTATATACCATGGAATAATGCTCAGCCATATAAAAGAATAAAATAATACATTTGCAGCAATATGGATGGACCTAGAGATTATCATACTAAAGTGAAGTAAGTCAGACAGAAACAAACACCATATGATATAACTTATATGTGGAATCTAAAATATGGCACAAATGAACTTATCTATGAAACAGAAACAGACTCACAGACATAGAGAACCAATTTGTGGTTGTCAAGGGGGAGGGAGGTGGGGGAGGGAAGGATTGGGAGTTTGGGATTAGAAGATGCAAGTTACTATATACAGAATGGAAAACTAATACGGTCCTACTGTGTAAAAGAATAATATTCAATATCCTGTGATAAACCATAATAGAAAAGAGTATGAAAAAGGAGATATATATATATATATATATATATATATGTAAGTTGATTTACAATGTATTAATTTCTGCTGTACAGCAAAGTGATTGTCAGAAATTAATATACTGTAAATCAGCTATACTTCAATAAAATAAAAAAGAATAAACTCATTCTCTTATATAATCACAATAGTCTTTTCCTCCTTCTGGGGAATCTCCCTGACTCAGGGATCAAACCCACATCTCCACAGGGCAGGCAAATTCTTTACCAACTGCGCCACCTGGGAAGCCTGTAACCACAATACAAGTATCAAATCCAAGGAATTTAACATTGATAGAACATTATCATATAATATATAGTCTGCTTTGATTATCTATTGCTTTGTAACAAGTGAACTCAATACTTAGAGGCTGAAAATAACAATGTATTAAGTATTATATCTCGTGATTCTGTGGGTCAGGAATTCAGATATGGCAGAGGGGGGAGGGCTCATTTTTGCTTTATGTTTAAGCCTCATTTGGAGGTGACCCTGAGTGGTTGGTGGCTTCTTCACATGGCTAGTATGGGCTTCCTCATAGCATGGTAGCATCAGGGTAGCCAGGCCACTTCCATGGTGGTTCAGGGTTCCAATAAAAAGTGATTCTAGTAGTCATGTATGGATGTGAGAGTTGGACTATAAAGAAAGCTGAGCACTGAAAAATTGATGCTTTTGAAGTGTGGTGTTGAAGAAGACTCTTGAGAGTCCCTTGGACTGCAAGGAGATCAAACCAGTCCATCCTAAAGGAAATCAGTCCTGAATATTCATTGGAAGGACTGATGCTGAAGCTGAAACTCCAATACTTTGGCCACCTGGTGTGAAGAACTGACTCATTTGAAAAGATCCTGATTCTGGGAAAGATTGAAGGCAGGAGGAGAAGGGGATGACAGAGGATGAGATGGTTGGATGGCATGGACAAACTCGATGGACATGAGTTTGAGTAAACTCTGGGAGTTGGTGATGGACAGGGAGGGCTGGCATGCTGCAGTCCATGGGGTTGCAGAGTCAGACATGACTGAGCGAATGATCTGACTGAGAGATCTCCAATAATACAATTGGTATGATAAGTAAGGTGATGCTTGAGGACATAGTATCATTTTAAAAATCATATTTCATATTTCTTTTTAGTGGAAACAATTTTTTTTAAATTTTAAATTTAAGGATAGTTGCTTTAAAGAATTGAAGGATATGGCTTTACAAACCATAAAATGTATGGTTTTCTATCATACATCAATAAGAACCAGCCTAGGTATACCCATGTCCCTTCCTTCCTAGTAGTGGAAACAACTTTTTATTGCCATTTAAAAATTATTCATTCGTTTATTTTTGGTTGTACTGGGTCTTTACTGTGGTGCTTGGCCTCTTTGTTGCTGGGTGCAGGCTTTCTCTAGTTGCTGTGAGCGGGGACTACTCTCTAATAGTGGCCTGTAAACTTCAAAAATGTCAAGGTCATGAAAGACAAGGACAGATGAGAAACTATTTCAGATTAATGGAGAATGTATTAGTCAGCTTGAGTTGTTAATACAAATATTAATACCACAGACCGCGTGGATTAAGCAACTGAGATGGATTTTCTCACAATTCTGGAGGTTGGGAGTCCAAGATGAAGGTGTTAACAGGTTGGTTTCTTCTGAAGCCTCTCTCCTTGACTTGCATGCGGCCACCTTCTACCTGTATTTTCACATGATCATCCCCCACCTGTGTTGGTTCTGTCCTCATCTCTTCTTTATAAAGGCACGGGTCATGTTGGATTATGACCTACCCTAAAAACCCAATGTTAACTTAATGACCTCTTTAAAGGCCCAGTTTTCACATAGAGTCATATTCTGAGGTACTGGGAGTCAGGGCTTCCACATCTGATTTCAGGAGATTCAATGCTGTCCATAACCGAGGCTAAGGAGATTTCTTTATACGTGGTCTTAGATTGGAAAAAATTGTTTCAAGGTATATTATTGAGACAAGTGGAAATGAGTATGTACAGCGTGACAAATTAAAAACAGCTTCAAATTCTTTGACAGTCCTCTTACTGAGGAATGGGGCTATATTGCCCACACCCTTAAATCTGGACTGGCCTATAACTGCTCTGTCACATAGGAGAGAGTGAAAGTGGAAGCAGAAACTGCCTTTCAAAGGCTGGACTCACAACTGACATAGCTTCACTTCCTTTTTTCAATCTACTATCCTTAATATACTCATTTCCAATTGTCTTAGTAATATACCCTGTAACAAAATTTTTTTTTCCAATCCAGGAATTTAGATGTCAGATTTAACATTCCTCATCTATCCTTGTCTTTCATGACATTAACATTTTTTTAAATGTACAGGTCAGCTGTTTTGTAGCACATTCTTTAATATGGGCTTATCTGACTGCTTCTTCATGATTAAATTCCAATGATACATTTTTGTCAATACAATAATGGTGAGTTTATATACTCAGAGCATCATTTCATATGTGATGTCGCTTTGAACTATTGCTAAAATTAATTTGGAGTACTAGGTTAAGGTAGTATCTGCCAGATTTCTCCAATGAGTACTACCTTCTCTTTTTAATTGGTAAGTAACCTCTAGGGATATTGTTTTTTCTTTAAAAAAATTTTTTTTAATTTTATAGTTTACATTTTTATTATAGTTGTCTCTTCATACACATATTCATCAATTATTCTTTTTTTAGTATATCTCAAAGTAAGTTGTAGACAATTTCATCATATAAAAATTTTTTAAAAAGAGCTTTCCCGTATCCTGTTTCAGACAATTTCAGTATCTGATGTCCCTTGGGGATCAGGCAGGTCTAAATCTTTTGGGTATTCCTGCTAACTGTTCTTACATTCAGCTTCCAGTGCTTAGGATTTTTTTTTTTACATTTATGCACTTGAATTTGAGTGCTATAGGAGTAAACTGAGGATGCATCCTCTGAAGTGTGCTTCCGTTGCTCAGTGCACAAAGAACTCCTCAGTGCTCTTCTGCAGCCTTGGCCTGACAAGGAGGGCACAGGTTTGGCTCTTCTCATTTGGATCCCAAATCAGTGTCAGCAGAGACTTTCAGTTGCTTCAGTCATGTCTGACTCTTTGCCACTCTTTGGATTGTAGCCCACCAGGCTCCTCTGTCCAGGGGATTCTCCAGGCAAGATTCAGTTCAGTTCAGTCGCTCAGTCATGTCCAGCTCTTTGCAACCCCGGGGACTGCAACATGCCAGGCCTCCCTGTCCATCACCAACTCCCGAAATTTACTCAAACTCATGTCCATTGAGTCGGTGATGCCATCCAACCGTCTGATCCTCTGTCGTCCCCTTCTCCTCCTGCCTTCAATCTTTCCCAGCATCAGGGTCTTTTCAAATGAGTCAGTTCTTCGCATCAAGTGGCCAAAGTATTGGAGTTTCAGCTTCAACATCAGTCCTTCCAATGAACATATAGGGCTGATTTCCTTTAGGATGGACTGGTTTCATCTCCTTGCAGTCCAAGGGACTCTCAAGAGTCTTCTGCAACACCACACTTCAAAAGCATCAATTCTTTGGCACTCAGCTTTCTTTATAGTCCAACTCTCACATCCATACATGACTACTGGAAAAACCATAGTCTTGACTAGATGGACCTCTTTGTTGGCAAAGTAATGTCTCTGCTTTTTAATATCCTGTCTAGGTTGGCCATAACTTTTCTTCCAAGGAGTGTCTTTTAATTTCATGGCTGCAGTCACCATCTGCAGTGATTTTGGAGCCCCCAAAAATCTGGCAAAAATGTCTGCCACTGTTTCCACTGTTTCCCCATCTATTTCCCATGAAGTGATGGGACTGGATGCTATGATCTTCGTTTTCTGAATGTTGAGTTTTAAGCCAACATTTTCACTCTCCTCTTTCACTTTCATCAAGAGGCTCTTTAGTTCTTCTTTGCTTTCTGCCATAAATGTGGTGTCATCTGCATATCTGAGGTTATTGATATTTCTCCCGGCAATCTTGATTCCAGCTTGTGAATCATCCAGCCCAGCATTTCTCATGATGTACTCTGCATAGAAGTTAAATAAGCAGGCTGACAATATACAGCCTCGACACACTCCTTTTCCTATTTGGAACCAGTCTGTTGTTCCATGTCCAGTTCTAACTGTTGCTTCCTGACCTGCATACAGGTTTCTCAACAGGCAGGTCAGGTGGTCTGGTATTCCCATATCCTGGAGTGGATTGCCATTCCCTTCTCCAGGGGATTTTCTGACAGGCATCTCTTTTGTCTGCTGCATTGGCAGTTGAGTTCTTCACCACTGGCGCCACCTGGGAAGCCCATTTCTTCCCATGGTTTGTTCCTTTTGGGGTGGGGTGGTTCTTGGAGACATCCACTTCCCCAGCAGTAGGAGAGTGACTTGGAGAATCTAGTCTGCTATTTTGCCTGCCAAAGCAGAACCCACTTTAATGATTTTCCACTCTAATCTTCACTATAAATATAATTCTGCTTGGATTTTTGTAATGATATCTTTGAAGAAATTTGGATTTCTCACCATTTTTTTAATATTCTCAATAATCCTGTGAAATGAGGAAGTCAGTTACCTTGGTACATTGTGCAGCCGGGGTGGTGCTAGTTTTAAAGAACACGCCTGCCAATGCAGGAGATTAAAGAAACACGGGTTCTATCCCTGGATTAGGAAGATCCCCTGGAGAAGGAAATGGCAGCCCACTCCAGTATTCTTGCCTGGAGAACCTCGTGAGCAGAGGAGCCTAAAGGGCTACAGTCCATAGGGGCACAAAGAGTCGAGCACGACTACAGCGGCTTAACACAGGGTGATGTAAGGTAAATTTGTTAACTTGTAAAACCTCAGTTTTCTACTCCGTAAAATAGACAAGTTCCTATCTCCTTCCCAAAGCTTTGCGAATATTTACGAGGATGTAATTTGGGAAGTGCTCAGACCCTCGCGCAGTATTGGCACAGGGCTTTATTAAGATCACCCAAAGAACAAGCGGTCCTTTTCCCTCCAGGTTCCCCTTGGGTCGCCGTGGGGAGCGGGGCGAGGAGGAGACCGAGGGTAGGGGGTGGAGGACTGGCATCCGTCGGCCCGCCCAGCGGGGCCGGGCCGTAGCGACTCCCGACGCGGGCGGGGGCGGGGCAGGCGAGTGGAGCCTCCTCCCGGCGGCGGGGGCGGTCCCCACGGCCGCGGCTCCGCGTCTCCGCTTTCTCCCGGCGGTGCTCGTCGCCGCGGCGTCTGGGGTGAGTTCGTGGGGCCTCCGCTCCGCCGGTGCCCGGGAAGCAAGGTTTCACGCGGAGGGCTGCAGGCGCCGTGTGGGCATCGCCGGGCGGCAGGGCGAGTCGGTCCCCGGGTTGCGGCTAGGCGCGCGCGGGCCGGGCCTCGGAGGGCCGTCCTGCCTCGTCCCGGGCGGCGGGGCCGGGCAGGGGGCCTGCGGAGGCCGAGCCCGGCGGGAGGCACCAGCTCAGGTGAGGGCACCACTTCGGCGCTCCCTCTGCTGCCAGAGGGATGGCCAAGCGGGATGCTGCCAGGTAGGAATCCAGGGGTCATCCCCCGAGGCCCCGCGTCACGGTTCTGGGGTCGCCACCAGCACCTCTGTCCTTGCGGGGAGCATCAGCGTGAAGATGCCCCTTCCTCCTTGGAGCTCTCTTTCCGCAGGGTTTCTGCTGGGAAACCCACCCGCTGATCCCAGCCTGTGGCCTGCAAGGAAGGGCCGGCGAGTGGTGAGGGTCGACTGGATGGTAGTGTATCAGCTCTCTATGCTTAGTCTCTGGCTCTGCGCCCATCCACTGTCTGTTGATCCAAAGCCCATGAGTGTGGGAACTGAGGAAAGGCCTTTGGGTTGGTGGCCTCGGGAGAGCAGTTATCAACAGCGTGGGCGTGTGCCGGGTTGCATGGTGTTCAAGAGTGGGTGAGCGATGAGGACGTGGAGGCGGCCGGGGCACAGCCATTGGGTGATGAAAGGGAGCAGGAAGAACACATTCATTTGAGGATTGGGGTGTTTGTTTGTTTAATTTCTAAAATTCTGTTAAAAAGAATAATATTGAGGATGCAAGAAAGTCAAGGAATCTCGGATAGAGATGAGTAAGATTCAGGGTCCAGGCTGAGAAAGTGGGCTTAAAAAGAGGGGCAGAGGGCTGTCCTAGGCACCTGGGCTGAACAGGGGGGCTGGGGTGCTGGAATATCACTCCGGGGAAGGAGATAATGCTTAATAGACTATAGTTTTCCTTTTGGAATTTTATCTTCTAGAGCCAGGTTGGCCTCTAAATCCTATGAAAGTGCAAAATTTTCATGTGCCTGTTTGTGTTGTAGGGGAGAAAAACTTCTTCTTGCCCCCTTCTAGGTTCTTTGGCTAGACTAATAATTAAATTGGATTGACATACAACAAATTAACAGGAGAAAACCAAATTTAATTTCATGCCAGTGGAATCCCTTAAAAATATGAGGCTCAAAGAAGTAATCAAAGCAGGCAGCCTTTATATCTTTTAGACAAAGAAACACCATGTATGTGAAGAATTGAGACAACAAAGAAGTTTGGGCTTGGGGTAGTAAATTTATGAAAATGTATTAAGGTCTGTTGTACTGAGCTCTCCACCTTGCATTCTTATCTGTAATAATAAGGATGCCTGATCCTGGTGCCCTCCTGGTATAGAAAAGGCACCTTTCACATGGGATTTATTTCCACTTTTAGGGGAAGAAAAGAGGGTAAAGTGTCCTTACATCGGCTGTTAAGTAACTTTAATTCAAAATAATCAGTATGTCAAAGTGGCCTATTTTGGTATGGCATATCTTGCTTCCCTTCACCGTGCATTTTTAATCTGTTTAAAAATATCTGTTACAGAGCAGTACTGAACTGTTTGACTACACAGTGTTGCTTGGGGCAATAAAACTCTTAGTGTATATTAGGTGCCACTTACTAGAATAAGCTTTTGGTATCTAGTTTAAACTGAGCTATTAAAAATGTGTGTTTTTTCCAGAAGTGCATGCACGACTTGAGAACTGTTTCTTTGAAGATCTTTAATTCAAAGTGGAAACATTCAAAGCAAGTCAGTGCTGGTTTTCTTCTCTTTTTTTAAAAAAAAGCCATCGATGACCAATGGTTTCTCAAACCCAAAATATTGATTACCTGGCCCCACCTTGGGCCTTGGAAATAAAAATCTCTTGGGGATGGAGCCTAGGAATAGGAATTTCAAAGATAAACCACAGAGTTCTCTGATGTGGGAAATTATTGACCCCTCCTGAAGTTTTTTTAAGATTTGGGCTCATTGAGGCCTCTTTAGAACAGATTTCCTTACCAGTTATGTTAATAAATTGATACTAAACTTAGGTAAATTATAATCCCTGTCTATTGTGTTGTCTCCAAACTTTAATATATTTTAAAGGAAAACTACATAGTCATCAGAAAAAAAAACTTTGTTTCTGATTATAACCCTATTTTTTAAAAAATAGATTTTGAAGAAATAATATTTCTCTAATCCATTATTAAGAGACAGTAATTCTTTTTAAAGTAATTATTACTTTTTTAAAGTAATTATTAAGAGACAGACCGGTAATTCTTTCCAGCGTTTTATATATAAAAGGCATGTACACCACACATATATAGCATAATGTAGATTGTATTCTACATACATTTTTATGTTCTTTTTTTTTTTCTCTTGGCTATCATGAGTATTTTCCTGTATAGTTAAATTTTTAAGTGCCATTTTAAGGAAAGCATGTGTGCCATCATATGTAGATATTGTAATTAATTCAGTCAGCTTCCCTGGTGGGTCAGATGGTAAAGAATCTGCCTGCAATGTTGGAGACCCAGGTTTGATCCCTGGGTTGATAAGATTCCCTGGAAAAGGAAATGGCAGCCCACTTTAGTATTCTTGCCTGGAAAATCCCATGGATGGAGGAGCCTGGTAGGCTAAAGCCCATGGGGTTGCAGAGTCGGACACAACTGAGCGACTTCACTTTCACTTTCTAGTAGTCTTGCCTGGAGAATCCCATGGACAGAGGAGCCTAATGGTTGACAGTCTGTGGGGTCACAAAGAGTCGGATACTACTGAGCAAATCTGTCTGTTGTCCCTATTGTTAGCATTTTGATTCTTTTGAATTTTTGGTTGTTTTGAGTAATGTTGGTTTGAGTATCATGGTTTATTTGTGATTGTTTCTTAGAATAATTTTCTAAATGATGGAGTTGAAAGCTATTCAAATGCATTTTAAAAATCTTCTTTTCACATATTTTCTTACTTCTTTGCCTCACCAGAAGGAAAATGGAATGTTTCTGAAGGATCTATTGCATTACAGGTCCAATCTCTTATTCCGTTGGTTCTCAAACTTTAATGTGTATAAGAATCACCTGGGGAGCTTGTTAAAAATTCATTTTCTTGAGTCCCAGGCCCAGGTGTTCTAATCTATTAGCTCTGGAGCAGGGCCCAGGAATCTGCAATTTTAACATATTTCCTTCTGCATTTGATATAGGCACTCTTGAAATCACACTTTGAAAAATGTTTTTAAACTAAATAACAGAACAGACTCAGCTTTAGGTCACTTACTCAGCGCCATTCATGCATCTGGTAACCAGATTTGAATTAGCTTTCATGGCTTCAAAACCCTTGTTTTTTCCATTACCTCAGACCTTCTTCAGCCTCTCATTGATGTGCTTCTAATAATGGCAGAAAGGAACTTCAGCTGACCCCACTGTAGCATTCTCTGTGATAACTGAGAATCACACACAAATACACAATGAGCCTCCACTAAAATCCCCCGTTGGAAATCCTTATGAATTCTTTCATGCTGCAAAACATAGACTAAATGAAACAATTTCAGTCCTTTCCTGGTTGAATTTATTTCCTGTTTCCTGACTGTTTTCATGCCAACCCTTGTAAAATAGGTGATGCCAGACCATCAGGCCCCTCTTGCCCAGGAGGCAGGGACACTGCTCGGGCGTGCTCTGTGGGTTCAGGGAGGAAGTGGCAGGCTAAACAGCGTCTCCTCCTAGACTCAGAAAAGAAAAGTACTGCTTTTGAAAAGTCAGTGGTAGAGGAGCAAAAGGTGATGGGCATAACTAAGAGAAAGGGCCTTTGCCCTTAGAAAAGCATTGGTGTTAGTAAACCTAAGGGTGTTAGCATAGGGGTGAGCCTTTTTCAGTTTTAAAAATCTTCCCCAAATGGAATTTTATGCCCAATTAATTTTTCCCCTTCTTTATTAATCTTTATTTTTTTCTCCTTTTATACTATGTCACATTTATTTTAGTAGTGAAGTGAAGTTGCTCAGTCTTGTCCTACTCTTTGTGCCTACCAGGTTCCTCCGTCCATGGGATTTTTCCAGGCAAGAATACTGGAGTGGGTTGCCATTTCCTTCTCCAGGAGATCTTCCCGACCCAGGGTTTCAACTGGGGTCTCCCACAGTGTAGGCAGACGCTTTACTGTCTGAGCCACTACTACTGTTTTAGTAGGAGTTGGGGATTATTGTGTGTCCTGAGATATTTCAACTAGTGTATCCAAGAAAGTCATTCATTATTTACCAAATTTAGCACCTGTTATGTGTCAGGTCAGTGTGAGGCACTAGGAATACAAAGAAATAGTGATTCTCCTTGAGAATTAAGTTAACCTTACTGCTTATGTTGACTTGGATTATACACAGCCTTTGGCTTTTTAACTTTAGTTGTAATGAATTTTAGACTTGGAGAAAAGCTTCAAATATTGTACAGAGAATTCACTCAACTTCCCCTATATTGGCCCTTTACATAACCATTGCTCTGTTATCAATACTATTGACTATAGACTTTATTTGAATTTCATCAGTTTTCCTGCCAATGATTTTTTTTCTGTTTCCATATGCTGTCAAGGATCCTACCTTGCATTTAGTTATTTCCCCTTAGTCTCCTTCAGTCTAAGTAATTTCTGAGTTTTGCCTTATTCTTCATTATCTTTACCCTTTTGAAGAGTATTAGTTGTTTTGTAGAATGAAGGTATTTTGTAGAAAAGTACTGATTAGTTATTTGGTAGAGTGCAATTCATCATTGATTCATGAGGTTGATAGGTCTTGTCATTGATGATGTTAGCCTTGATCACTAGTTAAGGTGATACCTGCTAGGTTTCATCACTGTAACGTTACTCTTTCCCTTTGTTGTTTGTCTTTTAGTCACTCAGTCTTGTCTGACTGTTTGTGACCCCATGGATTGCAGCATGCCAGGCCTCCCTGTCCTTCACTATCCCCTGGAGCTTGCTCAAACTCATGCCCATTGAGTTGGTGATACCATCCAATCATCTCATCTTGTGTCATCCCCTTCTCCTGCCCCTAATCTTTCTCAGCATCAGGGTCTTTTCCAGTGAGTTGGCTCTTCCCATCAGGTGGCCAAAATATTGGAGCTTCAGTATCAGTCCTTCCAGTGAATATTCAGGGTTGATTTCCTTTAGGATTGATTGGTTTGATCTCCTTGCAGCCCAAGGTCTTCTCTAGCATCATAGTTTGAAAGCATCAGTTCTTCGTTGTTCAGCCTTGTTTATGGTCCACCTCTCACATCCGTCCATGACTACTGGAAAAACCACAGCTTTGACTATATTATTTGATAGGAGGTAATTTGAGACTCCACTTGGCTGCTGCCCCTGACCTCCATGAGAAACGCTGGGCTCAGATATGCAGATGACACCACCCTTATGGCAGAAAGTGAAGAAGAACTAAAGAGCCTCTTGATGAAAGTGAAAGAGGAGAGTGAAAAAGTTGGCTTAAAGCTCAACATGGCATCCAGTCCCATCACTTCATGGCAGATGGATGGGGAAACAGTGGAAACAGTGGCTGTTTATTTTTCTGGGCTCCAAAATCACTGCAGATGGTGATTGCAGCAATGAAATTAAAAGACGCTTACTCCTTGGAAGGAAAGTTATGACCAACCTAGATAGCATATTGAAAAGCAGAGACATTACTTTGCCAACAGAGGTTTGTCTAGTCAAGGCTATGGTTTTTCCAGTAATCATGTATGGATGTGAGAGTTGGACTGTAAAGAAAGGTGAGTGCTGAAGAATTGATGCTTTTGAACTGTGGTGTTGCAGAAGACTCTTGAGAGTCCCTTGGACTGCAAGGAGATCCAACCAGTCCATCTTAAAGGAGATCAGTCCTGTGTGTTCATTAGAAGGATTGAAGCTGAAACTCCAATACTCTGGCCACCTGATGCAAAGAGCTGACTCATTTGAAAAGACCCTGATGCTGGGAAAGATTGAGGGCGAGAGGAGAAGGGGATGACAGAGGATGAGATGGCTGGATGGTATCACCGACTTGATGGACATGGGTTTGGGAGGACTCCCTGAGAGTTGGTGATGGACAGGGAGGCCTGGCGTGCTGCAGTTCATGGGGTCACAAAGAGTCAGACGCGACTGAACTGACTGACTGACTTCGAGACTATGTAAACTCTGTTTATCCTCAAAATTTTACCTACTAATTTTAGCACCAGTTGGGGGATCTTGCCTGCCACAGTTATTTACAATGATGTTTGCCTAATGGTGATCCACCCCCACCCCCCACCGCCATTTCCTGCTTTTTTATTAATTGAAAGTTTATTGTAAGAAAGAGCTCATTTTATTTACTTGATCATTTATACCGGTATGGACTAGTGGATATTCATTTTATTCTGTGGGTTAAAATACAATGCTATCATTATTTTCTTACTCAGATACTTCCAGTTTTGGCCATTAGGAGCTCAGTCTGAGTTTAAATGACCTGCACGTGTAAATGGCTGTTATCATTTCTATCCTTCCCTTGCCAGTAAAACAGCCAGTTACTTTACAAGCAAAATGGGTTTATTCAGGAGCAGTAAAGAATTGCAATTTGGAACATGCAACTGTGTCATGCCACATGCAAGTCTGGTAAAGCAAAGGAAAGGAAACCCTTTTATAGAGGAGAGGGGGAAATTGGGAGGGACTGTTATTGAAAAAACAAAAGCCCATTGGACGAAACTGGAGTTTGAAGTATGGTGGCTTTTCATTGGCTCAGTTGTGAGTCTCTCATTGGCTGAGGTGTTGCCAGACAAGGAGAAAAGCTTCTTCCTCCTGCCTAGTGGTAGTAAAGTTGCGACACTTCTGCCAGAGATGCAAGAAGTCTGTATTGATGTGATCTAGATCTCCCCTTCTGGCCTCCCAATTCCACTTCAGTTAAGTTTCTCTTCATTAATTTTCACAGAACCATTGCTTGTTTAGGGTCTGGGCAGTGATCACTGAAAAGCGAGGTAAAGGAGCTTTAATTCCGAGGAAGGTAGGACAATATGTGTGCAAATAGCCTGCTCTGAGGAACTCTGCAGGAGTAAAAGGAGTAGCGAAACATTATGCTCTCCCAGAGAAGCTAAAGGAGTAGGACCATGTGCCTGGTGCCACATTCTGCTCACTCTGGACATCCTGTGTGGGCAGGGTTACCAGGTGGGTCTAGAGGCACCAGAATGCTGATTTTAGTGTTGATGCGCCCTTCTCCCTGGGTGCAGAAGTGCTTAGTGAGTATTTATGGAGGGACACTTGGTGTCTTCCCCGGTCTCACGTGGTGCTATAAACATGTGTGCATGTAGAGATTCTCTAAAATGATAATGATACTTAGCATTTATGCTGCTTTGCCCTTTGTTATAGCTTGTCTGCTGTGCTAGATTTTTTTTTTTTTTAATGGAAAATGCCAAGCCTTCAAAAAGGTAGGGTGAAAAAGAAAATGAAACTCTCAGGTACCTGTCACCTTACTCAATACTTTGCAATGTTTTGCTAGTCTTATTTCATCCGTTTCCCCATTTTCAGGGTTGGGGTGGCGTATTTGAAAATGAATTGCAGACATTAAAATCTAAGGAAAGTTTGGAAATAAACTCTGAGTACAAGGACTATATCTTAATTCCTTTGGTGCCAGCACTGTGCTGAAAATAGCAGGTGCTCAGAAAAGACTGGTTGAGTTGAGAGGAGAAAGAACAAAATTATGAGAACATCATCATTTTGAGCTAACTCTAGGGCAGACCTGAGAAGGAAAAGGGTGGTGAGACTTGCCCTAAAATAACTTCTTTCACGTTACCTGAATTTGTTCTCTGTAACTATGATCCTCCTGTCACTTTAAGATAGTCTTAATTAAAAGAGAAAACTCGTTTTAGGGAGAGTTCAGGGACTCTCCTTTATTTAAATATTTTTACAGGTAACTCCAATCTGATGACATTTTCCCAAACACCAACCAGGAATGACTTGCCCTAAAAAGGACTTTAAAAAAAAAAAGAACATTAAAAAAAATGGTATATACTCATCGAAAGAAAAGAGGAAATAACAGAGAAATAGAAAATAAAATTATTCAATATATATTTCAATATGTAATCCCAGAGATAACATCATCTTGGTTAGCATTCTGATAAAATTAGAGTGTGAATCACATTGGTAGAGTCAATAACTGTTTATTATGTCTGTGAGAATGTGCTAGGTGTGACCAATGCATCATCTCATTAAATTCTTGCAGCAGTGTTGTAAGATAAGTTAATTTTTTATAATTGTTTTATAGCTGAGGAAACGGAAATGTGGTAAGAGTATTTGCCTTTGATCACTTAGCTGATAAGCAGGCTGGGCAGGCCTCTATTGAAACACTGTTCCTCTATAAGCCTAGCAGCTCTTAGAAAAACAGTGTTCTCTGGTTAAGTTTTCCAAGATTGAGATTTTATCAGAAACGATTGCCAGCCCTAGCATTCAAGCCTCCTGCAGTTAAGTCTATGAGAGAGGCTGGCTCCAGGAACCTGCAGACTTACTGTTACCTGGAAGGAAGGAAACAGACCTCCAGGAAACCATTTCAAAGACAGTCCCAAAGAAAGGGACAGGAGGAGAGAGGTAGAAGGCTGCATATTTCAAGGGTTTGTGCTGGGCACACCCAGGTACCCAGGGGAGGAAAGAGATAGCAATGTCCATGTGAAGGATGTGGCAGAAGCTCAAGCTGTGGAGTTGAACACGTGGGCTCATACCCCAGCTCCACCGCTTACTATTAACAGTTGTGTGGTCTCTGGCAAATTCCGTAATCTCTAAACCTTTGTTTTCTCCTCTATAAAATGAGGAGACTAATAATTCTAAACTCACAAAGTTGAGAAATAAATAAGTTAATATAAGTGATTGAACTCCCAGTACATGGCACAGAGTAAATGCAGAAATGAATCACTGCTCTTTTTAATGATTAATCTTCTAATGAGTTATTACTGCCTTCAGCATTTACTTGTGATGCCTTCACAAGACCCTAAGCACAGGCCATACTGTTTAATTGCTTCCTGGGTCAGATCTTCTCTTTTGCAGTTTGATCCAGGAACCTAACCTCCATTTATAACATTGTGTCTAGAGAGGAATGCTTCCTAGGTTTCCCTCAAACTCATCTAGGCTAAAATTTTGGAATACTACCCTTTAGTAAGTATGAGGCTGTCTTGAGAGTTGCTAGGGTTGTTTTGTTTTTCACAGTAAATTACCATTTCCCCACATCTCATTTAAAAAATCAAATTTGTTTTCATTACAAAAGGACAAAACTGTGTTATACTTTTCCAAAAAATGCAAGAAAAAAGGTAAAAAAGCACCCCTGGCTAATCCCATATTCCTAATAGAAGCATTGCTGGCTTTTGGTTCTATTTCTTTCTAGAGTTTTCTTATTTCTATCATTTTAGTGGTAATCATATTCACAGATAGAGTTTATTTTCTGTTTATTAATATTTAATCATACATGTTTTTGTGTTATTTTGGCAGGGAATATAGTTTGGTCTCTATTCTCTCCATTTAACTGAGGGTATGTTTGCTGTGGAGATAATCAGCATCCTGGCTTTAGCATTTTCCACACTCTTATGATGACACATTGAGAGTTTAAGAAGAGATGTGGTTTTGGTAATGCAGAGAAGATGTGGGGCCTTGTCAAGAAGCTTTCATCACTTTAGTATAGTTACCATGGTCCAGGGAGGGCCCTCAACTAGTGGCCTCAGAAACTGAATTTTTGTTAGTAACTAAGAGCATAGCCATCTCTCGTACTATCCTAGTACATGCAATTGAAGTATGACATGAGGATGGCAATTTCATACTGACAGAAATGCAGCACAGCAGAGTGGTGATTCTGGAAGCCACCAGTGGTCGTCCTGTAGGTCATTCCTAGTCTAGAGTCATTAATGTAAGTAATATAACAAAGCAGTGACAATCACCACTTACTGGGTGCTTCAGGTGGTACTAGTGGTGAAGAACCCGCCTGCCAGTGCAGGAGATGTAAGAGATGCAGGTATGATCCCTGAGTCAGGAAGATACCCTGAAGGAGGGCATGCCTACCCACTCCAGTATTCCTACCTGGAGAATCCAATGGACAGAGGAGCCTGGCGGACTGCAGTCCATGGGGTCGCAAGAAGTTGGACACGACTGAAGCGACCGAGCATGTATGCATGCACTGCATCAGGAGATGGGCTAACACTCTTTGTATTAATGTGTTAGGTCATCCAGTCCCTCAATAACCTCTCTAGGAAGTACAGTTTTTATCCCCATTTTACAGGTAAGGAGACCAAGGCCCAGTGAAGTGATGAGTGTGAAGTTTCATACTTTCTGTCTAAACCCAAACTCCAGATCCGAAACACTGTGCTGTAGTCTGTTATTCTTGCAGATTCTTGCCTCCTGTGTTGGCATCCTTTTGTGTCCTTGGCTCTCTTCCTCACCTGTTGGGGTGTGCCTTGTGCTTTATCGTGGCTATAACATTTATAACTGAAAAGCCCTTGATTTTTCATCTCTGTTTCAAGAAACAAGTTTTTCCAGCTCTTCACAGAGAAGAGCTTTTGTCTTTTCACTTATTTTCTCTTTGAGTCAAAATATGCCCTGGAACAAGAGTTCACCTTCTCTTCAAGCTGTGCCAAGAAGGGACAACCAAGGAATAGAGAACCATTAGGGCTGAACTTGGGGCTGTGCCAGCTCAGAACTGAGGAGGCAGTGATCCGCTCTCCTCTGCCTTTTCCACCTGTGTGACATCTGGAAATGGCTTTTCTTCTGGAGTGAATGACAGCTGGGATGATAACCTAGAGAGAGAACTCCTGTGATGTATAGATGGCCGGAACCTTCTACCTCCAAACTCTGGTTTTCTGATCTTTAAACTCTCACTGGAGAACTCCCATTACTGTTATAGTCAAGATCGGTTGGGGACAGGTTTTCAGTGTATGCTGGTGAGTATTATTTCAGGTTAGGATTTCCATCTGAAACAGTATGTCTTTGTGATTGCATTTCAGGGATTGTTGGAGCAGAACGCCCAAACAAAAGCAGGCATCGCACAGTCAGTTGTCATCAAGTTTGCAGATTGGAATAGCTGAACTTGAAGCTTCCTGCCTGCAGTGGAGGCCGAGAGATACCTATTGCTCACATAATCAAAAGACATGAACTTCAACGTGACTTTCCACCTTTCCTACAAATTCCGATTGCTGTTGCTTTTTACCTTATGCCTGACAGTGGTTGGGTGGGCCACCAGTAACTACTTTGTGGGTGCTATTCAAGAGATTCCTAAAGCAAAGGATCTCGTGGCTAGTTTGAGCAAGGGTGTCGTTTTAGGGAAGAAAGGAACTGTGACGGATGAAGCATTTGTGGAAAAAGCAAAACTTGACAGCTGCCCTTCTCTGTCTCCACATCTCAGTAAGTGTTTGTTTTTCCTTTTTTACAAGTAGTACATACACTTTTTATTTAAATACAACAAATGTACAGAAAAGTACAAAAAGCAGAAGTGTACACTCAAGATTCACAAAATGAACATACCTGTGGAACCAGGATATAAATTAAGAAATGGACTCTTCCCAGAACCCCAGAAGCTCCCATGCTTCTTTCTGTCACTACCCTTACTCCAAGTTTATAACACCAGTCATTACATTTTTCCTGTTTTTGAAACTGTACATGATTGAAAACATAGTATGTACTCCATTGAGTACATATTGTGGACATATTATATCTATTATATGAATATCCCCAGTTTGATCATCTAGCCACAGAAATCTCAGCAGGCATGTCAGTAGGCACGTGTGATGAGCTGGGGGTCAGCTGCCCTAGGCTGGTGGCTCTGCTCTGTGTGTTTCTCATCCTCCTGGATCATCAGGCTAACCTGGATGTATTCTCCTGGCATCCACAGAACACGAGTGGAGGAATGGAAGCACATCCAAGCATCCACTCATGTCACATCTGTTAGTATCCCCTTGGCCCTCAGTATGGAGTCAAGGGACAGGATAATACTTTTTCAATGTTGTCTTAGTTTATTTCTTAAATATGTTGTATGTGTTGATTCTCCTCTAATGCCTTGCCTTTCACTTTAAATGAACAGCAAGTTGGTCTTAGGAAGCACATTAATCAGGAAAAACTCCACAGCAACATTCTGTCTAACCCACAGAGGTTCTATCAGACCTCTCTAGAACATTGAAGAGCTTGTAGTTCTCCAGATAATCCTCGGGGTGTCTTTCCAGGATGCCTTTCCTCAACCCATGTGGGTCTGGCAGATTTGGGTTTAGTCATCAGATATGTGGTGTAGATCACTTCTCTCCCAGAAAGTTTTATGGGATGGCCCTAGAGTTAATCTCAGGCTCCCTGTGTGCCTGCCTTTGTTTCTGTTGTGTTAGTCCGGGTATTGTGTCATGTTTGACTTTCTTTCCCAGGAGACAGTGTGCAGGCAGGATGAAGGCAGGGTGATGGTTTCTAGCTCTGTGAAGTTCAGAACTGCCCCCCTGGTTTTTCAGAGGTGGCGCTCTGCATATACCCAATTAGCACTCCGGGGGCCAGTCTTGGGCTCTTCAGAGGCTTCTTGCACTTAGTTACACAAAACCAATTAGACCCTTTTCTTGACTGACTCGCAGACTCATACTGTACTCATACTGGCCTGCTGCTTCCCTTTACTCAGTCATGGAAAAGCCAAAACGTTTTTCCTGATTGTTTGAGGGAAATCATTCTGCTCACAAATTATACAAGTTGAGATGGGAAAATGAGTTATTGAAACACAGATCTGACTGCATCATGCCCCTTGTCCAAAATCCTCTCAGCATACTTCAGCAACAAATTGGTTCATGAAAACAGATGGGCAGTGACCCAATAATGCCTATGGATCCGGCGGGTGATGCAGTAGTAATGAATCAGGACAGACCATTAGTGACCCAGGGAGGGACAGAACTTGAGAAAACATCATGGGGGCGCCAAGGGAGAATGCTAGAGCAAGTCGGACCAGGTACTCAAGATTAGGTGCATTGAAAGTTGTGACCATCAGAGAGTGAGCAGGGGGACTGGTTTCCATCAAACCTGTTGCTTGGTGTTCTCTCAGGGGCCAGGAACTAAGACATGGTCCAGTTAGCCCAGATGATGGGATTTAGGAACAGGCTACATAGGAAAACATCACAGCGGCCATCCTTCCCATTGTCTCCCAGAAGCTCTGGTAGCTTGCTTTTCCTTCTAACTCCTTTTCTTACTGTTCGTTTTTAGGGCATTACTGCCTGCTGACCCCGTCTCATGTGCAGACCCTTCTGAAAAGGGCCTTGTAGGTCAGTGATTTCCTCTAGGTGGCTGGACGCAGTTACCTGCTCTTGGTGCTCTTGTCTTTTGGCCGTGTCATAGACACTAGAGCCTGGTTTAAGTAGCCATGGCCAGCGCAGAGGATGGTCACATGGAGCAAGGCGCAGTGACATACTTAGGAAAAGCAGGAGACTGCTTTGCTCAGGAGAGGATAGAGCAGTTGCAACATCTTGAGATTTTATAGCCTGACTAGGATACGAGGAGTTTTAAAATGTGTGGCTCTGTTCCCTAACCAGAGCTCTGCCTCCTTCCTTACCAATCAGTATTTCCTGTTCATTCTCAGCTGTGTCTTTAAAACCTTGTGTGAGATTGGTTACCGTGGATGGTCTTGGGTTTCATCCAGGCAGGCTGTGTCCAGACTTGCTGAGCAAATGCCCCACTGGGGATATCTGCCATGTGAAACCATGGGAGGGTTCTTAAGTTGTTGCACATACCTATTATTGTTGAGTTAGGGAGGGAGGCTAGTTTCTGTTTCCTTTCACTGTTTTACCTTCAGGGAGTTAGTATAGCTCTCAAGAGCTTAGGGAAGGACTTTAGGGAAAAAGGCCTTGTCCATGAGCTTGATTCCATGCAGTGCTTTTAATTTTTAAAAAATTATTTTTGGCTGTGCTGGGTCTTTGCTGCTGCATGCAGGCTTTCTCTAGTTGTAGCAAGCAGGGATTTCCTCGCTAGTTGCGGTGTGAGGGCTTCTCATTGTGATGGCTCCTCCTGTTGCAGAGCATGGGCTCTTGGTGCATGGGCGTCAGTAGCTGTAGCCCATGGGCTTAGCTGCCTCTGTGGAATCTTCACAATCTAGTTATTGAACCCCTGCATTGGCAAGTGGAATGTTAACCACCGGACCACCAGGGAAGTCCTGGAATGCCCTTGACTTTTAGGAGACTTCACCCTCCTTTGGAATTTTTTTTAATGACAACAAAAAGTTGGGTTTATTTATTCATTCATGTATTCATTCATTCCATGGGTGAGGCTTCCTGTTGTTTTTTTTTCTTCCTTTGGAATTTTGAGGAGGATAAGAGATTAGAGCAAATGTGAAGTTATTCAGTCTGCCCCTGATCTCTGCTCTTCACCAGGGTCATCAGGATAGAGTGTATTTCCTAGTGCGGATGAATCATAGGACCAGAACTGGTTACTCTGCCACTGGGGACTGCTTTTGCATGTCATTTGCTTTTTTTTTTTGGAGTCAATAACCTGAGTCATAGATTCTGTGGTTCTGTGGTTCTATTTCGTGACCAAAGGAGGCTCTACAATAGTGCTCATGGTGTGCCAGGCAATGCTCACAGTGTGTGGCATGTAGTAGCTCCTGCACGTCCATCAACACGCGATCAGCTTGCCCCTGTTAGTGCCTGTGTCCTGTGTTTGTTGTAGAAGGCCAGACCAAGCTCGTGTTCAAGCCAGATCTCACTCTGGAGGAAGTCCAGGCAGAGAACCCCAAGGTGCACAGAGGCCGGTATCGCCCTGAGGAGTGCAGGGCTTTGCAGCGGGTTGCCATCCTCATCCCTCACCGGCATAGGGAGAAGCACCTGCTGTACCTGCTGGAACACCTTCACCCCTTCTTGCAGAGGCAGCAGCTGGACTACGGCATCTACGTCATCCACCAGGTGAGTCGGGTGGACAAGGCCTCTGCCCTCCAGACTCCCCTCTCTTTGTGGGTCTTTGTCTGTCTTGGGTGAAAGAGCGTCTGACCATCATCAAAGGTGAGGTCTCTTAACTTATTTATCCTTGGAAGGAGTAAAGGGGTTTCTTGTCCCAGAGTTTGGAATAATGGGATAAGTGCTGGGAAATTTTACTGGCCCTTCAGTGAACCTCTGGAGGAAGCCTGTTTTCTTTTGTGAGCCCTTCCATGTTAGCCAATGACTGCCCTGAGATATTCCCCTGGTCTTGACCGCACATTGCCTTCTGCGTTTGCTCTGCATTACATGGTGAGATGTTGGAACCGTGCTTTATTTTTGAGCTTGGCTGCTTGATGGGGATCTAGACAGAGGAGTTGACTGCTGTGTGCTAATCACCATGGAATTCTATAACTCTCCCTGCCTTTCTGCCTTTAATTTTGCCACTATTTATTACATAAAACATTATGTTTAGTTTTCACTTTTTTGATTCAGTTTTGTGACTTCCAGAAGCGTGAGTTAGTAGGAACACAGTAAGAATAAGTGTAGGCTGCTTTTGAAGAGTTTTGCTCTAAATGAAGCGGATGATTTAAGATGCCTCTATTTGGTTTTAACATATATGAAAGAAAAATAAGACATCAACTTAAATATCTTTTTTATGGCTATCTTTTCAAAATTATCCTGGGCCATCCAAATAATTCCCCCTCAAATCACTATGAAGGCAAGTGCTCAGTTGTGTCTGACTCTTTGTGACCCCATGGACTGTAGCCCACCAGGCTCCTCTGTCCCTGGAATTTTCCAGGTAAGAATACTGGAGTGGGTTGTCATTTCTTCCTCCATTGAATACAAGGAAAATAATTAACTACATGCCTAATATCAGTTATAACTGGTAACATCTGTCAAGAGAAACTTAACAGATCACAAGATGCTATTCGGCAGTATATACATTGTAATAAACTGGGGCTCTTAGAATTCCATGTGCACACACACACACACACACACACACACACACACACACATATATTACATCTATGCCCATTTTGTGAGGATTTGAAAACATTTAACTGTTATACTGGTTTGTCATTATTTTTGTTTTTAACATTGTTAGTCATTCAGAGTTCTTAATCAAGACAGCAGCCCCCAGCATATAATATTTTTATGAGTAGAAAACCATGTCTGCTTTATGTTATTCTTTTCAGGGAAGTACTGTGGTGAGTTTTGAGAATTGCCTGTACTCTTGTTATGATAAACTGTTTACTGCACTGGAATCTATTCTTAAGGAATTTGATTCAAATAGCCATGAAGAAATTACTAGTGTAAAATTTTTTTTAATACTATAGCTTTGATTATATTAGTGTTGATTTATGTTCTTTTCTTACCTGGTAATGAATCCCCTCTGTCAGGCCACTGCAAGGATTAGTGTCTGCCATTAACTGTTAAAACAGGATTCTTATGACATTGTATGGCAAAAACAATTTAAAAAAAAAAAATAAAAAAAAATAAAAAATAAAAAAATAAAGTAAAGTAGGAATTTTTGGAGGAATCACAAAAAAAAAAAAAAAAAACAAAACCAGGATTCTTTTACAATGATTCCATGAGACTTTTAAGTAGCTTAGGAATATTAGCAGCAGACCTCTCTATCTATAGATCAAGATTTCTTTTCCCTTTTTCTGGATCTCACTGTGTGGCATGCGGGATCTTAATTCCCTAACCAGAGATTGAACCCAACCCCCCTGCAGTGGAAGCTCCGAGTGTTAACCATCAGATCAGCAGAGAAGTCCCTAGGTTAAGATTTTTTGATCCTTTCTGGCCAGCTATATTTTAGGGGAGCTCAGTGTAGATTTGCTGCATGGTGTATGGTTGGAGTTAGCCGAGAGTTGAACAGTGAAGCAGCGATACTACTTGTCACGACTAGTGTGTAAGAAAGGTTTTGTAGTTTTACATGGAATAAATAAAGGTGTGTTTAAAGATTTTTTTGAGTTTCTTTATTAGTAAAAACTTAAACTATGTTTTCTTAAAAATATAGTTGTAAAGCACACATAAAATATACCATCTTAACCATATTTATTGTACAGTTCAGTAGTGTTAAGTACATTCATATTATTGTGCAGCTGATCTCAACTAATCTTTTTTCCTGCAAAACTGAAACTCTAAACCCATTAACCAACAGTCTTTCATTTGAAGGTGCTTTTAGTTATGGAATGTAAGTGTGTATGAAGCATCAAGAAAAACACAAAGGGTCTGTTATTGTTAATTCAATCTACTGTGTCAGATTTTCATGTCGTGTGTATATTCTTGTGCATTAGAGAATAATATCCACTCCTGAATGTGAAATGAAGAGGGACACAGTGTGAAATCTTGTCTTAGGAGCTTTTCAAGTTATAATTTCTGTATCTGCAGGCTGGAAGTAAGAAGTTTAATCGCGCCAAACTCCTGAATGTGGGCTATCTAGAAGCTCTCAAGGATGAAATTTGGGACTGTTTCATATTCCACGATGTGGACCTGGTGCCTGAGAACGATCTGAACCTTTACAGGTGTGAGGATCAGCCCAGGCATCTGGTGGTTGGCAGGAACAGCACGGGGTACAGGTAAGGTAGCTCTGCTTGTGGCTGGCTGGGGTCAGGATGCCTGGCCTGTTTTCATCAAGGCTGTGGAGACATAGTGTCTGAGGGTGTCTGCAGAAAATGAGAAATAGTAAGAATGGTCCATGACAGCGCCTTCAAAGTTTAAAACAGGAATTACAAAAATTATATTTTTTTTCTTTTTAGGAAAAACTCCTACAAATGGCTTGGCAGAAGATCACAAAGATAAAGGGGGAGAGAGCAGGAGAGGGAAAATAATCTAAACGTTGCACACCGTGGCTAGACTTGCCTGCAGGGCCCGCCTAATAGGACTTTGCTAAGCGCTCCCACGCTGAGTAGGGCTTATCTGTCTGTCCCTGACTTCTGTCTCTAGGAGGCAAAGAGAGAGAGCCTCCAGGTCAGCTTTTAGGCCTCTTTTGTGAGACTGTGATGTCTCTTTCCAGAATGTGGCATCTTTCTAGAGTCCAGGGGGAGCCTGGGAGGGGCACGTCCATCGGGTGGTCTGCCCGGGAGCTGGGACACCCAGGACAAGTCCCTTTCTCTTAAAGCCCCTGTGGGAAGAGCTAGGCACCATCATTTTTGCTTCCATTCCCCACCCCACCCCTTCCCTCAGGAGAGGCATAGGTGCTTTTCAGTCTTAGTTTATTAATAAGTTCCTCTTTGAAAACAACTGAGAGGAAATAGTGAGCAGGAAGCTTTTCCAAAAGTGAAACTACATGTTCACTTACATGTGTGCACACTTACCTGTCAGCCTTCCCAAGCCCTTCCTGTCACGTGTGCTCATATATCGGATGCTCACTGTGCTGGGGCCAGGAGACCAATCTGAAGAAGGGAGCGTGCCGGCCCTCACAGTGCTTCCCGGTGTGTGTGGGGAGACGGGCATCTAGAGTGGAGCTGTGTCAGCTCAGCGCTTCTCTTGTGCAAATTCAGCTAGAAGCGCTTTTAATGAGGGGGAGAGTATGGGAGTGGTGAGGCAGGGGAAGAGAGAGCTATAAAATGAAAAGGGAAATTCCACCAGGGTTTACTCCAGGAAGTGAGCACAATCTCTGGACGCCTCCCTTGGTCTTGGTTTCCATGTTGTTCTTAGTATGTAGGTTTCTCACTTTGGGCTGTTTAAGAGTTTTACAGGGGTAACACTGACTGCAGGGAATTTTTGCCTCAGGTAAGATTGTACTGACAGAGGATGAGATGGTTGGATGGCATCACTGACTCGATGGACATGAGTTTGAGTAAGCTCTGGGAGTTGGTGATGGACAGGGAGAGAGTGGGACATGACTGAGGGACTGAACTGAACTGACAGACTGTAAATCCAGTCCCTGTGTAAAGTGTGGAATATAAACAAATACCTAGAATAAACTACAGTCGGGGAGAGCACATTGTCTTTAAGAAACACCTAGGGAAGGGTTTAAAGCTGTTGTTCAGGAAACGTGACACCTTTATCTTATAGAATCAGTGGGAGTTTCCCAGCAGAGTTCCAGGACATGGAAGCAAGAGAATGTGGCACAGGTTTGGAGGAAAGGCAGGTGGCTTGTTAGTGCTGGAGAATGAATGTCTGGGATGGTGGAAGGAGGAGAGGCTAGAGATGAGAATGGTCAGGGGCCAGGTTAGGCAGGCCTTACTCAGTCTGGTAAGGTGTTGGAGTTCCTGTGGAAGGTATCAGAGTGCTGCTGATACACGGTTAGAACCGGAGAATGACAGGAGAAGGCTCAGTTCAGCTGGCCTTTGGTGTGCGGGATGGAGTCAGGCAGGAGGGGAGAAGATGAGGGCAGAGGCCCACTCCTGCCTCCAGGCTCCAGGGACAGTGGGGCAAGAGGGCAGGGGAAGGTCTGGAAGAGAATCCCAGGATTTTTTCTTTTGGGAAACTTGATCATTTTCTGGAGGTTTTGGTGTCTGGTCTCTGAGCCATCTCTGTATTGAAGAAAGAAGCATATCGTATCTGGGTACCTTAGTATTTTCAGAAGCATGGCAATTATCTGCTCACTTACTGGTAATCAGATGTCACTCTCTACAATACAGAATACTGTACTTGGATGATAGCTTCCCATTGCCCAGTCTTTCTAAACATCTGTGGTGAGGAATTATAGTCACACAGGATTGTTCTTTTGTTTGTTTTTGGAGTATGGATACACTGGATTGTTTCAAGGACAGCCCTTTTGTTGGGATTCTAGATTTTATCTCTGCTTTAAGCTGGACCATAAGAAAATGAGCTCTTGCACATTCCGGCTGGGAACCGATCTGGAATATAACTTTGGTATGATGATTGTGGGTTTTATCAGATGCCACGCAGTCTAAAAACAGCCCCTTATGAATCCTGCTGTTTTAACTTGCTATGGTAATTGGCCAGATGTTTCTTTTATAACTAGATATCTGGCAGTCTTTGTCTTGCTTGAATAACTGACAGTTTTCCTAATGTAAATCATGTGGTTGAATGTGTCTCCTCTTTTGATCTGGATGTAAGAAGCTGGGAGTCAAATCTATGACCTCCTTGTAGAAGCTGAAAGAGTCTTGTTTGCAGACCAGAGATCTCATGTATTTCCTGTTCTAGTTTTCTGATTTAAGTTTTCCTCTGGTCCTGGTTTGTCATTTATATTTTTCTGTCTTGCTGTATGTATCATGTAAACAGCCTCATCTCCTGTGGTCCAGGGAGGCTTGCATAGGTAATACAGGGGTTGTCTTCATCCCTCTTACTTCTTGCCTTTCCTCCCTTGGGCAGACTCTCTCTAGTTGCTGGCAGATGCAGTCAGTTGCGGGCAACTAAGTGTCTGCCCCCTGCTGGTAACTGTGTGTCCCTGCACTACAGAGCTTAAACCAGCACAATATTGTCACAACTGCCGGTTGAGTACAAAGAGAATGCAAGAAATGTTTTCACTTTACACACAGGCAGAGGGAAGAAGTTTAAGTAACTTGTCTCAACTATCTCAGTGGCTGTGAAGATAGAAATAAATCTTGTTTCTCTCTGTGATTATGTCATTATGTCAGTGATAAAGATCTCTTCTAGCCCTGGGACCTTTTGTTGCCAAGAATTCCTTTGATACCTTCCTGCTTTCTACAAGGACTTTACTGTTACTTTATGACTGCGTTTTCCCCACCCTTGGGCCTTTAAAAATGAGTTAAACTGTCTCTGAGCCAATCAAATATTTATGCCTTTCTAGGTAAGAAGAAAAACCAGGAGCAATGAACAATAAACATGTATATATTTGGTACCCAAGAGGCAACTGAGAAACTGATAATTCTTGAACCTTGCTTTCCAGCTGGTCTCCTCCTGCACCTCCTACTGCCGCTGAACAGGTCTCTAGGTTCTCCTCAGACAGCCTGTACTTTTCTCCCTCTCTGCTTTTCCTGACGGAGTTCGGGTCACCAGCTGTTAGTCACTTCATCGTGTCTGACTCTGCGATCCTGTGAACTGTAGCCCTCCAGGGTCCTCTGTCCATGGAATTCTTCAGGCAGCAGTATGGGGGTGGGTAGCTATTCCCTTCTTCAGGGGATTTTCCCGACCCAGGGATTGAACCCAGTCTCCCACATTGCAGGCAGATTCTTTACCATCTGAGCCAGCAGAGAAGCCCCTGATTACCAGGAGTTCCCCCCTTTTTCCTACCTCTCTGAATCCTTCCAGGCCCAATTGCCCTGATGTTGTCATCTCCTTCCTCAGAACCCCCAAAACAGTCACCTCTCTTGTTGGACTGTCAACTGTACATGAGGCAGGGCCCACTTATTCCAGTGTTTAGCCAGCTGCTTTGCCCCCAGTGGACAGTAGTTACTTAATACATGACTCCAGGTCATCATTGCTGTTCCTTCCTGGTGACCCCTTGTTGGTGCTCTGCAGGTTCTGTCTGAGCAGTGATTCTACTCAGGGTCCTGATGAAGCTGCTGGTCTTCAGGTAGTTTAGGAATCCCCTCCCAGCCAAACAGTGTCCGGTCACCATGGCAACGTGTCACTGTAGCCACTGTCTTGGTCAGTAACACCTGTCTTCTGAGCACTTTGTTCCTTTTGTTTGTTTTAGGTTGGGGGTATATAAGTAAATCTGTTTCCCTTGTGGGTTAAGCAGGGTCCATCCCATCTGTACTCAGAGCATAGAAACAAACAGCTGAGCTACAAAATAACTTTTGGGACTTCATCTGTTAGGTGGCAAGTGTCAACATCAGGGGTCTCTAAGCTCTGGGATCTAATGCCTGATGATCTGAGGTGGAGCTGAGGTAATAATAATTAGTAATAAAGTACACAATAAATGTAATGCATTTGAATCGTCCCAAACCATCCCCCTCTCACCCCCTGCACTGTCCATGGAGGAACTGTCTTCCACAAAATTAGTCCCTGGTGCCAAAAAGAATGGGGACTGCTGGTCTACATGATTATTGACCTTTCCTTTTGGTGTTTCTTATCTGGAAAAGCAGAAATATTTCTTTGGTCCTGGAATACTTTGAACTGACATTAAAGTAAGAAATCCTCCATATATTCAGATTCTCTTATTCAATAACATCCAAGTTGTTACGCTGCCTTCATTTGCGTTTCTAAATGGTTACCATCTTCTAAGGGATGTCTTTATTTCTCAGATTTGCTAGGCTGTCTGCCAATAATCCATTAGTCCTCAATGAGTGGGACGTGCCTTTGTTCTTTCCCTTTTGCTTGTTGGTATCCCCATAGCTCCGCTCTCTTTGCTCTTCTCTCTTATTGCATTGTCTTCAGGCATCTTTTGCTACTCTTGTGCCCTCAGGTACCACTTCTTGACAGCTAATTTCCAAAGCTACCTCTGTAACTACTTTATTGAACTTGGATCCTGTATCCTTTTTCCCACTGGCAGAAGCCTCACGAGTACCTCAAATTCAGCTTATCCAAACCGTAATTTGTCTCCTTCTCAAAACCTAAGTATTGGTTTATATACCCTGTTTTTGTGACAGGTGCTATCATCTACCTAGTTGCCCACACTGGAGCCCTCAGGGTTGTTAAGGTCCATTGGGTTCTCTAGCAGACAGGCTCTGAGACGGAGATTTGCATAAGAGCTGAGGTTTGCATACAAAGTGTGTTCAGGAGCTGTCTCCTGCCCCTGACCCCTCTCCCTAAAAAAGTAAAAGTGAAAAGCCATTATGTTGTTGTTGTTGTTGTTGAGTCTCTCAGTCCTGTCTGACTCTTTGCAACCCCATGGACTGTAGCATGCCAGGCTTTCCTGTCCTTTGTACAATTTAATGCCTAACCTGGACCCAGCCTTAGATTTCTTCTTAACCCACAGCTGTTTGGCACACAGCTACTTACTGGATTTACACGTGAGATGAGGTCTGTCATCCAGGTCTGATGTTACAGTGTACATGTCCAGGTCCCTTTGTAGACCTTTGCACACAACTGTGAACAACCAAAGGTGGGTGGCAGCTCGCTTAGAGAGCCTGTCTGGACAGTGGTCGGAAGGCTGGGAGTGTGGGGAGGTGGCTCTGGAGCAGGAGTGGGCAGGCTAGAGCACGGTCTTCAGAGTGCCCCTAGAATACGCCTGCCCTGTGGTCCGAGAGTCTGAAGCAGCTGTAGAGAACAGAAGGACTTCGTGCTAACCTTCTTACCTTCCATCTCCTCTCTTCCAGGTTACGTTACAGTGGATATTTTGGGGGTGTTACTGCCCTAAGTCGAGAGCAATTTTTCAAGGTGAATGGATTCTCTAACAACTACTGGGGATGGGGAGGCGAAGACGATGACCTCAGACTCAGGTGAACAACAGAGACAGGTCCCCTTCATGGGGTCTGCTAGCCATAGTTGTGTGTGGTTCCTCTGGATGCCAGGCCAGCAGGTCATGAGGCTTGAACTTGTCCTTGAAGGGTGGCAGGGGGCGGGGCGGGGGATGAACAAGGTGACCCAAATTGCTCTTTGCCACTGGCAGTTCAGAAATGACAGAGGATGGTCCAGTTCTGGCTTATGGGTGTCTGGGGTCCAGGAGTGCTGATGGAGGTGTCTGTGGACTTATCAGCAGGTCTTAGCTACTGAGATAGGGTCTCACCTGTGAATGGGAAGTCCCAGACTAGAGTGTCTGTAAAGCTACGATCTTAGGAAGGTGGCCAGACTCCTGTTCTAAGCCTCTGCCTTCCCTCAGACCCCAGGCGGCACTGGCAGTTCCAGTGTTGTGCACAGCAGGAAGTGCCAGTCACACACCCTCGAGCCAACCAGGGTGCCCTCTCCCACACTCTGTGGGAGCAGGTACTGGCATAACCCGGAGTGCTGGCATGACCTCAGATTCTCAGACTCTTTCGCACTCTGGAGGATTCACAGGGAATATGCCTGGTCTCCTTTCTTAGCACCTTTTCCTGAACTTGGGTTTTCGTGGCCAGATAGTTATGGGTATCCCTAACCCCCAGAATTAAGTAATTTTTTCAAGAGCCTTGGGCCAGTATATTCAGACTTGTATTGACAAGGTCTTTCTGTTAGGAGACCCCCACCCCCTTCCTCCCATTGTTGCCTCTTAGAAAGAAAACCTCTCAGCTGGGGTTCTGACTTAATAGATGTGTGGCTTCCAGCAATTTTCCTTTGCTTTTCCATTGCTTCAGCATGAAGAAGCCGTGGCTCCATGTTGGTCTTGTTCCCAAGTCTGGGCTGAGAGTCTCTGCCATGTTTTTGGCAGGAGGGAACAGCTCTCTCTGACCAAAGGCTGCCTAGGAATGGCTGTAGTGATGGGCAGTGTACTTCATGGCCCAGCCCATCAGCAGCCTGTGTGGCTGTGGCTTATGAAGTGGACAGAAGATGCCTGCTGGATTGCATGGCAGGAATAGCAAGGGCTCGGTCAGCATATCCATCGTATTCCCCAGCTCCTTTTTACTTCCCAGATGGGATGGTTAGTAGAATTTTACATTGGTGATGGATCTTCACTGTTTCTCCTGTTGCTCTTTGTCTTCAATGTAAAAGGGAGCCCCCAAGTTTGCTTTCAACATCATAGCCTCTAGAGTGGCTCTTGACTAATGCAACTGATTTGAGCATAAAAACTTTGTGGAAATTTCCTTGGTACTTATTTACTCACCCCTGCAACAGGCACCACCCTCTTTATGCTTATAGAGTACATTACATTTTGCAAAGGATCTTCCACATGGACTGTCTTATTTGAGCCTGTCAGATTAACTCTGTGTCCCATTGCTATTTTACAGTTGAGGAAACCCAGGCCTGGAATAATGAACTGACTTCCCCAGGGTTGTAAATAATAAATTCTAGATTTGAATCCTGGTTTGTGACCTTTAGCAGTTGTACTTTCCCTGTTAAAAGAAGGAAATACCAAGTAAATTAGGGATCCTGAGAGACTTGGCCTTTTAAAGATATATTTTCTCAGCTGTTTTTGGAAGACAGCAAACTGTGTATTGATACATCTTTGTACCTCATTAATAAATGTTAAGTGTGATTCTTTTATAGATTTATTGCCTGAGGTTCAACATAAGAAAAAAATTTTTTTTTAATACCAAAATAATCAAGATACATATATGGGTACAGTATATAAATTTTTGCAAGTAATTTTTTTCTTAAGTGCGTAGTGGTGGATAAGTGGAATAGAATTTTTCTTTAAACATCTCTGTTATTTTTCCAGGGTTGAACTTCATAGAATGAAAATAACCCGGCCACTGCCTGAAGTGGGTAAATATACTATGATCTTCCACAAGAGAGACCAAGGCAATGAGGTGAATATAGAACGGTAAGTCCTGGAGTCACATGCCTGACAGGCTGCCTGTTTAGTCTCTTCAGTCCCTAGTCCTATGCCAGATTTGATTGGATAAACCAGTTTATTTTGTTCAGAGCTTTTTCTGAAGGTAATTTTTCAAACAGACCCAAAAGCAAAGGGAATAGTCTATTGAATTCTCACATAGACCTACCCCATGCCCAGTTTCAACAGTTATCAATTCATAGCCTCTCTTTTTTCTCTCATTTTCTTTTCCTCACCCACTGTATTCTTTAAAAGCAAATCAGATATCACAACCTTTCATGTGTAAATACTTCAATATCTATCCTTAAAATAAAAGTATTAAAAAAAGTACCATTATCATGTGCGTGCATGCTTAGTTGTGTCCGACTTTTTGTGACCCCATGGACTGCAGCCCGCCAGGTTCCTTTGTCCTTGGGATTTTCCTGGCAAGAATACTGGACTGGGTTGCCATTTCCTACTCCAAGAAATCTTCCCGACCCAGGGATCGAACCCATGTCTCCTGCTTTGGTAGGCGGATTCTTTACCACTGTGCCACCTAGGAAGCCACCATTATCATACCTAAAATAAAATTAGCAGTACTTCTTTACTGTTATCAGATGTCCAATTAATGTTCAGATTTCCCTGATTATCTCATACATGCTTAAAATTTTTTTAAACAGTTAGTTTATTCAGGTCAGGATTCTAGACAAGGTCGGCACATTACGTTTGAATGATCTCTCTGAAATTACTTTTAATTTGTAGATTCCCCCTTCCTTTTTTTTCCCATTGTAAGTTATTTGAACAAGCCAGGTCATTTGTCTGATGGGATTTTCACATCGTGGGATAAAGGGAAAAAATTGTCATTGGTGTATCATTTCAAAATGATGAGTGTATGCTACCTACATCCTTCTGAATGTAGTTAATATTCTTTTTGATGCTTGGATTGTCTTTGGCAAACGTTATCTCTCCTAGCTGTTCCTGAATCCTTTGACATAGCTCTAGTTATTTTGAGAGCTTCTTTCCCTTTGCTCTGGTGTGATGAGCTGTTTTAGGCTCATCTTGTGTTTCTGCCCCAGGAATTAACTCTTTCACCAAGGAATCCTGGCAGATAAACCAGTTCTTTTGGGTGATATGACTGAGGATTCATAGATTCTCAAAGCTTATCCAAGGGCCTGTCAGCAGTGGATGACATGTATCGTTGTACATCCTTCTGTCCTGTAGACCAGGGGCTCACCACCTGCAGGATTGTTCTCATCATTGGTTCTCAAGGTCTTCCGTGGGGTCTTGCATGGGAACACGTGGCTGCTGTTGGTGTCTGTTACCTTAGATGAGAAAAATTAACTTCTTTTACAGTAGGAAGCCCAGCAGGTGCAATAATTTAGAGAGATGCCTTTGCCAAACTTATGGCAAGGCAAAAAGCAGTGGAAATAGATGTTAAATTCTTATCATTCATGTTTGTTCTTTTTACCTTTAGGATGAATCTCTTACATCAGGTGTCACGTGTTTGGAGAACGGATGGGTTGAGCAGCTGTGGTTATAAATTACTCTCTGTGAATTACAATCCTTTATATGTCAACATCACAGTGGATTTCTGGTCTGGTCCATGACCTTGGCTCTTCAGGTGACATTTGGAGGGACTGAATATTTGATTGCAGTAATCTGGAGACTTCCCCTAGTAGCACACATTAAGAACTTGTTGTGGCCAGTCTTTGAGCTGATTTTCCTTCTTTGGTATTTTCTTAGCAAAGAAAGTTCCTGGTGATGTGGAATGTAAAACAATTGTAGAAGACAGCTTTCTTAGTTGTTTTGATCATGAAGGTTAACTGTGATATTGTAGATAACTTGAAGGAATAAGTATGAAAGGACCACTCAAAGTAGACCATGAAGACTACTTGAGAACTCTGATTGGAGAAGATTTATTTCTGTTTGAAGTGATGCATATTTTTCTGGGACGAAAAAGGCCATGGGAAATAAGATGCTGAATGTCCCAGAGAATCAGAATTCTTCTCATCCTAGGGGGAAAGGGTTGAAGATAAGTTTCTGTCACTCATTTATCCTGCGTGGTTGCCTGTGAGGAGGCGGGTCCCACGTGAGAGGAAGGCTGAAGAAGAGGAGAGAAAGGTGAAGAATCAAGATGCCATGAACTTGGGGCTGAAGAGTTGGCAGAAGGACCATGTCAGGCAGAGAGTGGAGAGCGGCTGTGGCTGGGGCCCTGCGTCAGGTGTCCCCTGCCCAGGTACCCCTTCCAGTCCCAGATCGGCAGAGAACACATTTTATCTACTAGTTTTTAGAGCATTTTTGTAAAATCATTTTGTACGTGTAGGGTATGACGTAGCAGTTTACAAATTGCGTATTAACTAATAATACATTGGAAATACCTCTGTAGTAAAATATGAAGAAGCTTTGGTTGTTCATTCTTGTTTTTTTTTAACTGTTCTTTTGTTACCAAACCAAACTTGGGTCTGCTTTCTCACATGCAGTACAGCCAGTCTACTGAAAGCAGTCTGTGGTGAAGCACTTATCATGGGCAGCAAGCAAGGAATCCAGGCAGCTAGTGCTTAAGAGGTTCAAACACTTTTTAAAAAAAATTATTTATTTTAATTGGAGGCTAATTACTTTACAATCTTATAGTGGTTTTTGCCATGTATTGACATGAATCAGCCATGGGTGTACATGTGTTCCCCATCCTGAATGCTCCCTCCCCATCCCATCCCTCAGGGACGTCCCAGTGCACCAGCCCTGAGCACTTATCTCATGCATCAAACCTGGACTGGCAATCTATTTCACATATGGTAATATTCATGTTTCAATGCTATTCTTTCAAATCATCTCACCCTCGCCTTCTCCCACAGAGACCAAAAATCTGATCTTTACATCTGTGTCTCTTTTGATGTCTCGCATATAGGGTCATTGTTACTATCTTTCTAAATTCCATATATATGCGTTAATATACTGTATTGGTGTTTTTCTTTCTGGCTTACTTCACTCTGTATAATAGGCTCATCCACCTCATTAGAACTGATTCAAATGCATTCTTTTTAATAGCTGAGTAATATTCCATTGTGTATACGTACCACAGCTTTCTTATCCATTCATCTGCCAATGGACATCTAGGTTGCTTCCATGTCCTGGCTATTGCAAACAGTGCTGCAATGAACACTGGGGTACATGTGTCTCTTTCAGTTCTGGTTTCCTTGGTGTGTATGCCCAGCAGTGGGATTGCTGGGCCATATGGAAGTTTTATTTCCAGTTTTTAAGGAATCTCCACACTGTTCTCCATAGTGGCTGTACAAGTTTGCATTCCCACTAACAGTGTAAGAGGGTTCCCTTTTCTCCACACCCTCTCCAGCATTTATTGTTTGTAGATTTTTTGATAGCAGCCATTCTGACTGGTGTAAAGTGGTACTTCACTGTGATTTTGATTTGCATTTCTCTGATAATGAGTGATGTTGAGCATCTTTTCATGTGTTTATTAGCCATCTGTATGTCTTCTTTGGAGAAATGTCTGTTTAGTTCTTTGGCCCATATTTTGATTGGGTCGTTTATTTTTCTGGTATTGAGCTGCATGAGCTGCTTGTATATTTTTGAGATTAATTCTTTGTCAGTTGCTTCGTTTGCTATTGTTTTCTCCCATTCTGAAGGCTGTCTTTTCACCTTCCTCAAACACTTTTAGGGAAAGGTTTTTGAAGACAGGATGAGAGAGGGGGCTTGCAGTGTGTGATCAGCTCATGGGCATCCTTCTGATGGGTTGGTGGTGAGGTAATCAGGAGTCAGCATCATCATCAGCTTTCTGGTTCCAACACATCTGGTGTCTAGGTGTTTGTGGGCAGCATAGAGTTAACTTCTTCCATCTGGTGGGTTTCAGTATCTGCAAAACAGCTCAAAGGACATGGCTCAGAATATTCTCTATATAGCACTTGAGGAGGAACTAAAACTCCTTGACTTCTTTTAATAGCTAAACTCTTACAATTTTATCTTTTTTTCCTCCCATTCTGTCCTCAGTTCTTCACTTCTCTGATTAAATTTTCTCTTTGGAGCTTGGGGGAGACCTAGGAGGCTATAATTTCTGTACACGTAAGAGGCAGATGGAGGACTTGGAGGTGGTTTCTTCCAGGAAGGCCCCATGGGGTCCTCCTTGGTTCCAGTTTGAGGCCTTCAGATGTATTCATGTCAGTAATCCTACAAGAACAAACAGGTGAGACTCAGTCCTCTCTCTCTCCCCTCTCCATCCTTCAGTCCCTCTGAGCTGTTATGTGCACGTTCCCCTTGTGAGCCAGCTGCAGGCCTGGGCGGGTGCCTTTGCATCTCGGTTCCTGGGCTGTGTCGTGTTTTTGCCTTTATCCTCCTGTGTTTGCGTGTGATCAACGATGGGCACCGAAGGACTGCCTCAGGGGCACACCTGGTTGGTGAGAGGATGGGAAAAGCTGAAGCCAGAGCCCACGGCTCCTGAGGCCTTTGATTTTGGAAGGAAGGTGGGGCCGTGGCACTGATTTGGTACTGCTGAGCTTCCTGGGAGAGGGGTTGTGGTGTGGGAGGAACATCTAAGGAAGGTAATTGGAGATGGATGCTGGCTCAGAACACAAGAATATTTTGTTCACCTAGGACAGTGGGCACAAATAGTGTAGATGTTAGTTTTCTTGAGCACCTGTGCCCAAGGGTTTCTCAATACATCATCATATTATGACCCTTAGTTGTTAAACTTCTACATGAATGTGTGCTGGCCAGTTAGTGTAAATGATATCCTTCCCGAATAAGGAGAAGGAGGGAGTAGGAGGACTGGGGGCTTCCAATAAAGACAGCAGTCACCACCCAAGTGGGCTTCCTTGGTGGCTCAGTGGTAAAGCATCCGCCTGCCAATGAGGGAGACACAAATTCAATCCCTGGGTCAGGAGGATACCCTGGAAGAGGAAATGGCAACCCACTCCAGTATTCTTGGCTGGGAAAGTCCCATCAGCAGAGGAGCCTGGCAAGCTACAGTCCATGGGGTTGCAAAAAGTCGGACACAACTTAGCGACTAAACAAACACCACCACCCAAGTGGGGAAGGAGAATTTGAAAGGAAAGTGCATTCTGTGGACATGACAAGTTTACCTCCGGCTGGCCTGGCTTAGCTTTAACCCAGTAGGGAAAAGTAAAAGCTGTATTTTTTCTTTATTTAGAAAAGAAATATTGTAATAATGGTTTTATTCCCCCCACACCCTCTTGTCTCTTCTGAAGAATCTTCCTCTAGCATTCCATACTGATGTTTTAAAATTGAAGTGTAGTTGATTTACAATATTGTGTTAGTTTCAGGTGCAGAGTGGGTTTTTTTTTTTTTTTTTTGCAGATTATATTCATTAACAGTAAATCTTTGCCACTTACCTGTTTTATTTCTAGTAGTTTGTATCTGTTCATGATCCCAATTTTCTCAGTTATAACTTTGTGCAGGCTGAACTTTTGTAATTGCCAGCAGCCTATATGACGGCCCTCCAGTTTGGAGGCTGTGGGTCCCTGGTCATGGTTGGGGAAGGTAAAGGAAGAGAATGGTGTATGCAAGGAATTTGAGGATTCCTACTGAGAACAGTTTCTCATTCAATGGAAACAAAATACATTAGGTACTATGAGAAAACTCCCTATGTATTTTCAGCTATTAACGAGGCATCTGCCTTTTTTTAAATGTTGGAAACCACCCCATGCCTCTTGATGTTCTTCAGGTAATTCTTTCAATTCTTCTAAGATAACATGAAAATCATTTGAAGGACTCGCTATGAAAGTCCTTGTGGTGGAAGATAGTTCTTTAACACCTTTCTTTTTAAATTAATTAATTTAAAAAATTTTTTCTTTACATTATTGTGTTGGTTTTGCCATACATTGACATGAATCTGCCATGGGTATACATATGTTCCCCTTCCAGAACCCACCTCCCTCCTCCCTCCCTATTCCCTCTCTATGGGTCATCCCGGTGCACCAGCCCTGAGCATCAAACCTAGGCTGGCGATTGACTTCACATATGATAATTAACATGTTTCAATGCCATTCTCCCATATCATCCCATCCTTGCCCTCTCCCATAGAGTCCAAAAGACTGTTCTATACATCTGCGTTTCTTTTGCTGTCTTGCATACAGGGTTCTCGTTACCATCTTTCTAAATTCCATATATATGCGTTAGTATACTGTATTTTTGTTTTTCTTTCTGGCTTACTTCACTCTGTATAATAGGCTCCAGTTCCGTCCACCTCAGTAGAACTGATTCAAATGTATTCCTTTTAATGGCTGAGTAGTATTCCATTATGTATATGTACCACAGCTTTCTTTATCCATTCATCTGTTGATGGACATCTAGGTTGCTTCCATGTCCTGGCTATTGCAAACAGTGTGGCAATGAACATTGGGGTACACGTATCTCTTTCAATTCTGGTTTCCTCAGTGTGTATGCCCAGCAGTGGGATTGCTGGGTCATATGGCAGTTCTATTTTCAGTTTTTCAAGGAATCTCCACACTGTTCTCCATAGTGGCTGTACTAGTTTGCATTCCCACCAACAGTGTAAGAGGGTTCCCTTTTCTCCACATCCCTCTCCAGCATTTATTGCTTGTAGACTTTTGGATGGCAGCCATTCTGACTGGTGTAAAGTGGTACCTCATTGTGGTTTTGATTTGCATTTCTCTGATAATGAGTGATGTTGAGCATCTTTTCATGTGTTTGTTAGCCATTTTAATGTCTTCTTTGGAGAAATGTCTGTTTAGTTCTTTGGCCCACCTTTTGATTGGGTCATTCATTTTTCTGGAATTGAGCTGCAGGAGTTGCTTGTATATTTTTGAGATTAATTGTTTGTCCGTTGCTTCATTTGCTATTATTTTCTCCCATTCTGAAGGCTGCCTTTTCACCTTGCTTTTAGTTTCCTTTGTTGTGCAGAAGCCTTTCATTTTAATTAGGTCCCATTTGTTTATTTGTGCTTTTATTGCCAATATTCTGGGAGGTGGGTCATCGAGGATGTTGCTTTGGTTTATGTCGGAGAGTGTTTTGCCTATGTTTTCCTCTAGGAGTTTTATAGTTTCTGGTCTTATGTTTAGATCTTTGATCCATTTTGAGTTTATCTTTGTGTATGGTGTTAGAAAGTGTTCTAGTTTCATTCTTTTACAAGTGGCTGTCCAGTTTTCCCAGCACCACTTGTTAAAGAGATCGTCTTTTCTCCATTGTATATTCTTGCCTCCTTTGTCAAAGATAAGGTGTCCATAGGTGTGTGGATTTATCTCTGGGCTTTCTATTTTGTTCCACTAATCTATATTTCTGTCTTTGTGCCAGTACCATACTGTCTTGATGACTGTGGATTTGTAGTATAGCCTAAAGTCAGGTAGGTTGATTCCTCCAGTTCCATTCTTCTTTCTCAAGATTGCTTTGGCTATTCGAGGTTTTTTGTATTTCCATACAAATTGTGAAATTATTTGTTGTAATTCTCTGAAAAAGACCTCTGGTAACTTGATAGGAATTGCATTGAATCTATAGATTGCTCTGGGTAGTATACTCATTTTCACTATATTGATTCTTCCAGTCCATGAACACAGTATATTTCTCCATCTATTTGTGTCCTCTTTGATTTCTTTCATCAGTGTTTTATAGTTTTCTATATATAAGTCTTTTGTTTCTTTAGGTAGAAATACTCCTAAGTATTTTATTCTTTTTGTTTCGATGGTTGAACACCTTTCTTTTCCCACTCTGCCTCTGCACCTGCACTGGAGGTTGAAGCCCATGACACTGGAGGCGTGTGTCTGCCCGCTTGCTCTGCCGGGACGTTTGGCCTTGGAGGAACCCAGCTTTCCCAGTTGCCTGCCCTTTGTTGTCCTTTGCCACAAAGACGCCAGGCTTTTTGAGCTTTGTAGATAAGACCACTACACTTGCTGAGGATTATATGGGTGCAGTCTGTTTGGACACCGCGAATGCTTAACATAAAGAATGTACTGCTGTAAAAATTTTTATTGATTTTTTTCTCACTGATGCTACCACTCCTTTTTATAGTGCATTATGGTTTATAAAATTTTTACACAAACTGTATTAATGCTCTTGAATCAAGAGAAGTAGGGTAGAAGAGGATGTGGAGGTCCCTTTACACAATATTGTCTCCATCTGGGCCTCTCTTATTTTTTTTTTTGGTCACGCTGCATGGCTTGTGAGATCTTTGTTCTCTGACCAGGGATCGAACCCAGGCCCCAGCAGTGAAAGCACTAGGTCCTAACCACTGAACTTCCAGGGAATCTTCTGGACTTCTCTCATTCTTTAAGGAAGACTTCTTATTTCTACATCCTTGTCCTAGCTCCTAGAGAAATTTGGTATCTTCTGGACTCGAAAGTATATTCCATTCTCATCTAGTCTCTAAACGTTTTTCCCTGATTCCCTCCCTGGTTTTTCTGCCCTTTCCCCCTCACTTCCACTCAAGCCCCTAGGGGGCTTGCTTTTTCTTGGGGCCCCAACTGCTCTGTGAATGGACTCTTGGGAGAGAAGAAAGACATTTTCTGCTAGACTAACAGCATCTACTTTCCTCAAGTCCTATGTGTATATAGTCTCTCTCAAAAGCCATTAAGATGTCTCACAAAGTAGAGCATAGTCAGGAACATTTCATAAGTTCTTTGCTCATCACATTCTAAAAATTTTTTTCAAGATATCTTAGTATCTTAAATGTTTAGGCATTGCCACCTTCATTAGCTTTAAATACAGTTTGAAGATAATCTTATACCTGCTGAGAGGGCCAGACCCGTCTCTCAAAGATACTCACAGAGCAGGGGCCTATTGGCTCCTAGGGAGAGCACCTGGGCAGGTGAGCCTCCGTTGGTCCTCTGACCGCTGCTGAAGTAGAAAACCCAAGTAAGACTCAATCTTACGTACGTATGTGGGGAGTGTGGGGTGTGTGTGTGTGTGTGTACGTATGTGGGGAGTGTGGGGTGTGTGTGTGTGTGTGTGT